>JAJJHY010008789.1:9172854-9325240 GCA_021224005.1 Drosophila setifemur
CGTTGACTTTCTTAACTGGTGGGCTAGGGGGGAGGAGGAGAGGTGGAAGGGGCTTCAATTGTGGAGTGGGGGTGGGGGGTAGAGAGGGGCAGGCAAATGCGACCGAGCGACGACGACGACGAAATCCATTAGTTTTGCACCTTCGCAACATGTTGCAGCGACGTTGTTGTCGTCGCCAAAGATTCGTCTCTCTGTTTTTTTTCCCCCAGATTTTTTTGGGTAATTTTTTGCACTTTTTTGGCCATTGCTGGCACCGCAAATTGGTAAAAATTAACACGCTGCTTTGCTCTTGACCAAAAACAGGCACACGAAACCCATTTTGCTTTTAGGCGTCTGTCGCCAAAATTCCTTTCATGCAATCGTTCTCCCTCCTCCACCTCCTCCTCCTCCTCCGCCTCCGTCGATCTCCGTCCGCCATCATACTTCAATTTAATAAATTAATTGGCTTTGTGTCGGCTGAAGCATTTGATCGGTTTGTTGGCTGTGGACGGGCAGGGGATCGGAGGGGGGCTTGGGAACTGATCTCCAAGTTTGTCTGCAAGTTGGAGTTTTTTTGTTTTTTTTTTTGGTTTCGTTAATGCCAACCTCCCATGAAAAGATAGAAATCAACTTTACAGAGAGATCCTCTTACAGTCTGCTCCTCTGATTCCCAGGGATCCCCCTTTAGATCCCCGTCCCTGTGCCTGCTCCGCCCTTCACCTGCCCCGCTCCTGCCCCTGCCGCTGTCCCTGATCTCCCCGCAGGCATTCCTGGCGTTCAGTGGCACTCGAAATGCGTTTATCTGGTGCTGGGGACTGCGTTTTTATTATCTTAGGTGTTAATGATTTCATTTTTGGCCACCCAATTGAGGCTGTCTGGGGCTTGGTCCCAGCCCGGACCCTTCACTTATTCCCCGCCCTTTTGTTTTCCAGTTTGCCGTGTCTGGTCCTACGATCCCTGCCTGTGCCTGGGCCTGGGTCTGGGCCTGGGCCTGGACCTGGACCTGGGCATCCTCTGTCTCGGCTTATCGCTTTAATCTCTTCTGACAGTGATTATTGCTGTTTGCGGATTGTGCAATTGATGTGCGAACTTCGACACCAACGAGCTCGTTTCTCGTTTCCCGGAGGAGGGACAGTGAGTACCATCATACAGTGAGCGAAAAATAAATCCCGACATTTGCCGTCTCTATTTGCAAGGGAGAGAGGATTCTTCTACCCCCAACTCCAACCCCAACCCCCGCATCCCTGGTAAAAGATCGGCGGTTCGCTTTTAGCACCCAAATATGATGTCATGGATTTGGCCTTCTCCTCGCATCGTCCAGCCCCCGGTTTGGAGCTGTAAGTCGAAACCCCAAAAAGGGCAATTTTTGAAATCATACGCCAAACATGGCGCGACATAACTGGGAGCCTTGGGAGCAGCTCCAGCTTCATCTTCAGCATCAGCTTCAGCATCAGCATCAGATCCCAGCCCCAGTACCAGTCGCAGTCCAGGAGATGGAGATGGAGTTGGGAGCCGTGCAGCCCAGAAGCTGAGCATTGTTCTTTGCACTGTCGCTTTCGCACTTCACAAAGGGATAGAGTTCAATTTTTGTGTCTGCATTCGAAACAAAAGACTTAAGCAACGAACTTGGCCATCTTTTTATGCTGGCGTTTCTGATTCTTCTCCAGCTTCAGCTTCAGCTACTGCTTCTGCTTCTGCTCCCTACTCCTGCTCCTGCTCCAGCTCCTGTTCCTGCTGCTGCTCTTGCTATCTCAACTTCTTGGCTGCGAGAGTATTTTGGACCAAAAAGGTGTCGCTGATTGTCTTTTAAAAAGAGAGTTTCTTGTGGTCCGCGGCGCCGTCGCCTGGGCGTTGACAGTTGTTGTGATTGTTTTGTTGCAGCATTGTTGTTGTTGCTGCTGGTGGCAAGCAATGTGGAATGTGGCCGGCCTCCCTTTGCGCGGTGCATTCAATCGAATTCAATTGTTTTTGGCAGTCGCGCAGCCGCAAAAAGCCGAGGCCAGCCGAGAAATTGCAAAGTAGCCACCGATCACAGCCGCATTCCCACACTGAGCAGCTCCTCCAGCTTCTCCTCCTCAACAACAACAACAGCAACAGAAAAAAAAACCAAATAATAAATAAGATTTTCACCTTCGCTTGCTGGCTAAGAAGAAGAAGCATCCCCAGAAAGGGGCACAGTAGCTGGGGGCACGATCGGGAGGCCGTGTAAGGTTGCGCCTGCCATAATCAGGCGCTGAATCGGATCCTCGATCCTCTTTAACTCCCAGCACCCGCCCAGCATCCTCAAAGCTGGCGCTAAGACCTCAAGCGATAATCGCGCATCAATTCGTTTTATAATGATGACGAGGCCGGGGTAAGAGTGGGATCTGGGAGCAGGGGGGAGCTGAATGCAGGGATCCCATCCATGCCGGACATCGCCTCAATGCTGGTGGCAAGTTTATCTAACGCTCGCGATCTCCAAGCTCGGGACCAGGCCCAATCCACAATACCCAATCCTCAAATGCCCAGTCGCAGTCCCAGCGCCAAAGTGTGAGCCAATTGGTTGGGGACGGCCTCAGCTTCCTCGGTGGCAGACCTTGAACGTCTTAGAATTTCGGTTTCACTCCTCTACCTCTCTATTTGGTCTGGCCATTTCTTTGTTCGGGTAGTCTTAGTATCCTAGTGAAGATTTACTTGTGAGAGCTTGTAATAAAGTTATATATAACACTACTTTCACTGGAAAATATTGTTCTTTTAAACAACGAAATACCTAAAAGGTTAATTTACTTTTAAGGACTTGTAATATATAACTATACTTTCACTAGAATATATTGTTTTTTCATGCAACGAAAAGGTTAATTTCTTAAATTTGTTAAATTAAAATACATAAATACCTGTATATTATATTTAAAAGTCATTTTATGGGTATTTAATTTTAATATCAACTATTTCGGGATATGTTTTTAGCCAAACAACAAATAAGTTTGCCAATTAAAAGCATTAAAAAAATATCGTACACAATTCTGTTTACCGGGATTTAAAAAAGATGCAGTTGTAAAATGCTATAAATAATTGAAACACTTCTTTATATATTAAAATTTGATCGATATTATGTAGGTATTTTTACCCCTTCTAAACTAAAATATATAAGTGAAATTCTTTACAAAACTCCAATAAGGAAAGCTATTAAAAGAATGCTCTTCTTAATTTACACTTAATCAATCAATAATAAAATTTGTTTGTAATCAACCTTTTTCTCTACCAAAAAACCTTTAGTAAATACCTACCAAAGATGTAGGGAATCGTCTAAAAGGGTATTTCAAATTCGTGAATTGACCTTTTCCTAAGGCTGCTTCATTATAAGTTAACCGGGCAGCAGACAGACCGGCAGCCGGCAAATCGGCAATCGAGAAGCGAGAATTGAGAACCGAGAACTGAGAATCGGCAGCAGCATCCCGGAGATGAGATGAGATGAAATGAGATGGGACCCTGGCTCCTACAGTGGCAGCCTCGGAGGCAATAGAAATCATTAGCAGCAAACGGCGGCGCTATCTAATCTGCGGTTTGGGGCGACTCCATCCCTCTGCCCCGCGAGAAACCCCCGGATAATACCTACCAACCAGCTCCATCGTGGGCTGAGGCCGAGTGCCTGCCTTGGTTGCCCCTTGATTTCTGTTGATTTAAAGCGCTGATTACTAATTTTATTAATTTTTCAACGATCGCCAGACAACTTTGCTGTGGGCTACGGAGTAGTTTTTTTTCCTCTCTTTTTCTTCTGTGGCCATGGATGGATGGAGGAGGAGCAGGAGGTGGAGGAGGAGGAGAAGGCCTTAGGTGCTGTTGTCGCTTTTGATTTAGTTGATGTCTTTATGAAACATTTGAAATACGACACTTTTTTATAGCGTTCTTATTGTGTCGGAGGGTTCTTTCTTTTCTTTTCATTTTATTTTCATTTTATTATTATTTTTTGGGGAATCTGCGCAGTGATTCTGAAATTAAAAGTGATTTCATTTAACGGTAAGACGAGGCGAGGCGCCTTTTGAAGTGGCATCGGATTTTTATTCATAATTTTTGTGTCCTTCTGGAATTCCAGGTCCATTCTCATTCCTGTCGGAGGCGGGCAGCTGTCTTGGGTGTCTGCCTTAACCCCTTGATGGCCAGTGAAAACGGCGTTAATCAGATCGTTTACACAAACGACACGGACACACACTCGCTCACACACAGCGAGCAGCTGCGTGTCCTGCGAGTCCTTCTACAAGTGGGAGACCACCAACTACTACCACTATTAGAACGGCAATCCATTCACATCCACCAAATATGAATCAATGTCAGTTCGAAGCGTGTGCTGGACAATGCAGCAGCTTGCCGAATGTCCAGGCACGTCCTGCAGGATATCTTATGTCTTAGGCTACCGAAATGCGGAATGGAAAGACAAATTGAATGCAAACAACAAGTCAACTAATTCCTGGAACACACACACTCACACCCGGACAAGGAAAGACCGAAAGAATGAATGAATGAATGACTGAATGAATGAATGAATGGAAGGGAAGAAAAAGGAAGCCAACTGAGATGAGATCGTGTACGCAATATCAGCGGATAATTGAGCCTAATAGGATTTTAAGTGCACGCACACACACAGAGCGGCCCCGAATGCCAGACGGGATCGGATCTATGTGCCACATTGTGTGGCTCTGGCTCCCACTGTGCTTCCTCCCGGGAAGCTGAGCCGTTCGAAGGACTCTGACCGACCGAAGGCCGGCTGGGGCGCAGGGAGAAATCCGTTCCGCTCATTAAACGAACCGCCTAGACTACTCCCGAGGTATCGGTATGGGTATGGACAGTCGTATGTACCGATATATAGGTAAAGGTATAGGTTCAGGTCTCCGATCTCCGAGGAGTTCCAGGTCGTCGTCGTCAATTTCTACATTTCTACATGAGTCAGCTGACTTTGTTTTTGTTTGTTGTGCGTGTTGCGGCATGAATATACTCATACTCCAGTCACAGAGAGGAAGCCAGCAGGAGGAAGCACAGAATGCACAGGAAAAAATTCTGTGTTCCTTCTATTAAGGGAATAGGAATTTGCTGGAATACTTAAAGTACTGAGCAAGTCCAGAGCTAAAATTTTCCCCCAAAACATCTCTAGGTTATGCTTGATGGAAACAATTTAATAAACTGCTAATAAACATCCTTAAGAAATTAAATTAATGTAGTTTAAAAAAAAATACTATCGTGTGGGTATTTAATCAGGTAAATGGTAAAACGATTATTGTAAATTTTTTTAAAATAATATTTTAAAATTGATCTAAATCCATATAATTGAAATATTGAGTTTGAGTATTTTTAATTGTTGTGTAAATGCAAAATAAGCAATGAGTGGATTTTCGAATAATATAAAATGGTCTAAATTGAGGTAGAAAAATCTACCATTTGAATTGAATTTAAATGAAGAAGATGTATTTGTGTATATTTTAATCCTTTTTTCCATATGGTTGAAAAATCAAAAGGAGTGGTTTTAATTATTAGGTTCAGCATTTAACTTTCCATTCCTATTGTCTTGAGGCTCTAAGAATATGTTTTATTTTATCCTCAATGATGGAAAATCGGTAGCTTAAATTAATATTAAATAATTGAAATTATTCCTTACAATTTCAGATACCAGAAGGTAATGAAATCATTATTTATTTCAGTAGCTAATGAAAAGAGAGTCATTGACTTCCCTTTCTTGCAGTGCTGCTGAGATAAACAGGAAGAATGACCTGCTGCTTAGACAGACACAAAAGAAGACCACGACCGGGGCAAGAAGTTCCAGCCTTATTGCGCCAGCAGCGGCAACAACAACAACAACATCGAACAACAACAACGACGACGGCTTATGACGCGCACACAGCCCAGAGACAATTAGCGACACAATGAGATTGAGATGCAGGAGGAGACGGATACGGAGTCCATATAGTAGGTATATATCCCCTGGTATAGTATGTGCTTGGGCTTGTGTGTGCCTTCCGGCAACGGAAGCAGACAACACCGGGCACCACACACACAGCAGTCGGCAGTCTGCACAGTCCATCATCAGCTAGATAAAGTTGTCAGCTGATCTGGGATTCTCGAGGCAAATAGCCACAGCGGCAGATGAAATGCTGTTTGGGCAAAAACAGAAACGGGAGAGAAAAAAAAATGAAACAGAAGCAGAAACCGACGAAGAGGGGGCGTGGCTTGGAATGATGCGGCACTTATGCCACATCCGATGATATTAATTGAGCCCAGTGGTCTGGTCTAGGTCCGCGGAATACGTGAGTCAGGGAAACGCAGCCAGAGAGAAAATATCAAAAANAAAAAAAAAAAAAAAAAAAAAAACACGGGGGAGACGGACCAAAGCCCAAAGTCCGAGACAATGGGGCAGCCTTCGAGGGAGATTTATAAGTGGATATCGAGAATATATGGCCGGAGCTGAAGTTGAAGAAATTTCAGAAATTTCTGGCCGAGGCCGAAAGACATTCAATCAACGCTGACTGGAGCTGGACATGATGAACTGCCGCCAGGGAAACAAACAAAACACATTTTTTCGTATCGCGCCAAACAAAGGAAATTCCAGGCGAATTTATGCAGATGATTTATGCATTAGCTTGAATTAGAAACAAAGAGATTGGAGATCCGTTGCGATGCGATGCGTTTTGCGTGGCGGATTCTTAAAAAGGATTATATTGATTAGATGGAAAGTTGGCGACTCAAATTTAGCGCGAATAATCGTTAAGATAGAAGTGGATTTGCCGCAGCTGCTCCTGCTCCTGCTGCGGCTGCTGCAACAACAACTCAATTAGGTGTTGCATATGCTCGGCATTGCATAAAATTTAATGACAACGCTTAATTACAAAATCAATAAGGGAATGCCGCACACACACACACGCACAGCCCATCCTCGGATTCCTTCGAGTGGTGCCATAAGTTTGTCAATTTATATGGCCGGCGGTGCGAAAAGGAACACACCGACCGACATAGCCGGGCCAGAAATCGCGTTAAGCGCAATAAAAAGCGCGAAACATTTTAACGCATCCCGGCGATAAAGTATCTGAAAACATTGCCCCAGACGATTCCAAGGCGCTAAGCCTCAACGCGAATTATCTTGCCTCTTGGGTTCGGTTGTGCCTCTCTTTGATTTTCTCAGCTCGTCTCCGAGTAGGATCGCAGTATCTGTGTATCGGTGTAGCCGTCTCTGTATCTGTATCTGAGGGATTTCGTGAGGGGCCCACCCCGAAGGCGATAAGTGAAAAGCGAGGAGATGATTTGATGAAATGTCTCAATTAGCTCATCATCAACCTCATCTGGCCGGGAATCCGGAATGGATGCAATTGCGTGTGAAAGACTCGAGGGTTTTTATTTTGGGTTTTCCCACTCCCATTCCGATTTCGATTCCGATTGCAACCCCTCAACCAAAACTATTGGGAAAATATTTTGCCAATTCATTATGAGAGCCCTGTCCAAACATTATTGAATTAAATCGAAGCAACAACCCCAAGGGTTTCCGAGCCCAGAATTTCCATACATAAATCGTAATTAAATTAAAACGCACAAAGCGCTAACGAGATCGAGAGACGAGAGCCCAGAGCCCAGAGCCGGGATCCAGACAAAGGGCCACAACAATAATAAATAATGACAACTCCTCGCCAAGGCAAATGAAATCAGAAACACGAAAATCGGAATAAAATAAATATAAGAAGGAAGAAAAAAAAAAACGTGGAAGGAGCACACAAAGCCAGGCAACAGGAATAGGAATAGCAACCAGAATCCTTGGCAGGAGCAGCTGCCACAAGGATTCAATAGCCGGGACACACTTCCCGAGTGACCTTTTTTTTCTCGGTTCTCCGTTCTCGGTTTTTGGATGTTGGTTTTTGGCAGGAGCCAGTGACGTTCGCTTCCCTTTTCTCCCCCGGATGGCCGGGGAGAGAAGGGGGAAGCGAACGCCACATGCGCCACGTGCTAAGTCGTTGATCCTGCCCAGAAACAGCTGCCATCCGCACACAAAGGAACCGTCGTCGTCTGGACCGGCTCCTCGCTCGCTCTCCTTATCTTCCTCTCGTTTTGGCAGGACCTGCCTCGGTTCGGGGTTTGTTTTTCTTCTGTATTATTTCTTTTTTTTATACCATAGCACCTGCTCCTGGACCGAGCTCCTGTATCTGTAGCTGTAGCGATATCTGTATCTGTGTGTTTGCGTTCTCTGTTCCCGGTTCCCCGGTTCCCTGTTTTCGGTTCGGTTTTTTTGGGGCGTGCTAAGTGAGGTGCTGGAATTGTAGTCGCTTAAGCGGAGCTGCTCAATCAGAATGTCACCGGAGTTGGCAACAAATGAGCAACAGGCCAAGTCCCTAATTAATGAAGGTAGCCGCTTTATCGGACCACACACACTCCCGAGAAAACCCGAAAAGCAACCCAAACGAACAGGTTGCTCTTCCATGAGTCGTGAGCCATGAGTCATGTGGTGCTGACCCCTGACCAAAGCCTTTTGGCCACGTGGTCGTCCACGGCCTGGCCACTAAGCTCTTCCTTCTTCTGGGCCACGGCAGCAGCAGCAGCAGCTGCTGGAGATACAAATGCAAGGCATGCAACCAGATGCACCTGCCTCGTTGTTTATTCGCATTCGGAAAGCCGCTTTATAATTTGAAAAGAGCTTCGCTCCTCCCTCTGGACTCTGGACAATCAGCTAACTGCATTTAACAGTTGCACAGCTGGCGGGGATCGGTTATTGGAGTGAAAACATGCAATGGTTTAAGGACTCTTTTTGGAGATATTCAGTTCGGTTCTTAGTTCTTAGGGGTGCTTCCAATTGGCGAGGGGTGAGGTTTCCCCTTAATTTTATTAAGCTCAAATTGGCACAGCAAAGACAGGTTGTTACTGCTCATTATATCTGTTCCCATTTTTTATTTTTTGTAGTTAATATTATGCAAATAATTTATAATAAAATTTAAATGAAAGGAATGTATAATACTAAAAACAAGAAAGGAAGGCTAGCTTCGGTACCCGAAGCTTAGAATACCCTTGCAGGCTAGTTGCTTTCAAACCGTTCAATCGTTTGTATGGCAGCTATAGGATATAGTTATCCGATTTTTGGGTTTTTAAATTTCTAAAAAGGCTTTACTGTCTATAAAAACTGTTTTTCTCAAGAATGAATTAATTCTTAACACCAGAGTTATGCTCAATGACCCATTTTCTCCCATCGTTCCTATGGCAGCTATAGGATATAGTAGTCCAATTTTGATGAAACTTTCAGGATATGTTAAAATTGCTATTAAATAGAGTTTCCAAGAAATAAATAAATTATCTTTAAAAATGGTGAAATTCTGGAACTTTTTCCCAATCGTTCCTATAGCAGCTATGTGATGTAGTGTTCCGATTCCGGCCGTTCCGACTTATATACTACCTGCAACAGATTGAAGGGTCGGTGCAAAGTTTCAGTCCGATAGCTTTAAAACTGAGGGACTAGTTTACATAGCAACCGACAGACGGACAGACAGACAGACAGACAGACAGACAGACAGACGGACAGACGGACAGACGGACAGACGGACAGACGGACATGGCTAGATCGACTCGGCTGGTGATGCTGATCAAGAATATATATACTTTATAGGGTCGGAAATGTCTCCTTCACTGCGTTACAAACTTCTGGTCAAAATTATAATACCCTCTGCAAGGGTATAAAAATTGGCAGTGAAAAACTTATCAAAACACATATATGAAATATTCTTCTCGAGTTAAAACTATCAAACTTTTCTTTCAAATATCTGGAATATATTTGATTAATACTTAAGCTGATAAATAACTGTTTTTTTGTGTGCAATTATTTAATTTTAACTTTTATTTATTGAGCCCAAATTGGCAGAGCAAAGAGGTTTTTGCTGTAAACTTTTTTGTTGCAGAAATTATTTGTGTATACAAATAATTCCTATATTTTTTAGCTCCAGAATTTGTTAAATAATTTAAAGACCCATTCCCATTCATATTTAAAAATATATTCAGTGAAAAACTTATTAGATAATGATTATTTTCGAGTAAAAGCTATCAAACTATTCTTTCTGGTTTCTTGTTTACAAATATTAACATTATTTAGAGCTGGTCAATCTTTCTATATTTCCTAATTTTGGTTCATTTTCCTTTATAAGATTAAATGCCTTCCTCATCTTTGTTCTCTAAAAAAAACTCCAACCCAACATTTTTTAGGTTACTCCCATCACTCCACTATTCCTCTCCTCAACTTTACTTAAAACTTTCCCACCTCAAATTCCTTTCCTAGAGTTGATGCTGCACAACAGACGACAAATTTTCTAATAGAAATGTCAGAACGAAATCTGTCCCAGAAACGTCGCGGCCCAGTCATCTTTCTATTTGCCTAGACCAGGTAAGTGGGGTTAAGACTACTAAGACGTCTCCGTCTGGGACCTGGGCACCGTGGTTGGGGCACTGTGTGTGGGGATGGGGAGCCGTGGCCAATGCCAATAAACAATAATTCCCATGACTGCCACCAAGGCGAGACGAACACGGCGACTTCCCAGACACAGCGTCTACTTCACCAGCGGCAGAGACTAGATACTAAGGTGGTCTAGGCAACCGCCAGCAGCGTCACTAGGAGCAGCCAAAGCAGCCGAAGCAGCCAAAGTAGCAGCATCGGCAGCAACATTACCACCGGCAACTGCAACTACAACAGCAACATCCACAGCAACCAGACAGCAGCAAGTCAGGTAAATGCAGGTGAGAGATGTGGCTGTTTGCTGCCCCACCGAAGCTGGTTTTTGTTTCTACTTTGGCCTTACATTGAAAACAAAATTAGATACAATATTTCAAATGTATCATTGATCATCACAAAAACTTGTAGATGGATATAAACAAAATGTAGTTCATATTAATCTTATCTTTGTTTTTATGGTAATACTTTTCTATTTAGCTAAACTAATAATTAGAAGTTAGTAATGTTAATATTAATTTCACTAATTATATTTGAAATATTTATCTACTGCACATATTTCTGTGATTGGTTTCGACGTATCTTGGCAACTTAATATCACATTTTTAAATTATATATGTAATTTTATTATTTCACTGGTAAAATATAAAATTTTGTAAGTACAGGAAATTTTTTTCGTGTACCTTCATAATTTTCTGACAACTGGAAATGTCAGAATATTTTATTAAATGCTACTATTAAAGAAAATAAAAATTAAATATATCTATTCAAATTCTCTATTAAAATGTTTTCCAAAAGAAAAATAATACTTTAATGCTAAGAGATTTAGCAGAATATAAAAAAGACAGGACAGACATTCTGTTAGTATTGATTTTTTTCCGGTGTGCTTTACTTAACGATCATCATCATCTGCAGCAGCAGCAGCAGCAGCAGCAGCGGCATCAGCATCAGCAACATTTGCTGCACACTTTCGCGACTTTGAATCCTGCTCTCTAGCCTTGGGTGTTGGGAGCACTGGAAAACGTATAGCAAAGTGAAGCAAAGTGAAGTGGAGTGAACTGAGCTTGATCTTGTCATTAAACGTGGCTGGCAATGATGCTGCCACTGCCGCTGGCTGATTGGTGGACTTTCTGCGGGAAGAAGTTGCAACTAGGCAAGTTGCATGACCGATTGCCACCTGTTCGGTGGCCGTTGCGCAGTTGTTGCTTTATTGAAATTGCAGCTGTCGGCTACTGGTTTTTGCCTCGCATTTCCTAAATCAAATAGTTCACAATTTGCAACAGCTTTTCAGCCGTCCTTGAGGCACAAGCAACTAGATGGCCCTAGCTGCACAAAACCAATTCGATCCAATCACAGCTCGTCATAGTAAATAACTTGTTGCCGTGGAATATTTCAGCGCAGCGCAACACAAGTACGAGTATCTGGCTAACCGAGTATCTGAGTATCTGAGTATCTGAGTGTCTGTCAGTGCTTAGTCAAGTTGACAGGCCTGGAAGCTGCGCACTCGCTAAGTATCTGTCTGCGGTATTTGTTGATAAGCATGCCTAGGGAACTCTGTATCTGAAGCTGAGAATCCGAGAGGCTGCTGCTCTGGTGCTCTGGTGGAAGTGGAACTCAAAATGCCAGACAGGCCGCCAGCGCAATATGGAAGTGGTATGGGTATGGCTATAGCTATGGGTTCGAGTGCATCGTGATGAAGTTCGTCGCATTGGTTTTCTTATTATGCTCTAGACTGCACGGCGTCTTTGGCATCTGGATTCTGGCCCAGCTCAACTCAGCTCAGCTCTGTTCTGCTCTCCTCAGAAATGTCGCCAGCTCGGTTATAGTCTGCTAAATCGTAGCGGGTTATAAACGGACTCCGACTCGGACGTTTGCCTTGGAAATTATCTGAATTAGTCGGATGCCAGAGAAATTGTCAAACAAAATCGGTGGCTCTGCATGCCACAAAATGTCACAGTTTCAGATACCAAAGAACCATTATTTGAGGAGAGATACTAAAATTTAAGCAGCCGACAGTTTGTTTAATTCCAAAAATAAACAAAGAATGAATTACATTTAAACACAAAAAAATATTTACAATTCCTAAAGAATTGTATTTTATTAGGAATATTTGTAGGTATTAAATTATTTGTAAGCTTAAAGCTTGAAAAGAATCAAAAACTTAAGTATTTCATTTTCCTAGATCAACAAAATAAAAATTTTATTTATTTTAATTCAAGTTTGATTTATTAAATTTGCAATATCTGTATTTATGCTTCAAATGAAATGTAGATAAACCATTTATGTTCTATTTTAAATCAGTTTCCATTATTTTAGTATTTCCTTGCCTTGTAAAATTAATTTATGAAATTAATTTATATATCTCAAACTTTAAAAAGTTTTTAAACAACTCTTTAATGTTAATGTCACAAAACTCTCTTACAGGAATTTAAGATTTATTTCGCTTTCCTCCCAAATTCCAGAGGCAAATCAGGCAAAAGGTAATATATTGGTAACAGGGCAACTCCGAGCTTCGAGGCCAATTGCCCACACACGCGCTGACTATTCAACCTCGGCGGTGTCCCTTCCCTCCAACACCCCCCCGCTGCATCTCGAACTCCCCGCCCATGGCGAACATTTCGAGGGAGCTACTCCTTGCTGAAGAGACCGAGATCCGACCAAGATCACATAACAATCTCCAACGTCACGTTAAAGATTTCACTTGAAGCTCGCGAAAAATCACCTGATGACTAAATTAAAGTGGCGCTGGTATGCTCTGGGCCTCCAACTTGGCCCCCCCTTTCGAGTTCCCTTACGCCCCTGGCCGTTGTCAGCTTGTGAACTAATTTCGTAAATTTTTCGAGCTGCTCTCATTCCATGCACAATGTTTTTTTTCACATTTTTTTTTATAGTTGTTGTTGCTGTTGTTGTTGTTGTTGTTCGTGCTGTTCTGGATGCTGGGCTTTCAACCGGCTTTTTGGGCAGACGACTCACACAAACCCACATACCCCGGGTGAATTTTTAATGAATTCCAATGAGAGCGGCGGCGGATTCAGCAGCAGCAGCAGCAGCGGCTGTTGGCCAAAATCGCGGTGTGCGGTCGCCTTCTCATGGATGCGCGTTGCGGACCCAATTGCAGCTCCCCAAGCTCCAAGCTCCATGCTCCCAGTGATCAGAGTTCCCAGTTCCCCAGATCCCCATTCCCAGCACCCAGCTCCCTGCTGTCTCCTCCCTGCGCTTCCAGCTTCCAACTTTCTGCCCCAAAAAGGGGCAGGCAGGCGGGTCGGTCACTTCACTTAACTTGCTGCGACTGCGATTTGGTTAGTTAGTTGGACAACGGTGCAGTCGGCGTCGACGGCGCTGCATTTTGTGCGCCTTGTTAAGAATTTCATTAAAAATGAAGACCTGAGACCCAGAAGAATGTATCTTATATCCCTGAGTAAGAGTGAGAGAGTGTGAGTGTGTGAGTGTATGAGTGTGTGTGTTGCAGCCACAGCAGGCTGAGACCAAAAAATGTAGTTGTTGTCGCTTTTTGTTAGCCCGCCACCGTGTAGGTAGTGCGCCGGCGTTGCGCCCACCCCTCCTCCAGCCTGCCCCGCCTCTGCCTCTGCCTCCGCCTGCTCCTCCTCCTTCCCCTCTTCGGTTGCTCCTGCCTGGGCTTGCATATCTGCAAGACAATCAACAGCAGCAGCAACCTCAGCTGCGGCAGCAACAAGTAGAACTCACCCAGTGGCGCTCAGTGGCCAAGGAAAAAGATACTCCTCTGGCAGTGCCACCAGCGCAGTTGCAATAACAACCTAGCACTGGGGAAAAATGCTGGTATCAAATCAGGAGAGTTACAAAAGGGAAAGTCCTTTTCCGCAATTAAGTTCTACACATACTTTTTATTTTATCAACAATCTATTATTTACTTCCTGTTCATACTTTTATAAGAATTGTGTAGAATTTCTATTAAAATATTAATATTTAGTATAAATTCAAATAAATAATACAAATATTAAAAATATTTAAATAATAGGTATTTAAAAAAAAATGATAAAAAACTTTTGGAATTATGCATTCAATCAAAAATAAATCTTATAGAAATTGTAATTAATTTGTACAATAATATTACACATCAAATTTCCATTGAATTCCCCGGTATCTCTTACATTATCACTCTAAAAGCAATTAAAACTATTTTATTATTTTTCATAAACATATTTTTAGCATTCCAATGAATATTTTTAATCGAATTCTAACCCTTCCCAATTAATTAATGATGCATTCTTTAATTATGTGATATTGAAATACTAAATAAGAGAATTACTTTTTGGTGGATCTAATTAAATAAATTCCTTGCAGAATAAAATACCTGCAAATAATTTAAAAATTCCAACTAAAAATATTGTTTATAAAGCATTTCAATTTGTTCTCGGTGTAGTAAATTCCACGTCCTGCCCCCACGCCACCCCTTCACTCTTGGTCTGTGACCAGCGAATCTTCGTTTTTGGGTGCAACGAAACATTTTTAATTGGTTTTGTTTCATTTTGAGCCGCCACAGTCTCCCGGACAGACTGACCCGCCACAGTGGCTAGCATTTTGCTTGGCTTTTAGCTCTCGGCCCGGCCCGGCCCGGCCCGAACCATTGTCTCTCCACTTTACTCCACTTGGATTCGGATTGGGACTGCGTGCTCAGACAGAACGGGCTGAAATTGACGAACTGCCTTAAATAAGCAACTCAAGGTTGGCTGCCAGTTTTCCCTGAAGACTCCACCGACTGGACAACGAGTCGGGGAGTCAGAGAGTCAGAGTCAGTCGATCGGTGGCCACATCAAGTCAACAAAAGATTGAAAACTCAATATAGCACCGACGAATGGGGCAAGCCCGATGATGGGATGGATATGGGTATGGGAATGGGTATCGGTTTGGGTTTGGGTATGGGTATAGGAATGGGTTTTGGGAATGGGTTGTCTCTGGGTCTGGGCCTGGGCTAGGGCGGGCAGAGGGAAGCGGCTGCGACAGACACGCAAAACGTTGGCCAGTTCAAATCCCAAAATTGGCAATTTATCCTTTATGAACTTACAAAATAGCCGCCGTTTATACCAAAACAAGTTAATTCGTCCGGGAGTCGTCGAAGTCGGAGGTTGCAACTTGGCACTGGGAGCTGGTAGCTGGAAGCTGGGAAGTCGGCAGTTGGAAGCAGTGGCAGGAATCGAAACAGACACACAAACCGAAAACAGTCACAGACACCGACGATGTCTGGGCTAGCAATTGCCACACGGAGAACAAATTCCCTAACAAAAACATCATCTAATAATTCCTTTTTATTTTGGGTTATTTAGAAACTTGGTTATTTCAAATAAATTCAGAGGTAGTATTTTAAATAAATATTAATTATAAAATTGCAATTTCCTGTTAAAAACTAAATCTATTCTAAAACCAAATTATTAGAAAATTTAAATTGATATTTGTCAGAATCTGAATAAGGATAAAAAGTTATGATCCCCAAGAAAACTTAAAAAGGTTCAAAGTTATATTTGTAAAATTAAGCTTAAATAAACCTAATTATCCGCATAGGTAGGAGCCTAGATAATTTTGGCCAGTGTATCGAATGGAACTGCTGACGATGACGAAGGGCCGCCAACAAAACAATGAAGCCAACACAGACGGACGAATTGGACGGAAGAGTCAGGTGAGGGAGGTGGGTTCGGGAAAGGGGCAGGAAGGAGGATTGGGGCAGGGGCTGGAAGAGGGATAGAAGTAGGAAGGGCGGCGGCGGCGGCGGAGGTGGGACAACGAAAGGAGCTGCGAAGGCGGCGATGGCGGCGCATTAAAGGAACCAAACCGAAAATGCAACGCTCTGCGGATCCGATCGGAGCCGGGCATGGCTTTAAATAGATGTGCTGCCCAAGTTTAGACAATGAAGCCATAATTGTGCATAAGTACGCTGTACGGAGGGAGACGTGATCGGCAAAGGACGAGTGGCCTTTGGGGGAGGACGACTAACAGGGACAATAAAAGCGGTGCCAGCCAAATTTGTTCAGGTTCCCACAGTAAACCAAAATAAATGGGTAAACAATAATATTGGATACTTTTCGAATAATATATTGTTACCTTAACAACTTAAATTAGTTGAGGTTTTTAATGAATATTAAACGGGTTGAAAGTATCCCAAAAGCAGGCTACAATAATTCAATTATCTTATAATTTAAGTTTAAATTGAATATTTTCTCATATATATATAATAGAAATACTTTCTTTAATTAACATGTAGGTTACTTGCAATTTTTATAAAGTTCCTTTTATATTTTAGAAGTTTTTGAACATAAAATTTAGTCTCAAAATATAATATAATTTTGATAACATTTCCCTATTTTTTTTAGTTATTAATATCATATTTAAAGAGTAATATAATCAAAGTGTTATATTTCACAATCAAATTAAACTAACAAATCATAATAATTCTCTTTAATTTCTCATAAGCAAAAAAAAGATGTTGCCTACTTTAAATGTTGTTAAATATAAATCCAAATAAAATGGTACTATCCTCAACATTATTCAAAGCCAATCTGCTTGCATTTTAATTAAAAATAAATTAACATTTTGTTACTAAAAATGACTCTCTATTTCATGCGGTATCTGCCCTTGTCATCCGGCTTTTGGGGCGTAAAAATCAGTTGTATCTTTATGGACACCGCCTGGCTGAACTATCTGATCCGCCTGATCTTTATTTGCCATTATACTCGACTGCACTTGGCTGGCGTGTCATTTGCCAAGTGCCTCCCTCGTCTCCCCCGGACGGACGCTCTGACGGACGCTCCAGGGAGACCTAGAGAGGTCCAGTGGGATCCAGGTGGAGGTGCTCCCATGGCGACTGCCTGGCTAATTGCACACAAATCTGTTAAGGCAATTGCCAAGGCAAGGCAAGGCAAGGCGACTGCTGCGACGAACTGGGAACTGGGAACTGAGTGCTCTGATGATGATCGCTGCTGCTGCTGCTGCTGCTGGTTGGGCCAATCAGCGACAGGTGCCACACGAAAGCGCCAAAAAGGCGGACTAGAACACGACAAGCTCCCAGCAGATCGCCGTCGATCCAATCCGAATCCGAATCCAAAACCAGACCCAGTCCCAGACCCAGGCCAGACGCAGACGCAGCAGACACAACATGAAACAATCCGCTCGGCAGCAGTCACAGCAAGAGTCGTGGTTTCAGCTATGATAATGTATATTTTATGAGTTAATTTCAAGTGCTCCCTGCACCATCGCGAGGAGGGATCGCGTGTTGCACATGCAGCCCCGTACAGTGGAGCCTAGCCATTGCCAGCCCGCCAGCTGGGTATCCCAGCCATGCGCTCATCACGCTTCACAAATTCGCAGCTTGGGCGCAGACATACGCTCATAATTCTCAGGCCCTCCTAACAAGCGTCGTCAGTTGAAGGCCCAGTTTTAGTCCCACTCCCATTCCCAGTCCCACTCCCATTCCCACTACCAATTCCAGTCCCAGTGCCAGACCCAGGTTCCCTACTCATCCTCATCCTCCTTTGCCGGCCTCTCAGCTGCGGCGGCTTTGTTGCGGTCTGTTTTCGGTTTGTCTGGCCATTTCGCTTCGCTTTCGGCTCAACATCCACATCCACAACCACATCAACCATCAACTCCAACTGCGAATCCGAATACGAATACGAATGCGAGTGCATCGCCAACTCCAACTTCCAGCAACTACCAGCGACTACAACTCGAAGCGATTCCGATTGCGACTCCTCCAATTCGCACTTTGGTTAAATTAGTTGCGGTCTGGGAAGTTTGGCCACCATAATTTCCCGTGGCGTTTGCCGACCCGACAAACTTCAGCGTTCAGCATTCAGCATTCAGCGGCAAAGACAATACCACTCCACTTAACAAGCCGACAGACGCCGCTGCCGCTGCACAGTGGTTCAACTTATCGGGTATTAATTCAATTGGGGAAACATTTCAAGAATTTCCATGTAAATACAAAGATTCTAGTCTAACGCTCTCTCGAACTATAAACCAACATTGCGTATGCGTAATAATTTGCTCAAAATACATAGGTAAATAAATCGAAATCTTTGTCTGCTCATAAAGCGAAGTCGGATAAGGATTAGGATTTTTTAAATTTAATTTGATTTGATAAATTATAATATTTATTAAAGAATTCATATTGATTTTGTAAAATGTAATTCCAAGGAAATGGTACTAAAATGTTGATAAATCTGCAAAGCAGATGATGAAAGGGCAATTTTAATAGTTTATACTTTTTCGGAGATTAGCTTTTTGGGCAAATAATAAAAAAAATATAAATTAGCATGACAGCAAAATAAATGTTATTTTAAAATGGGTTTTAATCTTACTTGAAGACCATGCAAAAGAAGTAGAGGTGAGATGATCACCTTGCTAATACTAATTACCAAATATACTTGTTATTTATTTTCAGATTTTCAAATATTCTATCCCCATAAAC
The DNA here is from genome assembly GCA_021224005.1 of Drosophila setifemur. Classification (NCBI taxonomy): domain Eukaryota; kingdom Metazoa; phylum Arthropoda; class Insecta; order Diptera; family Drosophilidae; genus Drosophila; species Drosophila setifemur. Next base: position 9,191,703 of record JAJJHY010008789.1, read on the forward strand.
TAGGATACCAGCCCAGTGTGCTATGTTGTTGGTTTTGTTGTTGTTACCGCCAAGTGTGTGACCGAGAGCGCTGATTGAAGCCGCCTGCATCAACGCCATCTCCATCGCCATCTCAGATCTTCATCGCTGTAGATGTGGCCTGGTGTGGCTGGTGTTGCCGGTGGTGTTGTTGGTGTTGCTGTTGCCGCCTTCTGCTCACGTTTCGCAGGCAGAAGATAAAGGAGATGAAGCAGAAGAGGAGGAGTAGGATGAGGAGTAGGAGGAGGTGGAGGCTGGCCGAAAATTGCAGCAGCTAAAGGATTAACCTCAAATTTCTGCTGGCGGTGTTTGGCTTTCAACGCTTAATTGGTTGTGAAATCATCATTATCACATGGACGACGACGTTGGCGTTGGCGTGGTTGTTACCTCTCATCTTCATCTTGATCTTCATCTTCATCCCCAAGCTCCTGTTGTTGTTGTTGTTATTGTTGTTGTTGTGGTTGTTGCTGATGATTGTTTATTAAGCAGCGCCAAGCTGCGTGTCCTGCCAGCTGTCCAGCCTCCAGCCTCCAGACTCGCGAGACTCGAGAGATCAGATCGGCGACCAGACTTGGCCATATAATTTGCGCGTGATTCATTTATGATTGAGAGCTGACTTCGACTTGTTTATACAAAACCCGTCAGCCTCAGCGTCAGATGCGATGTCTATCCCAGCAGCAACAACAACAGCAGCAACAGCAACAGCAGCAGCAGCAACAGCAACAGCAGCAGCAGCAAAACCAGCAAATTATAGGCCAAGACCACCAAAGCGTTAACTGAAATATTTAGCGAGTTTGTTTCTTTGATTTCCAGGAAGCCTCTCGGGCCCAGTCAAATGAGCGCCGCTGCTCTTTAATTAAGCTCCTCCGAGCCGCTTTGCCTGCCAGCAGGAAGTGCATTTTTCAACCCACCCCAGCCCGATTCAACAAAATATAAGAAAGGCAAATACCACTGAAATGCCCGGCGAGATCAGCGAAGCGTTGACATGAGTTCACCGCTGGGCAGCCGAAGCTCCTGCAACAAACTCCCCCACAAATGCACTCAGAAAAAATGTTTCTCAAACGAAGATTACCCGAAAGTTGTTGCAGCCTTAAATAAGAAAATGGGAAGTAAGGGATTTCTTTGTACAGAATAGTTAACCTTTATATATATAATATTTTTAATGAATGCGATTATAGAATTAACCAAAACGTCTACCGATTATAATAATTTCATGATTTTATAACCATTTTTTTTTACATTTTAGAAAATTATATTGAAAATAAGAAATGAAGCAGAAATAATTTAATATCTCATCGGCTTAATGGCATCTTTTCCAAACCATGTTAGTTCGTATATATTTAGTACCAAGAATTCATTATTCATAAAGAATTAATAAATTTCGTTTTCATTTTCGTCGAAATGAAATAAATGTTGTTTGTAAATAAAAGTTAGGAAACCAAGAGATAAGATCAAAGTAAGTTATAAATGTTTCCCATTTATTTCAGAATAAATTAAACTTTGGCTGTTTCGCAAAAAAAAAGCTTTTCTAATTTAAAGAGCGCAACTTTACCAAGTTATAGTGTTTTTTATGTTTTATATACCTTTCTGGCATGCCAATTGCCGAATCGCAATAAAAGACACAACAGGAGGGTTTTGCCAAAAATGGTACGTTCCGATTTTTCCCCCGCAATCTCTGAGCAATAACAAAAACAACTGCAACATCGTCGACGACAGCGGCTGCCCAACATTAATCATAAATTACCAGGTCGTTGAGTTGAGCAAGAAGCAGAGCAGATGAGGCTGGGGGAGATGCGGGATCCGAAGGGGCAAGATCCGAGGAAGAGACGCCCCAACGTGTGGCGAGGTGTTCGCTGTGCGCGTTTATAAATTTTGCCAAGCGCCAGGCCAGACCAGACCAGACCAGAGCAGGCCAGGCCAGGCCAGGCCGGGGCAGGGCAGGCGATGCCAGGCAGGCAGACGGAGAATCCAGCAAAAGAAATGATCATCTTCATCATTGCCGACCCGGCCGGCCACGTACTAAAAAATGTGAGATATGGCGGCAGCAGGCCAAGGTTATAATTGGCCCAAAGCGGCCGGAGAGCGGCAAACAAACGAGAGGAGCAGCTCGTAAAGCAGCGAGAGAAGGCGGACCGAAAGGCATCCCATCCAGTATCCCAGCATCTACAGTATCACAGCCTTGCAGCAGCATCCAAAGAACCAAGGAACCGAGGAACCCAACTTTGGATGCCCGATGCGACCTGTGGGCAGCCCACAGTGATGCGCACGTGCTTAACCTCTGACTTTGATTTTGGCCATCATCATCATCAGCCAGCTCCGGCGGCTTCTTCAGCTGCTTCAGATGCAGCTTCAGCGTCAGCCTCGGCTCCTTCCAGTAGTTGCCTGGCGATTAGCCGCGGATTGTTGTTTACTGGGAACCGAGCAGAGGCCGTGAGAGGTTGTTTATGGCCCGCCCAGGCACGCCCACTTGATGGGAGATGGGCAGGAGGACAAGGCAGGAGGATGGTGCCTTCACAGGCGAGGAGTATACATAATCTGGGCAATCCCATGGTCAATATAGCAGGGGTTAAAGGCTTGGATGGGGGGGCTATGGGTTCATTACAAATATGGACTTGGAGATTAATTGTCTAATATAGACATGGAATTTTTTGTTAAGCAAATACAATTTTATGATGTTTTTAAGTGGGAATTAATATGTTTTTGCTTTAAATTAATATTAGATTTAAAATTCAAGAAATGTTTCTCATATATATTGTTCTTTTTTAAAATAATAATACTCCAAATGAATTGTAATAAGGTTTTAATATGGTCTACATTTGCTTATAAAAAGCAGGATTAATTTATTCCCAATGTCCGAACAACTCATCAGAATTTTATAACCCTTTCAAATCCATCTTTTCGATCCAAATTGAATCAACTTTATCCACTTGACTAAGCTGCAATATTTTATTATTTCAGCGAAGACAGAATCAATTTCCCATGCATTACAATGAATAATACTTACATCATATTTAACTATTTTGAGGCCGACGTGTCGCTGTAGATTTTCCAAGTCAGTGAACTCCAAAGCAAGGAAGCCAAAAGGAACCGAGAGGAAACGACACACCCACGCACCTCGCAAAGGACACTTTGTGGCATGTCCATCCATGGCATCCCAGATGCCAGCAGACAATGCAATCTATTTTTCAAACCCGTCGACAGGCATTTGTGATACATATTTGCAGCATAATACTAAGGAGCGGCGGTCATGGCGCAGTGACCAGTGGCTGGCATCCAAAAGGACAATTCCCAGGACATCGCCGTCGCCTGGCTGGCTGCGAGCCAAGCATATTTACTGCGCTTTGAGGACATCTCATAAAAAATGCAAGAAATCTCCAGTAATGTGGCCGCTTTAATTGCGCCCCAAACTGCGTTGCAAATTCAATTTCAAAGCGAGATTGCTGGGAGGGACGATTTCAATATGTTCGATTCATAAATACGCAAATTTGTCCATTGAAGCGGATGCAAATATTTTGCCAAGACATTTCCATTTAGCCATCATTCCATCCTTGTTCGCCACATAAAAAAGCGAGCATAGAATAAATACTGAAACTATCTCCAACCGGCAGCGGAATTCAACATCCTCAGCATCCTTAGCATCCCCATCATTCCCTCTATCATCATCATCATCATAATACGAAAGGATAGCTGCAATTGCAGGAGTGTTTGTGCTTTTGTAGCCAACTCACAGGAATCGCGGCGCCGAAAACTACTAAAAATAAAGTTTGCATTTTGTCTATTTGTTTCCTGTCGCCTTTTTCCGCCCAGTGTTCCTCCCTCTCAAACTTTTACTCCTGGTTCCTTTCCTGTGACAGGTTGACATGCATGGCGTATACATAATTCCATGACGGAGATCCAAAAGCAGGACAAATTTATTCATGGGTAGCAGGACTTGTTATTATATTATGAGTATTTCTTAAATGACTTTTTTTTTTAATTTCTCGTATTAAATGATCTGAGTAGAGTGCAATATTATAAAGGTGAGATATTACAAGAGCTAAATGGTTGCTTAAATTGTGTGTATTTTAAGGATCTGTTTTGTAGCTAGATTATTATAATTGTAATTGTATGTGGTTTAAATATTGACAATTTTAATTTTGACTCAATTTAATTTTATAATTTTTAAAAATTCTCTAAATATTTACATAAATCAGTATTTACATATTTACAATAAGCACCATGTAAATATTAAAAGCGACACTAACGTATTTTAGGTAGAACCTTCTGAATAATTATTAAGCGACATCTGGCGTTTGTTGACAGTACCATGTGGATATGGATGTATTTTACATGTTCTACATTCGTTTATTACATACCAAAGCGCGATCTTTGTAGTGAAGCTAACACTGGCGCCATCTGTCAAGGGGTGGAGACCTTACCAATGGATGATACTTAACATTTTCTGTGAACGTAAGTGAAATAACGTTAATAAAACGTAAGCGTTTGAAACGAGATCCGCGCAAATTTGAATTTAAAAACACAATTTACTATGAATTATAAATGTTAAATTCTACTTTTTTAAATACAATAAAATCAACCGATACTCTTAGCATTTCCCCACATTGTTTAATTTTACTAATCCCCCGGTGAAAGCAGATTTTCAGAGAACCCCTCGAAGATACTCTCCCGTAAGTTTGCGAACTTGCAAATCCTTTGCGGCTGCAATTTAGAATTAATTATGCCACGCTTGCTTGCCACTTGGCCGGCAACTTGGGGAAGGGGGTCTGGGAACTAAACTTCGGACCCAGCATGTGCTGAGGTTACAGATTCTCATATGTCGTCGTCGTCGGCACACACACACAGGACACAAACAGATAGTAGGATAGTGAGACTGACAAACTGACAGCATGGAATTTCAGTTGACACAAGGGCATTTAACGCTTCAGCACGTTTTCAATTCAATTTTGCACTGGTGGTCGGCCGAGTGGAGACGGAGCAAGGGGGTGGAGGAGCGCCAAGGATGCGGAGGCGTTGGAGCGTGCGAAAACTTAAGCAGACGCACCGAGCATGACAAACGAGGCTAAGGACAATGCAGGAAAAGGATAACGATAATGAACGCCAACGGTGAGCGAATGGAAAGAAGTGCTTAATGAAGATGCCTGCAATAAATCAACAAATTACGCGCAGAACCCTAAGGAAAGGGCTGTGCGTCCATTGTACGAGTATCTTGCAGATACCGAGATACAGCCATATTTGTGCGCAGAAACAATAAGTGAACCGCTTAAAAATGCATAAATCAAGGCGCGCAAAACGCAGCCAAGGGAACTGAAACAAAAGCAAAGCAAAGGCAAAGGCAAAGCGAGCGAGCGAGCAACTGTCAAAATGATAATCGCCAACAACTGTTGAGACTGTCTTGGCCTTGTGACAAATGTTGTCTACTCGAAAAGGGGGTGCTAAACGCCCACCCACCACCCATCTATCCGATCTGCCCCATCCAACGAAATCAATGTACAGCGACAAGTCCGAAAAACACATTTCACTTATTAGCAGACCCATCACAAAGGAAAGGCAGAACTGAACGATTCCAATTCATCCATCTAGTGTGGCTATAATCGTAAAAGCAAATTCAAAACGCAAAAGCCAAAATTCTGAAAGGACTCAACGTCGGCCCCTTGCCAATTGTCAACCCCTTAATCCACTTGTTTCCCCAGCTCATAATCCTCTCTCTCTTTGACGGATGCCCATTATCATAATCGTATTGGAGGTGGTGGTTGGTTGGTTGGTTGGTGACTGGCTACAATCCTTCGCAGGACATCTGACCATTTGTGGAAATATTTTTCGATATGTTTTTGAGTATTTTGCTTGTGGGCTTAATCTCGCAATCGGATTATCGTGATGGAACACTTGGCAGCAGTCTTGGCCATTAATCGTTGGTTAAGCAAATATGAATGGTGAAAGTCATAATATTAACAACAAACAAGGGTTGCTTGAAAGCCCAGATTAGTTATTAAAAGTAAGCGATTATCGCGTGTTCACAAACACATGTCAATAAAATGAAGACTAATTTAATTAAATTAATTGTATAAATATTAACTAAGATTACAATATGAAGAGAAAATATATTTTTATTGAACTTTCGGATATATTTCATTAAATACAAAATACCAAATAAATTGTTCAAATGTCTTTGATTTTATATTTTTATTTTGATCATTAATAAGCTAATCATAAAAGAATGCCTATTTATAAAATATCTCAAAGAGTTCTGAGAGCAGCGCGCTGAGAGCTTAACTTAATTATAATATCTGAACATAATGCAATCACAAATCGCCGTTTTTTGTTAATACAGAACAAAAGCAAATTATAACAATACTCCAATTTATACGTTCCAGTGCAAGTTAATCCATTAAATATAGAACACAAATTAGACCGAAGATGAAACCCCACCCCAAGACCAATGGAACCAACCCTCTTCTAGGACAATCTTCAGTCTATTAAAATCTGCGCATATGCAATAAGTAAACCTCTAAGCAGACACCAATGGACGGCAAATAAATAGAAACGATTCCACCACTTAACACCCAATTGAAAAGTGTGACCCAGTTTAAAAACGCTTCGAAAGTGTTTTGTGTAATTGGAAAAGTCCATTTGGCGAATCAACATTTGGACATATGAGGAATAGTTGTGTAATGCTTTAATAGAATACCATACCATGCACAACATATGGGAGAATCCTTCGTAATGGATGCCATAATTCCGCGCTAATGTTGCAAAAATCTGCAAAACTGGAAATGCGGCTCCGAAAATATTGGCCTGAACAGTGACAACAATGGTAACTAAGCTCATAAATTACCATGACAATGGAATTATGCTCTAATCCACCCCGAAAAGTTATTGAACTCGCTTCGGTTTCGGTTTGTCGGCAGAAAGCGTAAATCTTGGCTGGCTGTCATAAATTTGCAACTGTTTTCGCATTCGATTTTGGTTTTTGCATTCGAATATAATAGAATATTATTTATACGCGTGAAGCAATCGCAGAAATGGAAATTGCAATTTTTATTCAATTAGCAATAGAGTAGAAATCCCAAAATGGATACCATTTCAGTTCTTTCCTTTTTCCTTTTTGTACAATTATTTTTCGTTTAAGGCGAGTTTGGAGTGGAAATGTAGAGTAAATTCATTCCGCGTGATTAATTCAAGATTCGATTTTCCAAAAATCAACAGAAGGAGAAGAAGGAAGATGGAGCTCCCACAAAACCCGGAGCAATGTAAAATATTTGTTCAAGGTGTTTGAACTTGAAGAGCAGGCAAACGAAATCAACGAATCGGCATCATTACATATGATAATGCAGTCGAATTGGCATCCGCACAAAGAAATGTTTTAAAAACTCAATGAGCACTCAATACCAAAAAATAGCTATTGATTTATGAAGCATGAGAATTACAAAAGATGGTGTGAGTACAGAGTTTATGGAATACAAAGTGATTATATTTACATTTTATTTAAAAATTGTAATAACTAAAATCAAAAGTTACCCATAATAATAACCAAAATGTAAAATATTGTGGGTTAAAATTAAATAACATTCTTAACGCATTTAATCAAAGTGAACTTATTATCGTGCATAATATATTATGAATCAGTTATGCAATATGATCCTTGATATAAAAAAATAAAAAAAACCATTTAAATGTATAACTATATAAAATTGAATAAATTATTCAGGATGAGTATAAATATATTAAAATTATTGTGCCCCAAAAAAACTTTAATTCGTTGTAATATTATCCCAATGTAAATGTAAATCCTCAAATATGATAGGATAGGATAAGGCTTTCTGGTGAATCTTAATTTCCAAAATATTTTGGGTTAAAATTTAAAAACATTATTAACACATTAATTTAAATATAAGTTATTATCCTTTCTGCAGGTCATATAATGAATTCTTATATAAACTAAGAAAAATAGCATCCATTTATTATTAAAAGATCAAAACCAATAACCAAAAAAAAAAAGTTTAAATAAATCTTTAAAAAAAAGTGAATTAAAGTATAAGTTTTTATTATTGTTCACCCAGAAAACTTAAATTTGTTGTTTAAATACTTTATCTGAATGAAACATTAATTACAAGTAAACCCTCAAATATAGGCTGAGGCAATCTGATGAATCTTAAATTTCCATTTAGGCAGATCTGATACAGTTTGGTTGTCAAATAAATTACATCCCATTCCCTCTCCGAAACATAGATCTATCTTAAATGAAGTCAATTGGGAATTTAGCAGCAACCGCAACTGATCGAAGCACGGCTGTCTGGATGGAACATTGGGTCCGTTTTCCCGAAGGGACCAGCATATGCTGATGCCACATTAGATCGACAACTCACTTGTCAGGTTTCTGGAGAGTTGGGATGCGGCACCAGCTGGCGATGCTTATCACCAGCGACAATGCACCAGTTCCAATCAGAGAGTCAAAGAGCGAAAGGTACCCAGGGGAACTCTGGTACTGGCACTAAAAACTGGGAACTGGGAACTGGAGTATCCCGGCTAGAGAATCCCGCGGCGTCGCGCATTTCCACATGCATATGTCAGCATTTTTCAAATTGGAAACGAAAAATGCTGCTCTAACAACATTTTGTGGTTTTCAGCATAATTAAAGGCAGACGGGGAGAACGCTCAGATCCGCCCCGGACAGATCGTAAACGTCGAAAAACGTAAGGTGTCCCCGTACTCCGACTCCGGGGTTGCAATTGAGCGGGCTTCGAGATTCACGAGGATTGCAATGCCAATGGAAATGGAATGGAGTGCTAAGGAGTGGTAGTGTTCGACGAGTTAACAAAGCCATCAATGGACCATAAACTAAACACTTTTTAAATGTTGGGAGGGGGCATAGGCAGCGGCAGGGGCAGGGGCTAAAGGACCTCGGCCAGTCCTTGTTACCATTGATGACAAAATCGCACAGATGTTTGCCCAGCATAGTTATCCCGGTTAGAGGGCGAGCGCACTTTATTAAAGGGTAGTTTTCATCATTTCCGAACCCGTCGCAGTTGGACTCCTTGCAATTGGAACAGCGCTATCCGACCCACTGTGCACTCTGCATTCCGTCCTGATTAGATCCGATTTCGCCAACCGATTCCGCCCTGTCAGTGCGATCTGTCGGATAGATGGAAAGGCAGACAGACAATGGAACAGGTTCCAGGGCAGGGTCGCAATTTATGGCACCAGAAAACGTATTGAGCAACTTTAAATGCGGGTCAGCCGGGAGGAGGATTGCATGGTGGTGGTGGCAACTGGTGGTAATGACGGTGTCGTCGGTGGTGGTGACTTGGTGGCCGCTTCATTTGTGCAGCTTCGCTGAGCATACGCTGCACATCCGAAAACACGACTCAAAAAGTCCGCCAAATGTTTCATGTTGTTTTCCTTTTGAATATGTTTTACAAGTGGAACTGAAACGGGTTCTCAATCACCGAATTTACGATTCTCTTTTGAGAGTTTATAAATATTAGGGGATAAAATTGAATGAGAAACGTTTATAATATATTATTGATAGTAAAAGAAATTTAAATTACAATAGTAATCGATTAACTAGTGGTTTATTACAGCATAAAATGAAATGAGAGTCGATCATAAAATATGAATGGTAGTAAAAAAGTAATGAAACAATTTTACAGTCCTTCAAGAACATTAGCAAAAGCACTGAATACACCAACCATTTAATTATTCAAGAACATATTTATTAAAGATTATTGAATTTCCAATAAATGTTAAATAAAAGTTTTGTCCATATTTTCTTACCCCTAAAAATATACATATACATATTCAAAATATACGTACGAGTATTACATTTTTTAACAACTCACAAACCAAATCGAAATGAATCGTAAAAAATAAAATAAACCTTCAAGAGATAAGAAATTAATTTTTAAATATAAAATCCAAACTTTAGCTTAGCAAACTCTTTTGTAATTCCAAAGTACTCCCATAACAACCCTTCACAGTTGCAGAACCCAAAGTGGAAGATCCGCTTCCTGTGCCCGCCGCCGCCTCTTCAGGCCCACTTGAAGATCTCTTGACATTATGGTTATCCAGGAACGGACTCCAACACTTGGCAACTGTTGCGAGTTCTGTTTCTGTTTTACGAGCTGTGAGCTGCGAGAAGTGTGGGTGAATCTAGGGGGCACAAAATATTGCCACATCGAGGCACATAAATATTTATGCCGCACTCGATTGAGAGCTTCTCAAGCGTAAGCATTTTAGATAAAGTCTGTGCCGCACCAGAATCCAATCCGGACAGGACACCACCCACACCACACCAAACCATACCCACTATCCAGCCAGGTGCGGATGTGGCTGCAGTTCGTTGGCGTTTTGCATATGACAGCAGAAATTGTGTTGCGGCTTGATTGCGAGAGCGAATGTGCGTCTCGGGCTGATTGGACGTAACGCAACGCACAGATTCAGAATCCGAATCAGAATCCAATGAATCCACAGCGACATCGTCATCAGCCGATTTGGTAACCAAAACAAGAGCTCTAATCCGACTTAGACTAACCGGAGGCAACCACAAGAGCCACCACCACGAGACGATAGCCCCGGGCCTTGTTAGCACAAAAGTGCGACCCTCGTTCGCGCATTTTTAATCCGTTTAAATGAATGACAGTCTAATTGGAGGATTTGCGAGCTCCGAACTCCGAGCGAGCGCTGAGCTCGGCCTGATTCTGATTCTGGGCCAGGGCCAGGGCCAGAGCCAGACGGCTCCTTAATAGTGACAAAGTCCTTGCCATATGCTTCGAAAAAACCACATGTTATTCACGGTATTTAAACAAACAGCAACAGGGCGGGCGGACTTTCGTTCAACCCTCCAAAATATACTCCAGATATCCTCCAGATACATCCAGCCCTCGAAAGCCTGCAACCCTCATGCAATTAGGTTCTCGCCCTGCTCTCGTTCCGAAATATTCACGTGAAATCCAATTCGAATTTTTATTTAATGCGCGAAAAGCACTTGATTGGATCCAGCTCTAGTTTGCTTCATCCTCCGGGGACAATCCGGGGACAAGTCCTGAGGGGTGGCAAGTGCAGGCTGCAATCTGAATAGGAAAACTCTGGCGAAACTTCCTGTAAGTACAAAACTAAACAGAAACTTCCACAACAGGGTTCCACTTGGAAAAAAAACGCTATAACATAGATTCTGATCAGATCTGGTTTTAATTTAAAATAAATCTGATAGGATTGAGGATTTGGACATTTGAAATAATTTTGACAATATCTTTTCCATCTAAGAAATGTATCAAATTTATGTGCTATTTAAATTATTCAAATAAAATATGTGTATTAAAATTATATATTTAAAATTCATATAATTTTGGAAAAATAACATGATGCATATTTATAAGATTTTTTAAAAACTACTGATCGTATTTTTTCTGTGGAAAGAAATCTCTGTTGATGCAGGCAGCGAGAAGCTGTTTCCTCCAGAAATCCGCCACAAACCACAGAGATTACAGGAGACAGGCGCCGCATTAACATCAACCAAGCCGCAGACAATCTCCACGGAAAAGGTGTCTGCTGTCTCCGGAACAAAGCGAAGCCAGTTGCACGCCAAAGTTGGCAAAAGAAGCAATTACCATTTATGTTTCGCTATCTTACCGCGGATAATTAAAACCCGCCGGGAATACAACACAGGGAGCCATAAGGAGCACGTAGCTTAGTCTAAACTGTAGTCAGAAGATTGCCATCTTAGTTTTTAATTTGCGTCCGGAGGACATTTCCTCCCAAAGTCTCTATCTCTTTCTCGGTTTGACTTAATCACACAAAGGCAATTTCACGCCTTTTTGCGCTTTGTCGTGGAGTCTGTCAGAGGGGGGAATCACTTTGTCACTTGGCAGTTTGATGTATCGACAGTTGCTAAACCAAACAAACCGTCACAACCCACCTAAAGTTCCACCCCTGCCTTTGTGACAAGCCGAATATCTTCCAGATACAATTTACTGTGAGATCAGCAGGGGGAGATAAGCCATTGGAAATTTTGTGCTCGATTTGTATAACTCCGATTTGCGTTAATATCCATAGAAAATATTTACACGAATTGGCGGAGAATGTGTTTGGAATTTTGACTTGACCCAAATTGCTGTCACGTGTCACATATGTGGGTAGTCGGTTGGGGAAATTGGAATTGTGCCTAATTAAGTGTGAGGAGTGGTAATACGTTATATAAGAATTTTCAGAAGATTGAAGATTTGATTTTTAAGTTCAAAAAGGTTTTTAAGAAGAGCACATCTGTGGTACTTTAAAAATAATTTAAAGAAACTATACTATTTGTATGCGTTTACATGGTTATAGCTTTTAAAATAATTCTTACTGAACTTAAAAAAAAACAATCAAAAATCGTTTAAATCTGGACATTATATATCATAAAGGTTTTATAAAAAAATTTTAAAAAATCCAATTTTGGGTTGTTTTTTAGGTATGGGACTTAAACCTTATAACTAGTTTATTTTTATTAATAATTCTCATCTATGTTCATTGCTAAATTAAATAAATTCCAGATAGCAAGATTTATTATTCTTTCTCGTTCTAAAATATTCTCTATTAAACAATAACTTAACTATTTGAAACCTGCAATATATTTCCCTCAAATGGACCATAAATTAGCGATTTAAAAACGCATCAGCTTATGGGTTCCGCTTGGATTGCTCGATCGCCAATTAATTAAATATAAACTAAACAATATTTTTAATGAAATGGCACTGGCCGAAGGCAATCATGTGTTTAATATTAATTTCACCGACAGCAAACATGGCGGCCAATCGAATTATGGTCCATGGCACCCACATCCATGCATATATCCCCACAAAATGGGTAAACTGGTTCAGAAGGGGCCTTGGTGGCCATAAATATTAATTAAAAATGCAACTCATATGGCAAGTGGAACAATTAGCACCTGAAAATATGCAAACATTAAATTGCCGCTGCGACAGACAAACAACTGCAACAGCAACAAACAACCAACCAGAAAAAACTGCAACAAAGGAATGCAATTTAAATAAAATATATATATATATATATATATATGGGAAGCCATGTTCACGACTGACCATAACAGACACATATTTTGTACTGGCAATGGCCACATCCTCACATCCTGTCTGCCAGGACGCTAGGGTCTAGCCAAAAATAAAAAAAAACCAAGCAAGGAGGGAATTCGGGGACGGAAAACGAACGGAAAACATTGCACAATTTGTTACTGCTGCCTGGACACTCACATATATATTTACTGGCCAGTTTTTCCCACATATAGTAGAAGGGAATTTAACTGACAAATAAATATTTCGGCTCTGTGAAACCTTTCGGCGCTCAACAAAAGGGTATCCCCTACAAGGCAGAGATCCCCCTATGGCATCCCTATATCCTCGCTCTACGTGTGAGTGTGTTTGTGCGGTTTGCAATATGTAAAAGCTACGCGCAGCATATACTCAAAATCCAACCCAACAGATACAACAACAACAACAGGCACAGCAACACAAAACATGGCCACATATTCACACAATCTCGCTGCCGCTGCTAAAAAATCGACAAAAACAACCTGTTCGGAAACACTTGCAACAAGGATATCAACCGAGAAAGAGACAGCTATAGCCAGAAGGAGAGGGCTTGATGTAGAGTGAGAGGTCCTGCCCGGACTCTGGGGGTGGGAGTGACAGAACAACTGAGAGCGAACAGCGTAAGGACCAAGCGCCGCCTCTTTTCGAAAACTTCGCTGCACGCAAAAAACGCACAGTGGGAAAAATGATGAGGCAACATTTTAGTTGTTACAATAATATGATAAGCAGGAATATATTAATATGAATTAAATATTTAAAGAACATTTTTAATAAAGGAATAATTTCAACAACAATGTAACGAATTCATTTTTTATTAAAAGTTCCAAAAATAAAGTAAAAATAAAGTTCAAAGAAGATATATTTAAATAATTTTAAATAAGTATTGGAAGTGATATATTTTTTTTAATTTCTAGTAAACTGATCTCTTTTAATATTATTTTAATATTACAGCAGAAAGGGTATGATTATCTTTGCTGTATAAAAACACCTATTATAATGGTAAAGTCTCAAGGTTTGAAAAATTCGCATTTTTATATATTTTTTACGGAAAAATGAACATATTCGATTAATAAATCAAATTTTATTTGTATTTTCATGGACATTATTTAAACCTTTTTAAATCAGGGTAGGGAATCGCATAATCGATGTGGTTTACCCCTGTATATATGTTTATAATTTTATTTATAGTTAATAGTAATTTTTAAACCATTAAATGTAAATATAACTCCTATCCTAGGATTATTTAAGGTATATCATTTGTTGCTATTATATGTAAATATAATGCCGATACCCAAATATTGTACACATTCATTTATAGTTTTATTTATAGTTCATAATATTTTGCAAGCTCTTATTTGTATATAACCCACATTCATTTTTATTATTTAAGATTTTATAATATTATTTATAGCTTATAATAATAATATATCCGGCGTCTCAATTTTCAACCCACTGTACCGTGCACCACGAGCAATACGTAAAACTTTTCGAATAAGCCTGCCTGCCAGCCAACCAGGACTCGTCATTGCCGGACCCCGCACAATAAAACCACAGAATATGTTCGCCAACTGGCAAAGCAGATGGGCAGAGAATCCTGGAGAGAGGGAGCATCGCAGGAGAGACAGGACGAGCTGGAGAGAGAGCCAGAGACAGAGCTAGAGCAAGAGCGAGAACGAGAGCAGTGACATAAGGGTGGCGGTGGCGAGCGCTCTCTGCAGGATCTCTGAATCCGAACAGACTCCGAGCAGAATCAGGACAGATGGGCCAAGTGCCGCAAGTGCGGAGAGTGCGGAGCGTACGGAGAGTGGTTTTCCCATTTGAATGGGACAATATGAGAATGCGGGGATTCCAACTGGACGGCCACCACCGCGTCGTTGGGTACTTAAAGAGGAACAGATTGCGGGCGGCCAGCAGTCGAAACTGGAATTTCGAAGCGCACGGAACACACGAATCCGATTGATTGGAAATCCCATTAACCAAATAATAGAACAGTTCAGAATTGTGTACGAAGTGAAAATGAATCTGCTCATGGATAGCCTGCCGTCGCATGCGAATCCTGGCCAGCGTCGCTTCACGCCGCCCCAGCACGCCGAGCTGAGGATCACCACATCCTCGCCGCAGCAGCAACATCAGCAACAGTCCCCGCAGCAGCATCAAACGCTGCAGCAACATCAGGCCAATATGGCCAATCACAACAACAACAACAATAACAATGAGACGCCAACATCGCCAGCCGGAGGAAAGACCACACTGAAACGCTCCTTTGATGTGGCTTTCCTCATGATGCCCGATGAGAGGATCAAGCAGAAGCAGGCTGAGAAGCAGGCCCGCCTCCAGGAGGCACTGCATCATCACCACCAGCTGCAGCTGCAGCACCAGCAGCAGCAACAGCAGATGAATCATTACCCAACGGACCTTTCCCCCCGAGGTGCATCCTCGCAGCCTCCTTCGCCGGCGGCATTGGAGTACATCAGTCTGCTGGAGGCACGGAATCGCTACCCACAGCTCAGCATCCGGTCACCCAGGGTTTACGATGATCCCAGTGTGATTATACCTTTGGTGGACTCTCCAGAGGCTCCGGCCAATGCCTCGCCACCGCCGCCGATGAGGAGTGCCTTCACCAAGGTGGCATCCTCATCGCTCTCCACTGCCTCCTCATCGCCGTCGACCACCTCGCGCATTGAGTCACCCGTGGATGTGGGAGCTCCTCCATTGAGTCCCGACCAGTTAAGCTGTCACTCGATGAGTCCGCCTTTGGTTACTCCTCCCCCGAGGACCAATAGTGGTGGTCAGCATCCGAATCCCCTGCCTGCGAATCCCATTGTGTACCACAACTTCCGGCCGGAGTACCAGTTCAATGGAGCCTTCCAAGCCGTCAATCCCATGCAGGCGCTCCAGGCCCAACAGCGTCTCAAGCAGCAGTTGATGTATACGCGTCCACCGGGACCGGGAGGACATCCAAATGGGGGTCCAGGGAACCCTTCGTCTCCTCAAGGCGGACCACCGCCAGAGTTTCTGCACGCCTATCCGGGATTTGCGCCTCCACCCCATCCCTTTGCCGTGGCCCAACAGAATCCCGCTGCAGCAGCCATTCTCTCCACGCTGATCCCACCCACTCTGGCCTCCACCTTCACGCTGACGGCACAGAATGTGTGCGCCAAGTGCAACATCAGCTTCCGGATGACCAGCGATCTGGTGTATCACATGCGATCCCATCACAAGAGCGAGGTGGCCTGCGATCCCAATCGGCGCAAGCGGGAGGAGAAGCTGAGATGCCCGGTTTGCCAGGAGACGTTCAGGGAGCGGCATCACCTCACCCGGCACATGACCGCCCACCAGGACAAGGCCAGCGATCACCAGCCGCAGGTGGAGGACACATCGTCCTCCTCTAGCGCTAACGACAACGAGATCATCAATGTGGTGGGCGGCACACCGCCAGGTCGCCGAATGGGTGGCATTCCCAAATGATCTAAGCATTTCTTCGGATACTTTTAAGCCCAATCCCCAGGACCCAGCACCCATGATCGGTTTTCGTTGGTCCCGTTCGTAATGCCCATTTTCGATTGTGATATTAATTTTAGTTTCCTCCCGCTCCGATTTCATTTCCCTTAGCCTTAAATGTAGTGCAATTGGTATCTTAAATATATAACTGAATCTCCCCCCTTAATCGAATATAATTATCAGTCTATCCGGGATTCTAATCATTGTAAAATATTATGGTTAAGTTGCAGATCTGCTAATCTTAGCATCCAATGTGTGACTAAGTGTTTCAATAAAAATCTAATTGTTATGCAAATTAAAGTGGTTTTTCATTTAAAATAAATTTTAATAATATTTATATATTTTATTATAAATATTTCAAGGGGAAGGGTGCTATCAAGAAAGTAATAGAAAGGATCTTCCAAAATAAAAAAAAATGAGATTGCTTACTTAAAGGTCTTTATAAAACTTTTGGAAGGGGCATAGTTTGAAAAACAATAAACTGATCTATTTTAAAGATACAGCTTTGTATTTAGAAAAGATCATTATTATCCATTTTAATATATTTATTTTCTATTAAGTTAAAATTTGTATATTTTATCAGTCCAATAAATTTGATATAATATAATGCATATAGCATTTAACTTATGTACATATAGTACATATATCAAAGGAAATAGTTACGCGAATTTAAAATACAATATATTATTCAGAAGTACCAATCACTGATCACCCAATTCTAAAAAGAATATGCAACATGATCAAAAAATCGTATGCATACGAACATATTATTTATCGCCAGTTTAAAAATTTTAGGAATTTAAAAAAAAACGATAATATAGTTGTTTTACTATTAATGAAAGCATAAAACCAAATTATAAATAAACAGAGTTCGGCATTTGAATATCTAAAAGTAATTTAAACCTCTTTTAATATGTTGTTGACAATATAGTCAAGATATTCGACACATTGAATGGGCTTAAATCTGAAAAACCATTCCAGAATTGATCTTTTTATTTTGGCAACATATTGAGTTCTTGAGAGTGCAAAGGACCACCCCCATAAGAAGTATAAAACCAGACCGGAAGCATAGGTTCCCAGGCTAAGAAAAAGCAGCAGATATCCGCGGACACATGCTCCCCGGCAGGAGTAACATACGCCGTGCCAGTGCCAGAGCCAGAGCCAGTAGAGCGGAGAATATGTTCAACTTGTTAGCGCAGTGAAGCTGAATCCGGAAAAAGTCGTGCATTCGCGGGATACGATGGTCGCATGCAGCAATTAGATGCGGCCACAAAAACTGCGACGCCGACGCTAATGAGCTGGGAACTGGGCACTGGGAAATGGTAACAAGATTCTGTCTTGGTTCCATACCCAAAAAAAGGGAGTAGTCACTCGTCCAGACGGCGCGACTAATGTTGAGTAGAGAAGCGAGTCTCCCGAGTGTGCCTGCAGTTTTTGCCGAAAAATGAATTTCGAATATTTCAATATTTCCGCAACCCTCGCTGAATCAGTTCCCATGAGCCTCGAATTTGCGGCGTGGCGAATTCCTACAAAGCACATCGAATTCCTTGGGTGGTGGCAGGAACAGGAGCAGAAGCAGCATCCTCAGCATCAGCATCAGCTCCCCCCTTGCGATTTCCTTGGCTCGTTGCTGCACTCAAATGAGCCACATCGAATCACGTTGATTTAGCGTGGCCAAATCCTGTTAGCCCCGTGCCACAGAGTCACCGGATTCTCACAGGATGTCTTCCGGCCTTATCGACTGATGTATCAATCCGATGGCATTGCTAAACGGCAAACGTTCTGCTCCGATCCGCTCTGCTCATTGTTCCCATGATGGGATTAGCATTTTATGGCTTTGTGTTCGCTCCTTGCCACTTGATAAAGACATTTCACATGAAAGAAGACAATGTTTTTAGGAGGGGTGAAAACAATTGCTTGGGAATCTATAATAATGTAAGCAAATTGGTGAGAAGCATAAAGGTAGAAAGATGGCAGCCAACATCCAATGAATCTGGGAGTAAGGTGTATGAAATTTCCTGGGTTTTTATGAACCACTTTATTATAGCGGTTTAGAAAGTTAAGTGGAAGGCAATCCTTGGAGGAATAACTAAGCTACATTTTTGGGGTTTTCGATCTAACGATAAAACGATCTAATTATAAAATCCGGTTACTTATAAAAAGAGAGTTTCTTTAAAAAAATAAAGTATCCAATTGCAGGGTTTATTAAGCATTCATTATAAAACAATTCGTTTTGGAAACTTAATAATAATAAACTTAATTAAAAACCATGAAGTTTACAAGTTTTAATCTTAAATCTATAAAAAAAGTTTATCAATATCAATGGAAAGATATATATTTTATGGATTATTTAAATCGTTTATAAGAGATTCAACCAATATTTGAAAAGTACCTATTAACTATATTCTATATTTATAAAAGAAAATCTAATTTTTTCCCTTCTTCCCAGAGAGGCGGAGAAAAAATCCTGACACGATTCCCATGTAGTTTTATTTGATTGCCCGTTCCAAGATTGCTCAATTATAGTCTCCACCCGTTGATTTATTTCGTGCATTTCCCCAATGAGCAATTCCAGCTTCCTTTAAAAAACAATTACAACTTCCGGCGTGAACAAAAACAACAGAAACACACACCCACACGAGCTGCCACATTGCTGGCACCGTAAAGCGAACACATCGTCAAAATCACATTTCCTCATTTCATTTGCAGAAGGCACACAGGCCACAGCGAGGATAGACGGAAGTATCCTTCGCAGTACAGTTCAGAGTCAGTCTCATGGCAGCCACTCACTCAAAACGACGCCCAAGGCACCAAGGAGACCGCAGATTTACCAAGACGAAGGCGACGGCAACTTCATAATAAGCCTCATCATCATCCGGGGCCGGGTGCTACATAATAGCTCCGCCATAATCACATTTCATATTTATCACATTTTTACGCCCACCGCAGGAGCAGGATGTGGGGATGTTGTAATGTTTGGGTTGCTGGTGGGGATTGGCTTTGCGCAACGACCTGCGCCGCTTTGTTTGCCTTGCCTAACCTCGCAATTTGACCGTAAATAAATTGCCTGCTCATTTGGTAAGCAACCCGGAACTCGCCCCGCGAAACTCCCAGGATACAACCTTATCCAATCCCCAGCTCGAAAACGTGTTCAAATACGTTTAAACACAATGCAAATACCATTATAATAGCACAACAAGGGAATCCGGAGCAGGAGCACGGGCAGGAGCAGAAGCAGTAGCAAGGAGCAGGACCAGAAAAGCAGACAGCTGGAGTAAGCCTGAGCCCTGGGCCTTAGCTCCGCCCCATCATCACCATCCCCCTGATGGCGCCCCGTGCGTATGAGTGATTCCTGCTCATCTGCGCTTAAAAGTATGCAAATGCCCTGCTCGGTGGAGTTTTGCGGGTTCATTTGGGGAAGGGATTCATCGCCGATGGGGGGAAGTGGGCGTGTCGGGAGTTGACTTTTATGACATTGTTGTGGCCGCCTGGCCAAAGTGTTTTTTAACTGCAGGCAATTTAATTTCCACTTGCTCCCGGTCGTTTTTAATTTGCAACTCCAATCGATGTGGTTGGAGTACAAGCCGTCTGATTAGCCCAGCGGTTGGGTGATTTTAAATATCCCTGGTACAGAGGAAAAAATAGTTTTAACTATTTCTGTATTCTAAACACTAGGCCTTGCTTTCGAGGGAGCCTAGATTTTGACAATAATTATGAAATAGTTAAATCAATTCATAACGTTTTGGATTTAAATCAAAATTAAGAAGATATGTATTGACCAAAAAAATTTAAGTTACTATAAGCAATTCAGGTTTTAGGTGCGATTTCATCTATTAGGAATGATATTATGAATGATATTACAACTCGCAGTTGCAGCATTTATCAATAAAATAATAATATTAACAATTATTAGTATTTTTAAGTACAAATAACTACAGGGTATAATTAGTAAATTCATTTTGCGCCTTATCATATTCTTAAATATATAAAATGTGATAAGAGATTAATACACAGTTTTGTTCCAATTTATTTGCATTAAACAAAGTTACAAATTCAGCATAAATTTAATTAAACTATGGAGCATTGGGAAAATTTTTAATTTTCCATTTTTCTCTCAAAATTTCTTTCGACAACAAAAATCAACAAGTTATAAATTTGTAGTATTTTTAGGTATAAATAACTAATATGCAATATTTCATTACAATTAGTATATTCATTTCGGGATTTATTATTTCTATAAATACAAACAATCCACAATATAAATTTATGAAATTGATAGAGAATGAGGTAAATTTTAATTTTTAATATGCGGAGTCTCCAAAAAAATTCTTAAATACTGTTTTAAAAAAAGATCCCATATTTTATTAAACACAATTTGATTCAATTTAAGATATAGCTTGATTTTAAATCATAAAAAAAAAACGCAAAGGCTTTCGTACAATTTTTTTCGATGCAGCAAGCGCGGCACTAAAAGAGCCCCTGAAAAACTGACAGCCAAGCCGCTTAAACTTTGAACTTTGTCATTTCAATTTTCGCCAAACGGATGCGCTTTGTTTCAGGCCACAGCCAGAGAAGCGAGACTCAGACACTGTGGATGTGGACGTGGATGTGGACACACAAGTGAATGCGACTGGAGCTGAAGCTGAATCCGAATCTGAAGCTGAGAAAGAGGATGAGAATGAGGACGAAACTCGGGACGAGGACATCCATGAGTCGCCCGGAAACATTGAGCCTGACAATGCGACTTTCATTTGCCGAAACTGCGGAGGAGCTACGTCCATTGTTTCGCCCACGGACCGAAGAAGGACGGGGGAGTAGGAGATCCGAGGACACAGGCTGAAGTCCTGGTGGCCTGGAGCCACTCCCGTGCAGGAAGTTTTTCATGCGCCATGACACTTTTTGTGCGCTGCGGTAGCCATTTTGTGCCGTGGCAGGATACCTTTCGGCCAGGAGGAGGCTCCCGGCCACAGCCGGAGCTCCATTGAAAAATTTCGAATATTTTTGGATGCATGGAAGCTGTTTGCGATGCCCGAAAGACAGGCGGCGGCTTACCGTACATATACTGCGAGGAGCCCAGCCCAGGAGCAGGCACATCCTTGCACTCCGTGCCATGGCCGTGTCCTGGCCCGGCCTGGCCTGGCCTGGCCCGGTAATTTATGATGTGCGCTTCCCTTTGCTCGCTGGCAGTTGGCAGTTTTTAGTTTCGCAGTTCGAGTTCTGCGGCTGTTTTCTGCTGTCATAACTTTGGCCCGCATAATTAATAGTTGTAAGCCGCAGCCGCAACTGACTTTTTAGTTGGACCGCTGCACAACTTTTGTGGCAGCGGGTCCTGCCAGTCCTGCCGCGTCCTTTGGGCGCGTTGTTTGCTCAATTAACTTAGCAGGTAGTTAATTTTTCCGCAAAGCCGGAAGCCAACCGGAGCGATCCTAGTTTGTGGCTGGGTCCTTGTTGTGGGTGCTAATTGATTTACGAGTGAATGTTTCTGCGGTCACCATTTAAGCTGACTTTAAGAGTGGTTCTCTATTCCCAAAATAATGTCCCATTCCCCCTCTATCTGAGGACATTTTTTCGAGGTTTACTGAAGCATGAAAGGCAACATTTGAAAGGCAGCCAAGTTTAAGTGACTGGAAATACGCAATAAGTTTGCCACGCATTTGGTATGCCAACACTTGTTAGTTTCAAATAAATATTTGAATGTTGCAGGGTGGGCAGGGATGAAATCTGAATCCTCCACGGAATTGCAACCAAATCCTATAGGATTGCCTATCGTATAGGAAATATAAATGCAAAGAGTATTCCAAAGAGTTATTCTCAGTGCAACCCTTTCATATTATAGTTATGATTTTTCTTTTTCCTCCAAAACTCTTTTGAAAATTCTTATAATATGCCAAAAATCGATAGCTTTAATTGATTCAAGTGCCGATTCATATCTTTCTAAAACATTTTCATTATATTTGGCGACACATTGAAATCCCTGCCACCATAAATATTCGCCGCAAGCCAGAAACCATTTAATTAAGTTAACTTTTATGGCTCGTAAATCAGAGGAACAACGTGGAAAAACACACATTCAACATTCTCTCGCCTGCTCCATATTCATGTGACTTTTGTACCCCACAAAAAAAGAGGAAGTGGGGCTCCACCCATTTCATTTGGAATCGTGGAGCTACCTCCTGGACTTGCAAATATACAAAATCCTCACCAGAATAAAATAAATGGCATAACCAACGTGCGACGCTGACCATGTTGTTTGCTCTGCGCACTCTTAATGCACGATTTTAATTTGGAATATTCAGTGGGTTAAGGGAGCTGCATATGGGTGTATACACATTATGAAATTATGAGCATTAAAATGAAGGATGGCCACTTATCTAAATTACACCATGTGTGGAAATGGCCAGGGAGATGGCGCCTGGTCTGGTCCACTGGTGGTTGGTGGCCTGTCATCGAACAAGTGACACACTACCCTGGGATTCCGGGATAAACGTTCGCGGCGAACTTTGGCTGGGTTAAGCACTCACTCGGCGGCCATATATCATGGCAGCAAATATGCTGAGTATATGGAAATCCTGCCAAGTGATAAATGAAGCCCACAAAACGGCAATGGCAAAAATGGCAGCGATACAGCAACCAGGACACACATATGCCAGGTACAGGACCGGAGGAGGAGCGTACCAAAGTAAGACAGCTACATCCTTGGCCAAATCGCGGGTGCTCGCACAAAAAAAAAATATAAAAAAAGTATGGCAGCCAGCAAATATGTCATTTGACACGCTAAATATTTTGCCAGGGACTTTATCGCCATAAAGGTATGTGGAAAAAAAAACTGAGCAAAAACAAACAGCCAAGAAACATCATGCAAATCGAGTATACGCCAAGTAAGCCAAGAGTTAGATACCAACTGGAGTGGGTGAAGGATTTTTTTCAAAAGGGGTTTGAATGCTTACAGGAAATGGTTTTGGTTACTGTTTTTTAATGCCATGGTTTAGACACGAATTTATATTTTTTATGATGAGGGAGAGTCTAACATAAAGTGTAATAAAATGATTGTACTCGTATTTTTTTTAACAACCAAATAAATTTAGTTCCCACATATAAAATAAAAATAAAAAGGATTTTGAAAATTTCCAAAGTAAAATCATCTTGTGAAAAAATTTTAGCAATCAAAATAGTGATTAATATTGATTTTGAGAAATACAGACATGACATTGAAATTGATAATCGGGTAAGGATAAACATACAAATAAAATTAGTTTACTGGTTATTTTTAATAAACTTAACAACTCGGCTCTCATTTACACATTTAATTTTCTTCTAAGATATTATAAGATTGTTTAATTATAGTAAAAAACTTTTTAAACGTTTAAGGCAACAAACTTATTTATTAAACATCTGCACTCCAACTCTCTCAGACACTCAAATGGGCCACCATTAATTTCCTTCCTCGAAAATATACGATTGAAAACATTTTTTGATACAGCCAGCGGAGAAGTTTTCGCTTTTAATAGTTAAAAGTTGCAAATTTTTAATATCGCTACGCCCGAAGAGAGATAAGAAACAGGTTCGCCAATAAATATTGACACCATTTTGTGTTTATGGAACTGGAATTGGTAAAGTAAAAGATAGAAGGAGACTTTGGCCAGATAACGGTGGCTATAATGTCTTTCCCCAGACAAAACACAAATGGAAACTGAAAAGTTTTCGTTTTCGTTTTCTCCAACGGAGAAGAGCGGGAAAGGAGTGTGGCATGCGTATCGTAAAAAATAAAAAATTATGCAAATTTTTATTATTTGATTATGCAAATGTTCGCGCTTGACGACCCTTGGCATAAGGACGACAATATAGCCCCGCTCACTGGATGTCCCTCTCCTGCAGCCCTTCAACACATCGCGGGTTTGCAACTTCCGCTTTGGGGAAGTCGAAAAAAAACGCGACAGTTAGTTGGCCACTCTACTTTCACCCCTCCTGCCCCCTCACTCCGCTCCTGACCCTCTCTACTTGAAGTAAATTTGAATTTTTTCGCCCCACCGAAAGAGAGGATCCAGAGGGGGTTGGGGCGCGCTCCTCTGCGGAGCACTGTCATATGTGGTTGGAAATTTTGAATCTGTTTGCAACCCCTTCGAGCGTATCCGTTTCCTTCTGTCGCGTGCGTTTCCCATCCCCCTTGCCCAAAATTTCCCCCCAGTCCTCTCGCACACTTGTCGTATGCGTATTTATATTTTCTCTTGTTATGCTTTACGCTCATTGTTGTCTCCCTTTTCCCCGCTTTCCCGCTCTACAGCTTTTCACTTTTCTCTACCCGCGTTTTGCGCGCGATTTGAATCTCTTAAGTGAAATATTGTTGAAATCATTTATGCTTGACTGGGCCAGCACTTTTGGGGGCCAATGTGCACTGTGCAGCTCTGTGTCCTTTGCTTGGCGGAATCACGTGCGTACACCTTGAAAAACTCCCTAATTGATAAACACTCTACCTTCTCACCGGAAAAGTCACGCAAAATGAGTTTAAATCTCTGTCGAGATAAAAAATGCAAAGAAAAGCCAAAAAGCAGATAAAACTCGAGCATAAAGTTTTACGATTCGGTTTGAATAATTACCAAAACGTGCTAATTCTTTCGGAAAAATTTGAAAGAAGAAAGTATGCCTAATTAACTTTCAAATTTATGAAATAAATAAATAAAATATACAAAAAACAATATTAAAAACATGAAATTAGAACTTGACCACCTAAGCCTTTAAATACTCTTGGAGATAAATGTATTCTTTTTTGCCCAGATTGTTCCAATGGCAGCTATAGGATATATTGGTCTGATATTGGTATACTTTCCAGATCCGCTTACTAACATACTTAATTTTTATTTCTTATCAATGAAATTCCGCAAATATAAATAACTACAATAAATACTATGTTTATATATATATCCTATATTTAAGTCTGTCAGATTATCACAAAGCTAGTCTCTCAATTTTATTTAATGTTGTAAAGAATACAAGAATAGGTTTTATGTTAGATTTAAAGCATTTAAAATTGATCACTGTATCGTAATGCTTTCATAAGAACGATTTAAATTAGATAAACTGGCCTGCAAGGGTATTTAAAGCTTATGCAAGTCCCTTTCATTTATGTAGTTTGTTATTTCCTATATATTAAATTGGTTGCTCCATCTCCCGAAAAGATAGTTGCAACTTTATGAAAATCTGTCCCCTTATAAACTCATAACAACATGAAATTTGTAAGCTGCCAAGGCAACAACTTAGAGAACAGAAAAAACTAAGAGGAAATCCATCAATCATCTGGACAACACAACATAAATCAAGCTGAGGACCAAGGAAAGAGGTTTGGTCTGGCCGCCAGGCAACTATTGATAGGCAGACCCATCAGGATGATGAGCCCAAGACCGATATCAAGCTAAAGCGCCACTTCCGGCTGAGGAGCCATAACCAAGAGGACAAAAAAACCCTGCCACCAGCCAGCTCTATAATAATAAAAGCAAAATGCTTAGAGCACGAGGAGAAAGTCGAAGGAAGTGTCTTTTGTGGTGGGGCAGTCTGTTTATTTACGCCGCATTGTATGTAGGAACTTACATATGGGTGAGCCTGGAGGGCAGCTCCAAAAAAGAGCGAGGGAGCTGGGTGCTGGGTGCTGGTGGGAGAAAGGACCTGGGAGAGTGGAGAAAGGAGAAAGGAGCATCCATACGGCGGGGCACACATCACACATGTTGTTGCGAGTACACACGTATGTTGCCTGCAAGCGATAGCGTCGGGACGTCGCCATTTTTTCCCCTTTTTTTTGGGGGGGTGCCAGCCTCTCATCTTCCTCTTCCCCGCTCTTGCTCTCGCAATCTTGGCCAGCAATCGCAGGCGGCACATATGTGCAGTCATGTGCAGGGCGCCCACTCTTCTGGATCTACTGCGACCGTGCCCCCCAATCAATTTCCTGTCCCGCTTCAACGACTCTGTGGCGACTCCATTTTGGCATTTGCCATTGGCGCTGCGACGAAACACGCCCCTTGGCTGGCCAGGCGCATGCTCCAAAATGGTTCTCTTCTGGGAAATCCCGTCGAGCTCGAATTTCGAAAAATGGAGGGAATGAGAGAGAAACGCCAGCCACATGGACCATTCTCAGCCGCATCTGCTTAGTGTCAAATGGAAGCGGCGCCAGCGGATGGCGGATGTTGATCTGGTTTTTTTGTTGTTGTTTTTTTTTTTCCAATCAAAAACCCTAGATAAGATAGCCGGCCGAGCAAGCTGCACTTGTCAGCGCTCACATGTCCAGGAAATCCCAACAAGAAATCATAACAGCGTTAAATTGAAACTTGGGATTTCACGCAGCTTAAGTTT
Source organism: Drosophila setifemur (assembly GCA_021224005.1). Classification (NCBI taxonomy): domain Eukaryota; kingdom Metazoa; phylum Arthropoda; class Insecta; order Diptera; family Drosophilidae; genus Drosophila; species Drosophila setifemur. The sequence goes on from JAJJHY010008789.1 coordinate 9,218,639, forward strand.
TTTAGCAATTACTAGCAGTGGGAGCTACGGAGGAGGTGGTGGCAAAATAAACAAACAAAAAACAGGCGTTAACACTTGTCATTCGGTAGACAGGAATATGTCACCTGTGCCGGGAGCGGGAGTGGGAGTAGGAGTACTCCGAAACCAACATTTAACCCCTGCTATATATGGGCGAATTCAATCAACACTCTGCAACAGCCACCACTCCCATACTATCCTATAAATCTCAGTCCATTGCAAAAAAACAATCTCGCATAAATTCCTATTTATGGCCCGACCATTTGAACCTTTTTGTGTGCCCCGCATCCTCCTCCCTCGGGCGCACACACAATCAAAAGTCGATTAGCATTCAGGGCAGCGGACAGTTCCCACTCCCCGAGCATTTTGTGGAGTACCGAAACCGAACAACAAGCTACAAATAGGCAAACGCAGGTAATCGCATTTCGTATTTCAGCCATTGAGCTCCGAATACCAATTTCCAACCCCCTTCTCGTGTGGAAAATCTGCTGAAACACAATGAAAATATTTTGCCATGTCCACGCTGGGATGGGGATGGGAGATGGTGGTCGGAGTGGGTTTTGGATGGGTTTGCAGAGTAACCGACTCTCTATCTCCTCGCTGTGTGACAAGTACAAGCAACTTGTGCGTTGGTGATAATTTCCGAACCATTTTTCGGGGGGCACATGGCCTGTGGTCGGTGGAAAGATATCCCTGAAATCGGCTTATGTCGCCTGTGCCATTGTGCTGACACGGCTGCAGAAGTGGGGCTTTTGTTTTACTTGGCGCCCAGCGCCGGCCAGTGAGGAGCCTCTCCCCGGATACGGACCAGGCCGACCCGGTGCCGGCCTGCCCAACCAGGTGATTTATGCTGAGTTTTAATTTAAATGCAATCAATTTAAAATATATGACCAAAAATAGTTGCAAAAGGAAGGGAAGCTGCGGATTAGATTGTCAAATGAATTTGGTTTCTTGGGTAGGATACTTTGGTATGACCTAAGCTTTTCAACGAAAATTATTCATGGAGTACAACATAATTCTAAATAGAAATACAGAAATATATTTATAATATATTAATACAAAAGTATTTAATGGTTATGGTTTTCAGAAAATACTTTGAGGTAGAGAAGCACCTAATTTATTTTAATAAAGAAAAGTTAAAAAAAAGTTAAGGGAATAGTTCTTATAAAGTGTATCTTAGATTACTCAAGGTAGATTTGTTCACTAAAGAATATTAATAATTTAAAATAATTTACAGAAGTAAGAAACATATTTATATTTCTCATTCAGATATTTGTGTTTATTCATTCATTGGCTTCTAAAAGTACAAAATCCATTTTTAATGTTTATTTCAAGTTTCCCTAAAGAACAGAATAATTTAATCACTTTCACTTCCTAAATACTAAACTTTTAAGATACATTAGAAGAGTTCATTTAACGATTCCCCCAAAGAGCACTAATTACTAAACCAAAACCAAAAAGTACAGGTGCTTAAGCTAACTTTTTCTTAACTTGACATCATTAGAATCATTAGGAGATCCAAATAAAAAAAAAAAAACCAAAGGAAATTCAATTATGTCAAACATCACGCTCTTATCTAGATGCATTATCCTTGGCTAATGAGACGCGCTCCGCCGCGGATCCTTATCGGAAGCCAAGCCAAGGAGCTAAGGAACAAAAGCCACAGACGTAAATGAAATCAATTAAAATTTATCACATGCCAGTGTTGCTTCATTAAGACACAAAAGACGCACCAGCCGCGGGACACGTCCCCAAGGTGCAATTCGTTATCCATTTCGAGGACAATGGCGGATGGTGGTCAGGATGCGGCATTCTTGTAATTTGTCCTGCCACTGCGACAGTTGTTATCGGCTTAAGGAAGACAATAAAACGGCGTCGGCGTTTGTCGCTTTAAATAATAAAAACATTTGATTTGCCAACTTTGGCACGTGGCAGGACCTCAGCAAGTCAGGATTTATCCTGGAGGACTGGCTGCGAATGCGCAAGCAAATCGCAGATAAGGCCAACGCGTAAATTAATGGTCGGCACGTGTCGCCTGATGCCCCGGGAGTGGATTGAATTGAATTGGTTGGGATCGGCTTAGGAGTTGGAGTTGGAATTGCTTTGCCCTGAATTGGGCAAACTGGTCACTATGGGTGGTCCCTGGCAAGTGTCATGTGTGGGACCAGCGTATGGGCAACAAATTATCGCCTCTATTTGTGATGATGGCAACTTTGATGACCCCCCCAGTGCTTGCTCTGCGGCTGATAATTGAGGCGTAAATGTTGGCACACGTCCGGGCCACATCCGGATCTTTTAAGTTGATACATTGTCACCACATTCGGGGAGTTTATGAAGCGGATTTGATTCCCAATACCAACTCTATCCTTTTTTAGTGGCCCGCAACTGCCTCAGTCACTGCACACAATGTTGATGATAACCCTATCAAATTTTGAATGCCGCCAGCAGCTATAAGGATGCAGCCCATTGTCGAGTCCATAAAAAGTTAATAAACCCTCCAAGTATCAATGGCTGGGAAACAAAAGAGTTCGGCCACAAAACAAAGGCGAGCTTTTGATTTTCCAGTTGACGTTGCGGTTTCAAAGACACGCAAGAAACCTTTGACCATATGCGCTAAAAATAATCGAGGGAGAAGTCCTATGATATATAGAAATACCCTTGGGAGATTTAAATATGGCTTGGCATATTCATAAAATTGTTTTAAATTTAAATTCTCTTATTGGGTGTTGTTATTAGAAGATTTTATATTCTTCAAATTGAATTTAATTGTAATCGAAAAATTAGTTATTGATTAAGAAACATTTTCATCTTTCTCACATTTATATACATATGTTTTTAATTATATTCCTATACATTTACATATAAAATATATTAATTCTTTAATAAGGATTTTTTAGCATTTGAAAATAAAGAAGCGATGGTATATTCTAAAATATTTTCTTACTAAAATTAACAGATGTATTTATAAATTAATCCACCGAAACTAGATATTCAGAACATATAAATAAGCGTAAAAACCTGTCTTTTTAGGAAACCGCAGAAAATCCATTTTTTAAACCCTTGAAAGGGTATCAACAACAAACGATTAAAACCACCCCAGTGAAGTATTTCCATCCTAAACGGAATCACACCACCGGGGCAGGAGGATTACTGGATGGATTTGCCGGGGACGCATGGCATATGGCCACTTGGTAGCGGCGAAGAATCGGAAAAGGATATGCCAACAATGCCAAAGACGGGTTAACAATTCTCAAATAACCACAGGACATGCACATGAGTGCATTCCATTTGATTGCCGAGCAAAGGTGGGATACGATGGCCAGCTTCTTTGATCCCTGATTGGACTCGGGCCACTTGGGGGCGCATCTGGTCCGAAGGCTTCATCTCCGGGTGATTGATGGACCAAGTCACAGATTCGAGAATTCCGCATCAGCGATTGCTTTAATCGAGTTGCGACCCTGGGCGGGGGGACAGAACTTCAGCTTCAAATTAAATGGTGTCATCTTTCCCGGGGGGACACCATAAAAACTGATGACCATAACAGATAAAATGGTTCTGTTTTTATGTTATTGCTCAACGCTGCCACCCAGCTGCAGACAGAAACCGCAAAACAATATTTAAATTTAAAAAGTTGCCAGTGTACGAGTTAAATGAAGCAGAAGCAAGATTGTTGTCACAGAGCAAACATTTAGAATCTGGGCTTCCACAACGATGGAGGACGAAAACTGGTAGCAACAAAGAACAGAAGTACTTACTACCATATACTATAAATGTTTTCGTTTCCAAAAGGGATGCCCGAAAGTATTTAGTTATCACTCGGGGCTGACCACGCCCCCTAAATCGAATTGATACTCATGGCGGACACATTTTGGAAATTGATCCCAGGGACGTGCAACCCACTTCCATCCATAAATCATAAATCAATGGTAGAGCATGAAAAAACAGAAACCCTGCCGGGCAGAAACCTCTCCGTCTCTCCCCTTCGGTGACATCAGTGCCGGAGCTAATGATGTCTTAAAAAACGATTCGGCAACTGGTCATGTGACAGCAAATGGGGGCAATCGATGTCCTCAGGTCAAACGCATTATCAAAATTGCCGTTTCAGCTGCCGAGGAGCTGCGCGCCAGCCTGGAGATTGAATTTCCACGACCCTAAGTGGGCAGTAGCAGGAGCCAAAGCAGAAGTAACAATATTTTTCCAAATCGGCTTTAAGTCATGAAAAGTAATAGACAACCCCTCCGCTCCTCACCGCTCCACCCCGCCGTTCCAAAGAGGCCGAGTAGTAAAAAGCAGATTGCGAGCCGCGTCAGACGGAGAGCCAGGAGATGATTGTGGAACACATGCTGTGCGCATATGATGACTGACGACGGCGTTGATGAGCCTTGCTTTCTTATCACAAGGGAGCAGGCATACGCGCTGCCGAGAGGAACAGCCGGCCCAAGCAACATGTGAAGCTCTTGGCTTGGCATGCTGATGATGCCTAGGCTAGTCATCCCACCAACATGTTTATATCCATACGTATTCGAATCATTAAATAGCTAGGCTATAAAAGCCAAGAATTTTTTTGTAGGTTAACACAAGGGGTTGGTAAAGGAAAGGTTTGAATCAAGAATTAAATGTCTAGAAATAATATTATTTTCGGTGAGGTTTCATTTCCATAAGTTTAATATAGACATACTTAAATGTCTTATATAATGATGTTATCATTACCCCATTATATTAAAGTCAAACAAATATATTTCCATGAGCCGGAGACCGCATTGCTCAATCGCAATTGTAAAGTTCAAATATATGTGTTCATTTAATTTAAGATATACAAAATGTTTACGATTTCCTAAAAAAAAAAACATATTTTCAGATTTTAGTTGTTTATAATTTTCATTTTTAATAATTTGTGTATATTAGGCATCAATGTTACAATGTCCTTACCTAAAACCTGTCAAAAAAAAAAAAAAATTAACTACAAAAAAAACCGCCTTGACGGTCTGAAATAATAATAAATACTTATTTTATTAAAATAAATTAAACGCCAGTTAAATGACATTTACCCAGAACCAGCACCAGCCTAAAACCCNAAAAAAAAAAAAAAAAAAAACAGCAAAAATATATATATTTAAAATATTATTCAACTTACGTTAAGTGTTAATTGTAGTTAATCTATTCCATGTCGTCCGGTATCTCCGAGTCTTCAATCGTACGCGTTGCGGGTATGTACACCTTGAAGGCGAACTTGGACTTGACAAAGGAGCCGGTATTGAGCACAGTGCAGCCGTGCTGGCTGTTGCTGAAGCTCTGACAGGAGTCCCCCATGACTATTAGATCTGGCAGCGGGTAAAGCCACAAGGCGGGATCATAATCCCAGTGGACGGGCATGGCAATCGGATGAATCGGGACCAAGTGTCCTTGGCATACAAGCGTTCTGGCAAAATGCTTATCGATTTGCGATGTGTCCTCGGGGAAGTGCAAAGTATTTCTGCAGAATTTGGCCATTAAATCGAGGCGACAAACGACAATTTGCTGTGTGCAGTACTGCAGGCGGCAGGGATTTGTGGCCAATTGGGTGCGTGGCCAGAGTTTCAGCAGTCCCGCTGCCAAGCACTCGGGAATCGGTGCCCTTGGCAGGATATTCGGAGCCGTAGGATCCTCCGACGAGGGCACGAGGATCAAATCCGTTTGCTTTTTCAGCTGCTCGCAGCCTGCGGCCAAGCCACCCAAAGCATCCAGGTGATGCCGCAGTTCATGATGATTCCTAGTGCTGGCCGTAAAAGGTCCCATGAGTACAATGGCCTGTGGCGGACAGGAATCGTAGCCAACGAAAAGCTGGCGGAGCTTGTCCATCACCTTAGGCAGATCCAACCTAACATCGGAGAGGAAGACGATGGTGGTCTCGGTGTTAGTGCGCTCCAGTTCCTGCAGGCGGGGGGAATACTTCAGCAGTTTGCTGGCCTCCCCACCCCAGGTGTTGGCAGTTCCGAAAAACGCCCTACTGCTGGTCGCCAGCTCCGCGGGAGGAAAGCCCAAGCCATCCACTGAAAGGATACAATATTTTAGTCATGTAATGGGAGCTTTAACCCTTACTTACCTTTTAGGACGTCATTGGAGTAGTTGCCCTCGGCCAGCACGAAGCAGCCCTCGCAAAAGAAGCCAGCATGGAAGCGGGCACCACTGAGGTCCAGCTGCACACAGCCCGTGGGATCCTCGACATAGAACTTGCCCTCCTTCAGCTGGGTGAGCAGGCCCAGCACAACCGCTTCCTTCATCGACGAGGTGGCCAGCAGATTCTCAGCGAACTGCAGCTTGAATTTCTTGGCCTGGGCTTCGGCGGCCACACCATCCTGGATCACAGCCGGAGCGAAGAGGTCATGGCGAAGGGTCTTCTGGAGCAACATAGCGTAGCGCTGCTGCATGTAGTCGGATTTCATGCGGGGAGCAGTCAACAACTGGCGAGGTTGCGTGTCCCGCTCGAATTTCTTCACCTGGCTGTTGTACCGAAAGCGGGGCACCGTAAAAGCATCGATCAGGGCAAACACCGTCTCCCCTTCGTCCAGTCCCACCCGGTTCAGCTCATTGATGGCCTTCTCCAGCGCCGCCCGCTCTACATGCGGCGTTGCAAGCTTCTGGCCCTGCAGATTCTCCGTGATCACCGTCAGCCATTTGTCCCGTTCGGCGGCGTCAAATGGCAGCAGCTGCTCGGCCAGGTAGGAGCTGTTCTCCGAGCGGATTAGGAAGCCGCATAGCTTAAAGTTGTTTGTTATTCGCTTTCGCAGCGGTAGCAATTCCGCGTCCATTGTTTTCGATAAAGTTCCCGCGCAAATTCGTGACAGTCATTGCGTACTTTTGGAGGTATTGCCACATCTTGCCAACAAAAGAGAGCTACCAGATCGATGGAACTTGATGATATAATTTTTGCTATCGATTGTTGGCCGTTAAATTTGAATCTGTATTTGAAATAAATAAAAAACTAAACAAATATATAAATAATTATTTAATTATTTATTTAAAGACTTTTCAAAACATAAGATGTTTTTACAGCACATATTAATAGTTTGGGCCAGCCACTAAGGATTTGTTGGATTGGGATTTTTTTTATTTTTTGGGAATTTTCAAATTTGTCATTTTATTTGGTTAATGTTCATGGTAATTCAATATAATAATGTTTAAGAAGAAAATATGCCATTAATCTAGAACATATAAAGTGAACTAGATGAGTTGAATTGAATAATTATACAAGGCTTTCAAATAAAACTCATTCCTTAGCAACGTATTGAAGTAATATTTAGTAATCTTTTAAATTGTAGTGATTTTGTTGTGTTTTTTTTATACTATCCAAAACTAAACATTAAATGCCATCAGACTGCTCGGAGTACAATGACTTCCTGCCCTACATCGGAGAGTTCGGCGCCTACCAGAAATGGCTGCTTGCGTGCATGATGCCCGCCGGCTTCCTCTTTGCCTTCACCTACCTTGGGCACATATTCATGATTCTGGTTCCCGACGATCATTGGTGCCGCATTCGGGCTCTGGAATCGCGACCGTACGCGGAGCAATTGAAGTTGGCGATTCCCAAGGACTCACACGGCGAATACCACCAATGTTCGATGTACGATGTCGACTTTAATTGGGCCGACACGAACATCACAAAGGCCAACGAAAGCTGGCCCCAGGTGCCCTGCAATGATGGTTGGGTTTATAACAGGGATGAAGTTCCCTACCCATCTATAGCCACTGAAAACGATTGGGTGTGCGAAAATTACGTGATGGGCACCTACACTGTGGCCATATTTTTCTTGGGCTCTCTTTTCGGATGCCTTATCCTTGGATTCGTTACCGATCACTGTGGCCGTGTGTGGTCCTTTTTTTTGGCGAATTTTGCCGTCCTGGTTGGAGGTTTGGCGAGTCCCTTTTGCCACGGCTTTTACTATTTTCTGGCGGCTAGATTTGTGGTGGGCTTGGGCTACAATTACTGCTTCATTGCAATCTATATACTGAGTAAGTCTCCCTTTTTTCAATTCGATTATCACTTAAGCCTCGCCTCACCTCTTAGCATTGGAGAATGTGGGTGCTAGATATAGGTCTTTGGTTGCCAATTTGGCTCTGGGAGTGGCATTCACAGTTGGTGCAGTTTGTCTTCCTTGGCTGGCATATGTGAGCGGTAATTGGAGGATGTATGCCTTGCTCGTCTGCTTGCCCGTCATGGTGTTGGTCCTGATGTGCTTCTTCATACCCGAGTCTCCCACGTGCGTTTATAAGTCTGAATATAACATGATAACTTCAATATCTTCAAGTTCAGTTGGCTGCTCTCGGTTGGAAAAATTGACAGAGGCATGGAGATCCTGCAAAAGGCGGCGGACATCAATGGCAGAAACCTTTCCGACTCGGTCTGGAAAGATTTGAGGCGATGCTATACCCTAAATTACGCACATGAACAGGAGGTGAAAAGATACACCGCCATTGATCTCTTCAATCGGTGCCGGAGATGCTGCATAATGCTGATTATGATCAAGTTATGGATGGTTGTTGCCCTGGTGTACGATATTCAGGTGCGTGCCAGTGTGATGATGGGCACCGATGTATTCGTCATGTTTTCGCTGTCCTCGCTGACCGAGTTTCCAGCGGCAATTATCGCACTGTTTCTGGTTGAACACTTGGGTCGGAAGCCAACCACAGTTGGCGCACTAGCATTCTCTGCCCTTTTCAGCATTGTGGCCGCCTTGCTGGATCAAAACTGGGACGCAGGCATAGCTGCCCTTTTTGCCAGATTGTTCACCACTGTCGCCTTCAATTCGAGTCAGCAATGGGGTGCGGAAATCCTGCCCACTGTTGTACGAGGCCAAGGACTGGCTGTTTGTAATTTGATGGGCGCTGTGGGGGCATTTGGGTCACCATTTGTTATATACACCCAAATCATCTATGAGGGCTTGCCCATGATTGTGAGCGCTATTTTGTGCATATCGACCGGATTACTCATTTTATTACTGCCAGAGACCAAAGGCTTTGTACTGCCACATACGCCCGAAGAAGCGGAACACCGATGGACACTTTCTTGCAAACGGGAAAAGGATTGATGTAGAAATTCATTAAAGTGTAATCATTTTTTTAGAATTTCTCAACTGTTTTCCAAATAAAGCCTTTTGAACTACGCGCTCATTTGTTTTTAGTTTTTGGTATTTTTCAGTATTTTAGCTGGACTAAAAGCTAGCCCGAATTTGTTAGTATTTATTTAACTGCCCCTACCTGGCCACACTGGTACAGTACAAAACTCAGCACGTGTAGAAGGAATTTTTGCTGTTTATTTCCCTTTAAAATGGATGTTGTCAAGGATGTTCTAGCCAAACACCAAAAAGAATTGGACAAATACAAGCCCATCACAGTTGAAAAGCATCTGGAATGTCGCCTGGACGTGGGAAGCCTGCTGATCACAGATCCCAACGACTTCGATGACCGGGAATTGAGGTAAGACGAGTTTCTTGAGGAGATTTTCATGTTCCCACTGGGACTACATGCCTCTGATCACTTGCAGGGACAACAAAGAGGAGTACATTGCCGCCTTGACGCGGGACAACACGCAACTGCTGGTAAATGCCGTCTGGGAGCTGACCACGGAGCGGGTGGACGAGAGCATCGTGGCCAAGCTGCCTGAACCCACCACAGTGCTTCCCCGCCTCCGAAAGGTTCCTGGCCCTCGGCCACTCACCAAGTGGGAGAAGTTCGCCAAGGAGAAGGGCATCTCCAAGAAGAAGAAGGACAAGAAAACCTACGATCAAACCATGGATGTAAGTCAAGGATTCTTCCCAGCTTTTATTCTAAAAACCCAAACTAACCACTCACTTACCCACAGAAATGGGTTCCCACATATGGCTTTAAGCGCGCCGAGGCCGAGAAGGCCAAGGATTGGGTGCTGGAGGTGCCCAAGAACGTGGACCCCAACACGGACATGTTCCAGAAGAAGATCGACCTGCGCAACGAGAAGGTGGCCAAGAACGAGATCCAGCGCATGAAGAATATAGTGCGGGCGAGAAAGATCGACATGCCGCGCAGCGGTTACCTGGGACCTGAGGCTGCCTCCTCCAGCCAGCTACTCACCGCCGTGACTGTGGCCAAATCCTCCACCGCCTCGGTGGGCAAATTCCAAAACAAACTGCCCAAGGAGAAGGAGGCACGCGGCTTGGGAATAAAAGAACTTATCCCTGGCGGCAAGCGCAAGGCTTCACATATCACACAGCAGCCGGAGAAGGAGGCCAATCTGGACCTCATCAAGAGTGTACTGAACAAGAAACCCAAAATAGACGTGGACAAGGCGATATCGCTGCAAAAGCAAGACGATCGCTTGGCGTAAGTTTTCATAATGTACAATCTTGATGGCAACCAACTAATTATTTTTTTCATTTAACAGACGCGAAGCGGAGGGTGCCGAGCAATCTGGCAGGAAGAAGAAGCCCAAGGGCAAGGGCAGTCGCAAGGCGGTGGGCAAAAAGTCTAAGGGCAATCATGGCCAACGAGCTCCGGGCAAGAAGGCCCAGGCCGGTCGCAAGCGTCGTTAGGAAGGTGGAAGTTCAGTTGCCTTAGGACACTTTTATTAACACAAAACAATCTACACTTATGCATAATAAATCTTAGACATAAGACATAACCAAAACTATGTGCGATAGAAACGCAAATTCACGGGGGCCGTGTGCCGGCGCAGATACTCGTACACGAAATTACGGAAAACACGATTGAAATTCCGTATGGAAGGCCAGTGTAGATTGGCGGCATTATCGTTGGGCGTGTGCCACACAGTTGGAAATGGAGTGGACACCAAATGCAGAATAGGAACATCTGTGAAGAAAACCAATGAAAAGCGGTGTTGAAGCACACATAATATACAACTTACTCTCTGCCAGGAAGGGGCGATGGTCATCATCGACTAGACCACCGGAAACACGATTTAAAAACATATTGTTATTGCCCTCCAGCTGACCAGCAGTGCGCAGATTTTTCTCAATCTGCACGAGACTGGAGTGCAGTCCGTGGGTGTTCTCATAGAAACTGGAGAACTTGGGGTTGCGGGCACCGATCAGATCCAGCAGCACTAGCACTTCCTGTTTTTGAATTATTTTTTAGAAAATATTGAAGTTGGCAAAGGATTATAGACTTACGATACGATCGATATTGCGTAGGCCATCCTGCAATTGGCCGGGTGTTTTTGTTCCCCTTGTGGTACTGGCCAGTTTCCGGGCCAAATGCTTGGCACCGTATACGGAATCTGCATCGGTCCAGTCCTTGAAAGCCTCCTCGCCATCGAAAAAGATTAGCTGGAAAAATTTAAAGTATTAAAAAATTATAGTTTCTCTAATTTAAAATGCTTATGACAAGTATTGCAGTTTTAATAATTATGTTTTCAGCTTTTTTTTAACTATTTGGATTGCATAATAATAGTCACACATAGCAACTGAATACCCAAGTCAGTTATCTAAGACGATGAGGACTTTTACGATCAAAACAAAATTTATGGTCGCATTATTTAAACAAATACTTTTTAAACCAAAACAATAAAAAATGGCTATTTTCGGAAAATTAAATAAATATGTTAATACGTTCCGAAAGGGTAACAGATAACAATGATTGTTATGTTATTCTTGGAAATGAAGTCGCCTGGGAAAACCAAAACAAAAAGAAACCCCACAGATAAATAAATAAACAAAGCTTTTAAACGCTTGGAAATTATATTAATTCCAAGGTAAACTCTCAAGATATAGTATTGTGATTAGTGGTCGATGAACTTTTAAACTTACCATCAGTCCGACATCGTTGCGGTTGAGAAACTCCTTCTGCAGATACCCGCTGAGGGTCTTGGCCGTGTTCAGCATTATGGCACACGGCACTGCAGAATCCGTAGCACCCAGAAATCCGGGATCGTTGGGGAAGTACTTGCTATCATAGTGGCAGGCTAGGGCCAGGAAGTTCTGGGCCTGAGGATTAATCGTTCCCACCACATTGGAGAACGTCAGTTCGCCCAGTACTGGCACTCGCTGCTTGAACTCATCGACTTCCGCTTGGAAGCCAAGGCCGCTGAGCGATTGAACCAGATAGTCGCGCACCTGTTTTGTATTTGAAGAGTGTGATTTTTTAATGAAGTGATTTGTAATTTTATCCCAGTGCCCAGTGCCCACCTTCTGATGCCCGCGACTGCCGACGACGCGTGGCACCAATATCGAGTCCAGAGTGCGGTTGAAGTGCGCCTCATCGTCGCTCCACTGTGGACCAATCTGAAAACGATGCGGAGATGTGGGTGTAGTAAAGGGGGTGGAGTACACTCAACCGTCTGTGATTTCCCAAGTGAGTCAGTCCAGTCACAGTGGCTGTCATTGTGCGTGACTTACGTTTCCCGCCCGGGCTTGCTGTTGATTGGAGAGCCGGATGAGGCAGAGCAGCAGCAACGGACCAAAATAGGCCGTGCGAAAAAATACGGATCCGATCCCCATCTCGACGCTTTGGAGCTTGGTGGCGAACTAAGCATTAAGCGTTCGGCGGCGCCAAATCGATCTTTACGGTATGCAATGCTGTATTCAATACCCTGTTCTCATGGCGCAAGGGTATATTAAGTCTGTGCAAATTTATGACCGCAAATATTAAGATCTATAACTTCCACAGGCTTCATAGTAAAAAGAACTAATATAGCCGATTTTAATTTAAATTTTGTATTACATTATCAATTTTGTACCGATCGAATACAAAATATGGATGTTATAAACAAAAACAATTATTTGCGTAGTTAACAAAAGCTGTGGAGCAAACTATAAAAAATCTCGCATGTTTATTGTCTCATCTAGGATCGAAATGCAACATAGAAGTAACAACCAGCAACTTCAAGACGATGAAAATAGGGATTTTATATTGGTTTGTGTTTATTTATTTTTAGTTTCTGATTTTTTTTCTAACAGTGAATACAGGGTGTATATCGATCGGGCAGGCTCAACGGCAACACTCTTCATTGTTGTTGTTATATTTCCGATGCTGATGGCTTTAGCTTTCGTTTTCCGTTGTCTCTTTGGGGGAATACCGTAGCGAGAGCTTTCGGCCTTGAGAGGGAGCGGGATAGTTTTTAAGCTTTGAACATGTTGCGAGAGCTGGGAGAGATCAGTGAGCTTTAAAGCCTGCGGTCGTCTGAGGTAAAGTAAGCTGTGATCAAGGTAGACTCGATTAATCGCTGTTGATAACGGTAACTGCCTTAATCAGTTCTTAATTGCACTCAAACTTTTGCAATTATTAAATAAATATAAACGCAGAGAATAGCAATCCATTCACTTCAAAATTCATTACATTTTGTGATGTTCTGTTAGTAGTTTTTTTGTTTAACACTAGAGTTAAAACTTTAAGAACAATTTTACAATTTTTAAAATACCATTGATACTTTATACTTACATAAATATATATATGTAGGTACATTATTGACATGTGAAACCATTTTCAAGGGAAAAATACTACGAGTATTTTACCTAATGCATTCGTCATAGGGGCAATTTGTAATTAACTAGAGAACACTGCTCCTCCTTTACTGATTGGTGCAACATCCTTTTCCCAGGAAAAGGAATGGAAATAGAAAACATATTTTTTTATTAGAAAATCTTGGAAAATACAAATGCAATTATTTATTAATTAACTATTATTTGTGTATGTTAAAGCAACGCCATTTTACTTATCACGATACAATTGGAAATAGTTCACTTTAAATAAATAAAGTCATGGTAAAGCTGCCCTAAAAAAATAAGTTTCTGTTGAATAGCAAAAAATGAGTACTATAATTAGATTTATAATCTAATAAAGACTAAAGAGTTTACTTTTTCAAACTCAAATGTTCATTAAATGAACCAGTTAAGAGGCTTCAATCATTGCCATCATTAAATTTAATGGTTCTGATCTCCCTTTCCCCGCTGATTCTCTCGCGACTGGATGTATCGCTGATTATCGATTTCTGGCTATGCGAGGTATTCATTTGACGAAACATTTTAGTGGAGCGATACTCATCCCGCGACAGAGTTCGAAGGCTGGAGCCTTTGTGCCAGTATCTTTTAGGGTGGGATACCCTTTTCCCAGGACCGCAGCATGGCATGTGCCAGCACTTCTGGTTCCGGCCAAAGATATCCCCTTCGCTCAGCGTTTCGGGAAGCTCATGATTGAGGGTTTCCGGCAGGAACAGCGACATGAAACCACCAAAAATGCCCAGGACCCCAAGAACAACGAGCATTAGGGCGAAGGATAAGCGGGAGAGGTAGACAACCGGTGGGGACATCAGCATGGCAACGAAACCCATCGTGTGGATGAAGGACACTCCCTGTGCTCTCACCACCGTGGGAAGTATCTCCGCCGCCCATTGTAGTCCTATATTGTAGCACATATTAGCAAAAAATCTGCCACACAGCGCCGAGATCCTCATGGCCAGCAAGTCCTTAACGCCAGCGCCCATCAGACTGCAGATGCCACTCAGCGAGGTAAAGGCAAAGGAGCACCAGCGCCTTCCACAACGATCCAGGGTAAGGATCACCAGGATATTGCCGGGTAGCTCCGTGGCGCAGGCGATCGTGAAAAACAAAAATATGTTACTCGAGTCCAGGACACTGGCCGCCCGCACATGTCCGTCATAGACCAGCGACATGGCCATCCAGATGAGTATCATCACGATCAAGTAGCGACACATCCGTCGGCGCCTAAATATCGAAATCACCGTGAAGCTTCGTCCCAGCAGCTCCTCCTTGTAGAACTCCCGGCAGCTCTTCTTGAACAGATCGAAAACATCCGTGGGCACTAGTTTTCTATTCAAACGAGCCATGCGCTTCAATATTAGCACAGCCTTGTCGATTTCTCCCACCGATACCAGCCAACTGCGATCGGAAAACGGCTAAATGGAGGGATATCATGATTTGTGATTTAATGAATTCAGTACTCACCGCGCGGACTCCGGCAGTACGCAGTAGGAGAACATCGCCATGGCAATGGGTATGCACGCAAGTCCCGAGAACATTCTCCAATTTCCAGTGGCCAAGGCTATCCACGGCATCAGCATGGTGGAGGGGGAGTAGAACAGAGCCAGGGCGAGATTGGCCACCAAGGTTCGGTACCGGGGACCCACATACTCCAGCACTGAAAATTTAAAAAAAATGGTTGGGAAAAAGGTTATCCAATGTAAATATGAAAATTACGTAAATTACAATTAACATTATCAACCTAAACATTAAAAATATATTCGTACAATTATTAATAGTATTAGAGTACCTACAATTTAAAATTTTTGGATTGGACCACGTGGCGTATGAGTATTTATTCATGCGATCTTTTGGAAGGGGTACTAATCGTTCAATTAATACTTCATGGATTTTCATGTGTATTTATAAATTAAACAAATATAAATTACATATTTTATTAATATAAACTGCGAAGGCTATATTTTTATTAAAATCCAACTTTTTAATCCTAAACTGTTCTTTATTTAATGATTCCACTTGAATGACATTAAGCAAAATTTTTTAAAAATGTTTTATTATTATTAGCTTACCCAAAATATACACCATGGTGAAGCAGGTGTCGTAAGAGGCACCCACAAGGAACCTGGACACGGCAAAGGATAAAAAGTTCTGCGCCAACGCCGTGGCCAGGCTGCCCAAAATGGCGAGGAAGCAACTGCTGACCAGGGCCGCCAGCCGTCCGCAGTTATCCGCAAAGTATCCATAGGCCAGACTGCCCACAATGGAGCCGGCGAAGAAGATGATCTGGGCGTAGGTGGCAAACCTGTCGTCCTCGCACAGCCAGCCAAATTCCATGGTGGCCGAGCGGAATGGCATTTCCTTCTCGTCGAAGACGTAGCCATGTCTGCAGGGAATCGTCGGCAGCGAGGTGTTGATATACTGAGACTTGTTCGCGGCAAAGTGGATAATTGTATAGTTTCTGCTGTACATCCGGCACCGACTGTAGGATCCATCTGCCTCCCGGGGAATCGAGAGCTGTTTGCGCAGCTCCTCGCCCTCCGTCATCGATAACTGGGGCTCAAAACAATAGAATTTAGGCGGCGGCAACGTCATGAATATCTGTCCCAGATACACAAAGGCAGTGATGAAACAGAAGGGGATCATGAACAGGAACAGCACCACCTGGAATACGCCAAATTCACCGATCATGGGCAGCAGGTCATCGAAGTCGATGTAATCGACTCCCTCCCAAGACCGCCTTGGCAACGAGTTGTCGGATATCCGCCACAACGAAGAGCTTTCTATATCGTCGCTTGATATATATGTCACCTTGAATTTCTCGTCCTGTTCACTTGTTTTCTTTTCCTCCGTAATCGCCACATCGGAACTTTCCCTTCGGGAGTTTTAAATTAATAATGCAGTTTCTTCCACTCAGCGCTGACACTTACAAATTTTTTGGAATCCGAGCCTGCGTTCCATCATCCTGTTTTTTATCATTACTCGCTTTATCCTTTTCACTTGATCCATTAGGATTTTCATTATTTGCCATATTTAAACAAATAGAAAATTCTGACAAGTATGTCGAAGATAGTTGATGATGGAGATCAAGTAAATCAACCAAAGACCAATTCGAAGTAAATAAATAATACAATTAAACAATTAATATTTAAGATAAATAACATACTATCATTATGTTTATTTAATATAAAATTACTTATTGGTACTAAGTACTGTGGATGACTAAGTAAAAGATATATGTTTAATATTGTTATCTTTTTCCGTAACTTCTGAATTTTTTCTTATTTCACAAGATGCCCAATCTCATAGAAAACGAATCCCTTTTTAGACCATTAATTAACTTCTGACTTGTTACTATCCCCACTTGGTGACTGGTTAATTTTCTATACCACTGCATTTTCCATTTTTCCTTTCATTTCCGGCTCGGTAGCAGCAATTAGAGCACGAAATGGGCATTGTCATCGATTCCATCCGACTCTCCGGCGCCACTCCACTGCGGTTGACTCATGCGAAATGCCACCCGCAGAGCGTTCTCCACGTTAATTAAATGCTTTCCAAATCCAATCGTGAGCTAAGCCATGGCTGTAATTTGCGGTATTGCCAAAGCCAACACAGTTTGCGGCTAATTGTGGTTGGGGAATTCTTCAGTCTGAATGCAGGGAGCCTTGAACCGCCTGTTGCTTTTTGATTTCCCTTTGGCGCATGCGCGAACCCCTCTACGATTTGGGCCTCTTCGACACCCCCAACCTAATTCGAACATTCATTCATAAAATGTCTGCGAAGTTTTCGAAATGGAAGCCGCACTTCTCGCCTTGGCAGGTCGAGTTGGCCAGTCCCGATACGACTTTCAATGACGGCGGTTCGAGTCCGGATTTCGTGTGCGAGGAGCCATCACTTCGGCCCACATAAATATGCCCGGTCATGTCACATAAATCAGTGTAATAAATCTGTGCGTCTTGTGTATGGAATTATGTTCTAGTGCCCCGAAAAAAAAATATATCAAGGCCATGCTGAGCCACAAAATATTCTAGATATCTATCTGCGGAACGCCAAATAAAAACAAAGTGAAGGGACAACAACTGAAAGTCAGGATTATTAACCGTTTGGCGGGAAACGAGATAAAGTGAAATCCCCGCAGAGTGAAAGTGTAGAAAGTCAACTGAAAGTGGCGGCTGCCGTTCCCCCCTCCGCAAAACAAATAGAAAAAACAAATTTCCCTTTTTGCTCACAATCCTCGGCGTGTTTGGAATGTTTATCCTCGAGGCGTGAGGGACTGAAAGATGGCCATCCTGGAGTCTTGTTGCTTCTGGAAGGATGTGAGGAGTGGTAGCTTTGCCTGTGCCATCTACACTCTGGTAGGTGACTTTTTGAATAAATAGTTTCCGAAGATAAGAGTGGACTGAGTGCCAAATAAAAAACATAAAAACATCTTTAGAACTTTTTTTAGCTCTGCTGCTGCCTTTACATTTTAAAGTTCTTTTAACTATTTATTCACATATTTTTTCGACCGCGATGCCTGCTTTCAATAAATTCTTTAAAATAAACTAAAAGTTAACTTAACCCCGAAGCAATTATAAAGTTACTAGTTGAATTTTATATTTTAAAAATATAACGAAAAAAGAAAAACAAGTTGGAACGTTTTATTCAAATTTCTACAGCCCTCGAATTAAAGATGTTTAGTTTATGGAATTTATACAAATGCAGCAAAACATAATATTTCAAAGAAAATAAATCCTTAATTCAAAAAAAAAAAAAGTTTGTAGAAACTCCCATAGTTTACAAATATATGTTTCTCTTTCAGTAAATGATATACTGCTTTTGATGTGGTTAAACCCTTTAATATCAATATCTTTTGGTTTCTATGTCAAAGCTAAACCAAACAATAAGCCCACAATTATGGCTTTCAACGAAATGACTGAACAACAAATTCTCATTAATGTTACTAAATTAAGCCACAACAAAATAATACAAACATCAGAGAAAATCAAAGCTTTAATATTCATTAGTCATACAAAACCATAATCATAAAACAAACGAATTGCATGTCTCATTACACAAATTCCTCCGCTCAAACGTATTTTATTACGTTTTCCCAAATAATAACTGTCAGAATGGCCTTAAATAGAATGGTTAGCAGGGGAAATTACCGAAATTCCAAGACAAATATATACTACCAAACAGCTCACACAGGGCAGGAGTTTCATGCTCCTTGAGCAATTACGGCACTCAATTGTCACTTGAAGCGGATTTGGGGCAAGGTACTCCTCCTCCGGGCGTCCCGGGCATCCTGGGCTTCACCCACTCAGCCAATCCCCAACCTTATGCCTCCATGATGATGTGTTCCGTTCCCCCAACCATTGCGCAATTTTCTCTGTAGGTTTACTTTGGCTTCTCCACACTGATGTTTTTGTTCTACCTACGCGAGGAGCAGGAATTTCTGCTGGGCCAACGGGCCCAACCGATGGGCGAGAGTTTGCTGGAGAAGGGCGATGTGACTGTAGGTGAGGATATATGAGAACTACTACCATCCCCCATCCCCCATCCAGCTCCCCAAGTTGCACCTTCCGAACGGCTCAATTACGTGTGATTTATGCCTTTTGCAGTGACTGTGATATTCAACGTTTTGTTTCTCTTTTGCTCGATGCTGATGGTGTTGTCCTCGATCCTGTTGATTGTGGGCCTGCAGCAAGTGAGTAGGAAATATGGTATCGGCTCCATAGTCAGTTCATAACCTTTGATGCTATTCGCAGAACAAGCGCCTGCTGCTGATACCCTGGATATTATTTATGCTGGGCGATCTGTTCATCGAGTGCTTTCACCTGGTCCACTTGACCCTCTCCCGCCGCGTCATATTCGATCCAATTGTCGGTTTCATCTTCACCATGGACTTCTTCATCCTGTGCCTCAATGTGAGTACTGAACGCAGAAAGTCAATTAAGATTTACAGAATTAGATTTTACCTTTTTTTTTAATATGGTATTTATAACTACAGTTGAGTGACTTTTTAGTTTTTTGTTGTTATTTTAAATATTCAAATTTTATATGGCAAAATTCGCCCTAAATGTGCTTTAATTCATTTTGCATAATTTTTCTACTTTTTCGTTTTGCAAACATTGTGTTCTTAATTTATGGCTATAAAAAATATTTCTAATGAGCTGAGAAAAGTAAAGTATATAATGACACACCAGAAAAAAAATGTACAAAACATTAATAGTAATAAAAATTAATTTAAATAGTAAGTAGTACTTAGTATTAGTATTAGTTGTAAAACAATTTAAAAAGACTTTAAATTCGATGAAAAATAATACTATTTACAACTTCTCCAAAAGGAAAGGAAACTCCTAAATAATTTTTTAAAATATCCTTGAAATATTGCATTTCCAGCTGTATTGTTTGCTGTGCGTTATATCGCAGTACCAGGAGTACCGCAGGCAGCGGGCGGAAATGCAACAGGCGGCCAGTGCCTTGTCGGTATGTAAAAAGGTGAATGTGTTGTGATACTCCCAGTATGCTTACGGTCCCCATCCCCCCCTGTAACTCCGTCGTCTACCTTCACCTTCACCCAAACCCAAGCCTATTGTGGTCTTCACAGCAGCCGAGAAACTAAGCAAATCGCAGCAACAGCAGCAGCAGCAGGAGCTCCAGCAGATACTGCGGAATCAGCTGGACACCGGATCCGGGAGTGGAAAGCGGAATACCAGGCGAACGATGGGAGCGGCCAGCCCGCTGATAACCTCACAGCGGCTCACCAACTTCTCCACCATCACCGAGGAGGAGGAGCAACAATCGCGGTCAGGTAGGATACAAGCTACGATTTATTGTACGATTTATTTACAGGCTTTTTCAATTAAATAAACATGCAAAAAAATATGCTATTCCCATCTAGGACACAACTCGGACCAGTCAAATGGCGAGCCACTGGCCCGAATTCCAATTATTACCCTGGCAACGAGCCCATCTCATTGCAGTGATGCAAGTCCAACTCGTCACTAAGTCAACGTTATGTGTTACGTGTTTTTGGCCCTCAATTCCCCAGACGAAATTTAAGCATTTAAGAGTCCACAAATATTTTTACAAATTGATTGACATGAGCTAGATGAATAAAAAAAAAGGCACTCACATTCATGAGTCACACAATGCCATCTTACGATTTTCCAGCTGAGGTCCTGAGCATTTCTCATTTGCATGCCTGCTCCATGGAAACGGATGCACGGACTTTGATACATCTATCTGATAGATACAAGCAAATACCAGGAAGTCACAAAACGGAACCGTTTGCATTGCAGGCGACACGCCTGGGGGGGTCTTATGTAGTTTGTCGCAAAGAAGAGCATCCACAAATGGTAATGATGTGAGAAAAATTCGAGGAATTTCAATTTTGGAAACACACGAAATTAATTCAAATGTACATAATCTAAAGGGGTTTTAGAAATCTTTGTTGAAGGTTCCAAGTTATGCTTGGAAAATGACGCTAAAAATATATTTATGTAAGTTCTCAATTATGAAATCAGTTTAGAACTGCCCATAAACTTTTTACGCATAATTTACATTTTCATTTATATTTTTTGGTCAGAGAAAATTCGACGAAAGGAAGTTCAGGTTCATGGAATAAGAGACTATTTTTTCATGTAAATTCCGGTGCTTCACAGAGCCACGAGGATGCACGCTCCGTGAGAAGCCAGCAAACTCAGATTAGACAAACTATTCAGTCACTCAAGCAAATGACCCTCGGGGTCAGGCTGTTCTGCAAAAATTATTCAAATGTTTTAGCCTCACCATAGCAGACAGCCGCAGGTGAAAAGAACCTAAAACAACAAACTGGAGGGGAGGAAAACATTGACTTCTTCAACTTAATTAACTTTTAAAAAGAGCTGAATGGTCCCAAGTCGGGTCAGAGATTGAGCTCGGGTTAAGTGGTTTTAGTTGCTGGGTAATCATATTCTAATTACTCTTTAAAGCCTTAATTAAAACTCGTTTTGCAACCGAAGTTGATGTCAGTGTAAACAGGATATACAGACATCAACGGGTCATGGCAGAGAAAAGTGTCATTAAAGGGCACTTAATCACTCGGCTAAATTGGCACTCTTAATGAAACCACCAGGTTGCGTTGCAGGGACAAATGGCACCGGTCCGGGTCCGGGTCCGGGTCCTGGTCCGGGCTACCTTGGACCGGATGGAATTGTTTCGGGACCGAGCAGAGCTTATGCCCGCCAGCTGTCGATGCGAAAGAGTCATATGCCGGAGCAGCCACACAATCCGCAAACAGTTGTCCAGCTTCTCGACTGGAATAAGGTCATGATGCGGCAGCTGATGTGTCACACTGAAAATAACACCATCTCACGGTGCACGGTTGCTATATCTTTCAGTAGAAAGTGCGGTTCCAGTAGCTCTTTTACCATTTCCCTTGATTTCGAAATATTTCGAATATAACATATTTCATATATTTATTTTCACTTTCCCCATTATATCTTCTTATTTATTTACATTAATATATATATAATATTTCAGTTTAAATTGCTGATTGGTATTGATTTATTTATAATTTAATTAAAAATTTCATTCACCGTTATTAATGAGAACATTTAATAAAATGATTGTAATCAATGATTAATAATTAAAATTAATTGGGTTTGCAATTATTATCTTTGGACGTGAGCAGATATTTTGAACACTTGTTATTGTCAATAAAATAAATATTAATCTAAAAGAAAATCCCAGTTGTATTTATTTAGTAATTTGGGAGAAATACTTTAATTTTCAACCAAACAATAGGCATCAGCTCCCCATTTGATGGCTACTTTAAGTTTTGATTGTGTATCTTTAATATATATCCATTTCCCCTGGCTTTCCCTTAGTGTTGGATGTGCGTTGACAAGGTCAAAAGGTATGCACACACACACACACACACATATATATCCACAGCTTCCACAGATACTCCTAATGTGAAAACGCGCAGAGTGAGTCTCTTCTACGTTCTGTAAAAGAAACATTTTATGCTCAAATATTGACATTGCCACAGGCAGCTACATTCCTAGCATTATTGCTCCATTCCCAGGACCCAGGCAAAAAGATGGCTGGACAGCTATGAAAGCCGGAAAAATCTGGCTTAATGGATCCCTAAGTGACCGGAATGCAGTGTAGAGTCCGCTGCAAATGCCCGGCAGCAGGAAACCTAAATGATTAAAAGCTTAAGGACTATCCAAATTGAATTCAATTTGTAATGATTCGAGGCTGCAGCCATAAATTTTTCGAATTGCAATCTTTCCGCTCGGCGGAATTTAAATTCGTTGATTCTGGCCAACCCAGCATGCAACATGCATTCATCTAGAACTATGCGAGGTTTGGGTTTTGCAGATTAAAACGAAATTTGCACTAACAGCAGAAAAAGCCACTTTGGGTGGAAGAAAAAATTTCAAATGAATAGAAAAATCAATCAAAAATCTGAAAAGCCATATAAGCGAAATTTTAATAAAAATGTAAATACATTAAATACATTTTTGGTCTGCTAATACCCCCAGCATTTTTGCACCCACCGCTGCATTCCTGGAATAATAGCTTTTATGGGCACCATATGCAGCAGTCGCATTGCAAATCCCGGGATTACTTTCTGCTTTATCAACAGCCAGCCAGTTGGCTTTTAGTCTTGGCTCGCCACTCTAAAGTTGCCATTGTGGGGCACTCATGGGATATATATACTTGTGTGCCACAATCCCAGACGTACCATATAATATATCCGCTCACACCCACCGGCAATTGACAATAATCTCGCCAGCACGGAGGAGAAATGGGCGCTCGCTTTCTATCTAATTGCTGGGATGCTTGTTCTGCGGCTGCCTCCGTGACTCCTTGCCTCCAGGATAATGAGTTTTCCATTAGCAACTAAGTGTGGCGGCGCCCAGTGGCAGAAACAGTAGCAGTGGCAGTGGCAGTGGCAGTGGCAGTGGCAATATTTGCCAAGCATCTTGGCTGCTTAAGGGGAAATTCAATTAAGGCATAAGTGAAATCAAATGAAATTCCCGACGCTCTCCGCCCAACTTTGGACATCTTGATTGGCAAGGACGTAGTATGGAAAGACTCCTACTACATGTTTGATGAGATCGAAATAAGATGCAAAGTTTGACAACCCCGCCGCAACAGGAAGCGAAGGCGTAACAAAGACTGTCAAACTTGTGCCCATCCATGCGATGTGCCAATGAAACTTAAAGCACGACCTTGGCTTTAATTAAAAGTTAAATTTTAAAGCAGCCTGACAGCTTTTCCCCCAGAATCCCCCGGATCGCCCCCCTTCCCCAGAATATTGACAAATTCGAGACGAGTTCAGGCGCACAAGCTGAAAGGACTTTTCCTGCCTTTAGCAGGCTTTCTGGACTTTCACGTGATTTATGGCATATGACAAGTGGGTAAAGTTGTATGAGTTATACTATACAATATATATATGTGCATGTATATTTTAAAAGGCATAAAGTAACAGACATTTTGGCGAACTTGACTCTTCACGAGAGTGGCAGCCAGTTTGTCACTCGCTTTATTGCGTATACGCAGCGTTGTCGTTGCGAGATGAAAGCGAAAGCGAAAGGTTCTATTTGAACGCCAGTTGCGAGGAAATTTATGTAGATTTATGAGCGTGTGGCCGCTTAAAGCACATCATACTCGCTCATGGCTACGTGTCTATATACATTCAATTAGAAAATTAGCATTCAAATGAAGCTAATCTACGTACCAAGGCGAAGCCATAGAAGATGTAAGCATCTTAATGCATATTAAATGTGGATAACAATTTTGAGTATTAAATTCTAGTTGCCTAGTTCATGACAAACTTTAATGGATTAATAAGGCTTTCACTCTGATGTTAATTTCTGTGGGTTCTGTTTTGTAGGTTAACTTCCTTGGCAAGCATTTAAAGGTCATTTTTGGGGCTTACAAAGGACTTATTTAATAAGGGAATTCGGTCAAGTGTAAAGTACAAACAGCGAGCTTAAAGCCAGTTGTCCTCCGCCATTTAGGGATTTTGTGGAATTTACGCAGAAACATATTGAAGCCAAAATAATTAGAACATAAGTCGGGCAAAGCATTCGTATTAACGTGAGAGGCCGTTTGTCAGCAATAAATCGTCCAAGTAAATTGCGTGGAACGAGATGGCTCAGACATCAATCTTGAGGCCCCTTTGAGAGCTGTGGGCTTAGGTGACACCTCAAACTCATGGAGAGGGATACGTTGGAAATTAGGCAGATGTTTCTCACATGTGAATGGGGACAGGCCTCCATTAAGGGAGCTGAGTACATAATTTACCCGGAAACGTTAAGCCAATTTTAATTGAGCATATTTTTATCGCGGCCCTTCAAAGCAAAAACCATGCTAAACAACATTTGAAAACAAAAGATTCCATCTGACCTTTTTTTTTTGAGGCATTAGGCATTAGCATACAGAAGGGTTGGAAGCCTTTTCCACAATAAGAGTAAACAGATTTCGTTTTGCAAATAAGACCCCTTGAGGCTCAGACATTTCCCTTCGTATTTGCACAGGGAACTTCACCGTCTCTCCGGAACTCTTTACCTTTTGCACTGCTCTTGAAGACGGCATCAAATTGAATTTATTTACCAGCGCTTTACCAGTTCGTGTTCTCGTTACATTGGACGAGATTTTTTAATTTGCAATATACCACGCTCTGTACGAAATAAATTAAAGCAAATAAAACAACGAAAAGCAAAATAGGGCCGGCATTGGGGATACCCTTTTCAAGGGGTTTAATAAACTGCAACTTCCGGATAAGTTCCTTGTAGCAGTTTAACTGATTATTTCTCTTAATTGAATGGGTTTCCATTTTATGGAAACAATTTATTTTTGAGTAGAGCCCCCGAAATTCTAGCTTACCCTAATGAATTCATAGGGTAGAGGACCGACCGCAGCTGAAATAGTTGCCAGGACAACAATCTGCGAGCAAATAAATCCACAAAGAGCAGTCTGGTGTAAAGCGATTAATATGTATTTCAGCAAGCGCAATATGGAAATTTGAGCAAGATGAATATAAAGCCATTTCAACGCAAAAGCAGCAGCAAAAGGTGAGCTTCAAAATTGAACCCAATTAGCTATGAATTCAACGCATTTAATTAAATTAGCTGGAATCAACTCCATTAGCAAAGGCCGCAACTGGAGAATTTTGAAGAAATTTAATATTATAAACCCCCATAAGCAGATTAAAGCAACGTAATTAATGGGTTTGCAAACGTTTTCGTTATCGCATTTCTCCGAGTGACTAATTTCCCCGCAACTATAACTGAAAGCAAAACATCAGTGTCGTCTGTTGATCTTTCATTAGAAAAGCCCCAATGCCATTTTAGTAACACCGCTTGTTTATTCTGCCAGCTGCTGGTGTGTTTGCATTTTATTTTCACTGTCAAAACTTTTGGCTGACAGCGCGAGTGCCTCTTGACATTTTTGGCCAACGTCAAGGGGCCTCTCAGCTGTCTCCAGGGAATTTGAAGTTGACCTGGGAAAGGTTTCGATTTGGGGACAATGAGGAAAATGTTCTATAAATGATAAATGGACGAGAAGTGCCGGGAGCTTAAGCGTGGCTGACAATTGATATGCCTTCAAATAGAATTTACCTCGAGCGTGAGAATAAGAAATGAGCTTATTTGACTAAGACTTTTCAATGCGCTTCAAGGATAAACTTTTCAGTTATGAAATGTTTGGGTGGAAAGTCGGCTATAATCTCCTTTTCTTACGAATGGGAACCTGAGTTGAGTGACTTTTACGGGCCCTCTGGGTGACATTTGCGGATGCCATTCGACGGCGTCCGCGTCCATTAGTTTCAATCAAATTTCATAAGCAAACAAGCAGGACCAATAAACGGATATATATGTGTGCTCTTATATGTATATATTGGCATTAGCATGCATGATAAATAATAAACATATTATAAATAGCTTTTCCCTCTGCAAGCGGTTCGGCCATCAATCAATGCGGAGCAAACGAATGGGGCTAAAGACCTCTGGCTTGGCTTCCGCATCGAATTACTCAGCACATCCCACTCAGATTGGCCCGAATGGCATTGGCAAATAAGATTTATGCCCCCTTTTTGGGTTACCAATACTTTTGGCTGGCATTAAAGCGGACATTCTTGAATTAAAGGCCACGCTTTTTGATCCCTTTTTAGCCGGGTGGAAATTGCCGTCAAAATGCTTTTCATGGTTAATTAAAACTCGTGCGGCATTCGATTAGCATATTGAATGGCAATTCAGGCCTCCCCATGGCAAGGGGCCATTTTCGGATGCTTTAAATTAATTAATTAACTTTTCGATGTAAACATTTGTTCAATCAATGTCCCAAATGGCGTGGGCATTTTTGGTTTTGACTGTTTCCCTGAAAAATATAGATAAAGCTAAATTGGTTGACTTTCGTCCTGCTGTGTTTGTATTTATTCATAGCCAAATTGAGTATACGCCACGGTGGCTCTTTGGTTGCAATTTGAATGGCACTGCCCTACAGGTGTTGCTTTAATGAGATGTCAGATGTCTGTGCACACGCGTCAGCAATCAAAGCACTCGATATCAGGTAATCATTTCAAATAAACATTCCTGTACGTCCTGATTGCTATTTATTTGCGCATTTAGATTGGAAAGTATAACAAGGCTAATTGGGGATCGATAACTTGCACGGGTTCTCGCATACCACAAGTAAATCACATATTTTCTGACAGGTCCGCAAATCCAGCTCAAGGCATTCCATCTCTAAGTCCTTGAACATCTGCATATTGCATTTGTATGCAGTTGAGATGCATTCATCCGTTGTCACATCAATCCATGGCAATTCATTTATCAGCCCAAAGCGCAGATGTTTTGCCGGATAAACACACACACACAAAATAAGAGAGAAGCTTAAAGCGGAATTGTGCTCGCTTAACATGGCGTATACGTAATTAGTTGATGCTTCTGTTCAGGCGCATTCAACAACATTCTGCCTGACTAAGCAAAGCCAAAACAATTGCAATCTGAAAGAAAAACAACAACAAACAGCCTCCGAAGAAAATGCATTGAGAACCAAGCCGAAAATGTCAACTTAATAATGCGTATACGCACTGTTATGCTTTTGGGAGATTGCCTCTATTGTTGTGCACACGGCTCTTGTGTCATGCTGTTTATGCTGGCAAGGCAACGAACGACACAACACACAACACACCACACACCCCCTGTCAAATCAACGAAAATCTGCTTTGACAGCAGTAAAGGAACTGAAACTGTGCAAAAAAAATAATAGTATCTGAGGGGGAAAAAAAGGTGTCACAGCCATGTTGACATGTGAAAGTAAACGTTGCTGGATTGATGCTGCTTCTCGGTCGCGTGGAAGGCTTAAGGCAAGTACGATTTTTATTATATCCCACAATAAAGCTCTCCGAAAAAAAAATTTAAAAAAAGAAATGTAATTTCCTTAAAAGGTACAACCACAAGGTAAAATACACAAACAGGCAGATAGCAGAAGATACAGCAAATACGGAATCCTTTATCAATGGGTTCATCTTGGCGGGTGCAGAAATTAAATGCCGCTAAATAAGGCCTCACACGCACGAAGGGACCAACATCCTGGGGGCTAATAAAAACACTCTCCAAAAAGGGTTTACTTATCGCAGGACTTCAAAAACAAGCACTCAGCCGAGGGAGATGAAGATGGCCATCAATGTGACAGTGGCTTGCTAAAAGCCAAACTGCTATCTGGGAAGCATAACATAAATGGTTCCTAATGGCCAAAGCACTGCTAAGAGTGTTGCCCGGCGACAAAATCACATAAAAATGTGTCTTCCCCAAGGAAGAGAAATTCTAAAAATACAAAATTGAAAGAGCTGCAATTTGAATTGTACTTTAAGGACACCAATAAGTAGCAACGAAAGCGTATGTCCGGAATATAATCCGCTTTCGAATGGAACTCACAGCTTTAACATATTTGAAAAGGACGAAAATCGATGGATTATTTCTTTTTGGCCAAAACGTGTGTATGCCTTAAGAATAACAACCAGAAGCCGATAAACGTTAAAGCGTTTTTGTTTTTAAAATGCTTTGCATGCCAAGGATAGGAATTTGGCTTACGTGAGAAATTCACTTAATTCCTTTCCCATTGTTTATGCCTGTAAGTGGCATCCCGACTGTTGCACTACAACTCTAAAGCATTTAAATGAATTTTTCTAGAAACAACAGTCAAATATTCTTTGGGAACCGAAAAGTTCCTTATAAAACTATTAAAGGATATAACAAAACTTTCTTCTTAGTGGAACACAAAGTTTTTGGGAACAATTTGTGAACTTTCTTTTCGACCAAACTTGTCAAGTCTTCCATTTGTATTATTAAATTGAGACAATATTAAATACATGATTTATTATAGTTATTTGTTCTGGACAGGCCGCAGAACGGCGGTTAACAGAGTGGTCCGAGAAAAAAGTCCGAATAAAGCGAATTGTTAGTGGTCAACACAAATGAATAAATAGTAAAAGGCTTTAAGCGATTGTTGTTATTACCGCTTGCAATTTACCACATAGCGTTTGAGTAATAATACGGACAATAAATCAACAATGTGTGAAAACGCTGATAATCAGTAGGGAGCAAATGCCCCACCAAGTTTTATTTAATAATTACGATGGATGGCGGCGAGCAGAACCTGATAAAAATCCATCAATCAATCAATATTCAGCAGCTGGGTTCGGAACTTTTCCAACTCCCCGAGGGTGCGTCAAAATTGTTTGTCAAAGCACCTCCAAATGGAATTTTCTTTTAAATTCTCGAACAAAGGGGAAAAGAATAACTTTAAATTTTTGCAGGAATACTCGTACATTGTGTGAATACATTTTTCTAGAGTTCCAGGAAGCAAACTGAATCACAAACTGAATGCCACAGTTTGCTAGCAATCGATGGGCATCCACTTTGATGAATTCCAACATATCAAAACATATCACAACATCATTCCTACACATTGTTGTGTCAGCAATAATTACTTGTGCCAACATTTACATACTTTTCCCATGGCAACCACAACAATCAAGTGGATAACATGCTCGGCAAATGTATTTTTAGGCGCCCAACATGGGCTGAAACAGCCCAAAACCCGATGGTTTCCCCAAAAAGTTTATTGTTCAACTGTCACGCAAATTGAACTTTGGCTCATCATCAACTGTATCGTCATCGTCGCCATCGCCATTGCCATCGCCGTCGGCGTCACCGCCCACAGATGATGCCCAAAGGGAGATACAGAGTTCTTCGAACTTTGTAGATACCGAAATCGATGGCAATTGGACCGGAAATTGATTGTACGAAAATGCAACTGCAGTGCTTTATTGGCTTTAACTGAAAATTTGTGCACACACGAGATGTTTGTTAGGGTATTCGCCTACTAGGAGCACAGGTCCTCGATGGACTCTCCCTGAAGGAGCAGGCGCTGCTGCTCGCCTTTGTTCTTGTTCTTTGTTGCGGATTTGCCGCCAGCGGCTTTCCCGCGCCTCCGGTTCACCACGCCATCCGTTTCGTCCATCATGCGCAGAATTGTGGTCTGAAAGTTACGGAAACCAGGTTGCGGTTGAGGTTAATACATTCTGGTTGACTGTATTTGGTTATTGGATAATTATGTTTATGGCTATCAAAAGGATTTAATCATGCCACCAAAGTTTGCGGTGGCATATTAAATATATTAAATTATTTGGAAATTATATTTACACTTTTTTACTATTACTTTCACAAATCACAACTATTTAGTAATGTAATTACATTTATGGTTATCAACAGGATTTATTTTAGCCACCATAGTTTGTAGTCGTAAAGGGAGTATATTAATTAATTTGGAAAGTACATTTTTTTTTTATATAATATATATAACACTCCTTAATATTGACAAATTTCTAATAGTTATTAATCTCTACTGTTTCCCTATTATAACTATTCAGTAAGCTAAAATTGCGCACACATTTGTTGAACAAAAAAATATATATATGTAATTAATCATTTCATCAAATACAAATACATTACAACCCTCAATAATGTGTGATTTAGTGTGAGATTTATAACCAACTATACGCAATTAATTCTCACCTGATCTGAGCAATCCATCGGTGCCACTGATATATCTCTTACGGCTCTGAACTTGCCCACGTTATTGAGGTGCTCGTTCTCCAGACGGAAATAATTCCAAATGAACCGACGGAAAACCTCCAGGGGACTCAGAATGGTCATCATTACGTCGCCTTCGATGTAGCCAGCTTCAATTAGACTCATGGACAGCGTCCAGCTGAAGCGCAGTATTAAATCCTCAATTATGCCAAAGTAGTAGAACCACTGAGGAGGGGGCGAGAAAGTAAAGAGAGATATAATGAATGCTTTGAAAGATTGTTTTACGTGCCGTTTGGCCAAATATTTATCGTTGCCATTATTTGCGGCCAAGACACTTGAGACCCCATCCCGTCCAGCCTCACCGTCGATGAATAAACGATTTCCTCACGCAAGAATCGATTGTCGCCCGCCTTCGAGTCGAACAGGCCCCAGTCCATTTTGATGTCCCAAGTGTAGGCATAGCAGGAGGAGAAGATGGCTGCCGTGATCCAGCAATAGAACCAGGGATTCTCCTTGGACAGGGGATAGGTATCTGTAGGTATCGGAGTGGCAAACAATAACATGAGTAGAAGAAACGGACGTGCTACGGTCCAAAATAAAATCTACATGAATTTGCGGATGGACACTAATTGGACCTGGACCGTAAACATCACGGATAATACGTGTATGTGGAATTAAGTCACATAGCCGCATAATGAATCCACTTACCCGTCGTCGTATGGTATTTGTGGGCAAATATGACCACAAAGAAGGACGTGGCATACTTTGCGGCGTTCACCAGATGCGGGAATGACTCCTTTGTGTCCCGATATCTGCGGATGCACTGCGCGAACCGGAAGTACGCCGGCAGGATGGCCACAATGGGATGCAACAGCGACACATACTCCACACAATGGCTGGCAGCTGGGAAACAAACGAAATAATCAGGATTAATTACCTCTTCGAACAACTGATACTCACTGAGGTCATAGTTTGATTATTGGTCACAATAAAGGAGTCATAATTGGCAACAAGGGATAATCTCATTCTTAATTGCATTTATTACTTACTGCCTTAAAAAACAGAGAGAATGTGATTTCGAAACAAAAAATAAATGTTCAGCGTCGCTTTAGCAAATAAGTATGTTCGTAAAATATTAAAGTATGAAAATCCCCAAATATTTCAAATTCTTAAAAAGGTTCAACAAGGAACCAATTTCCATTGTTAATAAGAATAAATAAATATTAAATGTGAATCAAAATGTAAATCGGCTTAGACTTAAATCAGTCAAGATGTATGATTTATTGGTTACCCTGGTTACTCTGATTGTACACACAAATTTGCTAAACTCACCCTTTCCAGCCTTGTGCCAGGTGGGACTGCGACCAAAGAAGCATATTAAAAATGGAATATCCAGGAAGGCTGGCACCATGCTGTTCAGCTGATCCGCCAGCCAAAAGTCCGCAAAGTTAACGAAGCAAAACGGAGCCATTATCACCCGTATAAGAACCCTCAGGGCCCAATACCTTGCTTCGTGATGGAAAGTCTTGGTAGGATTTAAAAGAAAGGCAGCCATCAATGTGTAAAGGCATAGGGGAGCAGCATACTGCGGTATACCCAGAGGATCGCAGAAGATATAGCTCAGAACACAGCAGGCCCAGATGACGCCAAACACCGAGGCCACCTCCATGATGTTCTGTTCGGAGAGGTGATTCCGGGGATCCAACTCGAAGATCAGGACATGATTCACTCCAGACGAGCGCCAGCCGTAAACATTGACGCCCCAGAGGAAGAGACATTCGATGATGAGGAACGGGGCTCGGAACATCCGCATTCCGGCCCGCCAGTTCTCCCCGAATCCGTAGAACATGGCCGCAATTATCACCGTAATGAAGAGCACCACAAAGGCTCCGGAGAAGAGGCCCACCTTGAAGGTGGTCCACGGACTTTGCTGCTCACCCAAGGGCGGTACCCTCAACCGCTTCATCGCTCTTTGCCTATCCCCACCCTCTATGTCCTGGGTGACGGCCTGCTCGGTTTCCTGTATCAATCGATCGATGTCCTTGTTTGTGTAAAAGTGAGCCGCCTCCACGTGATCGATGCGCCATCGAGCTCCGAAATCCACGCTCAGCAGCTTGTCGTGCTTTTTAAGTATCTTCCGGAATCCGGTGAAGTTGAGATTCTGATAGTTCTGGAGCAAAATCAGCCCCAGATAGAATTCGCTAAATGCCAACTTGAGATCCTGTATCTTCCGTGCCGGCACATTCTTCTTGCCCAGCGGTGTGCGCCGTTTCCAGGCCGGCTGCTTCTTGGGATGGCCCATCTCCAGGGCCTCGGTCAGTTCGCTGCGCAGGCTGCCATATTTTCGGGTGGCCTCGGCCATCTTCTCCGAGTAGAATGTGTTGATCTTGGCCAGCTCCTTGTCGCAGTAGTGGAAGAACTCCTCGTCGAACTTGGCAAAGTACCGGGTGACCATCTCACGTTCCACAAGCTCAGCCGACGGGGATTGTTCGATGGCCGCATATAACATGGCTTTCATTTCCTGGAAGTAATTATAATAACATAAGCTTAATTGTATTTAAAACATACATTTCTAGATATTTATAAAATGAATTTAATCATTTTAAATTTTATTTAATATTTATTATAGCATTTGAAAAATTGTTTCCCAATCAAAATAAGTAATTAAAAATGGTTATTACTTATGTAAATATCAAATTAACCAGCAAAATAATAGTAAATATTTGTAAAGCACTTTAAAATTTCCATAAATATTTGTTAAATAATTTCAATAAAAATTTTCCTATAATTTATAATCTTTATCCCTTTATTCAGAGTAGCTAAGTCAATATTTCTGGCCAGCACTGTCCTTAACCAAATGATTTTTTCCTCTTCCTCTCTGCCAAACCAAGTTCTTTCGCTTCCCCCTTCCACATTAATTCTTTATTTACGTCCAAGGAGAGCACAACAGAACCGGCGCTAGCCAGGCGAATTCCAAGGCGCATGCGCCGGGTTCGCCGTGCGGCGAAAGCTCCGCCATTTGACAGTTAGACGCTCAGCTGATGGGACACGTGACGTCACAGCTGACAGAATGACAGCGGCAAAAGCACACTCGTCCGTGCCTCTACACGGATACAGATTTTTCCGCTCCGTGGAAAGGTGCTGCCACTTGGATCGACAATTTGCGGCACTTACCTCATAGTTAATGTACTGCTTTCGCCACTCGGGCGTTATGTGGGCGCCCAGGTGCTCGGCGAACTTCATCTTGTGGGCTGGGGGGTTCTCACAACTGGCTGCACTGCATCCGCATCCGGCCGAAATGCGAGGACGTGGTCGCTCCAAACGCACGTTTTCACGTAAACATCACAACTGGGCCACCGAGCGAAAGTTCTTGGATGTTGGTCCAAACGGCCGGAGGGGGCGGGGCCGGGTACAGGGGCGTGGAGGTTATTGAAGAGCTTTCGATATGTAAATGGCATCGGTTTTGTTATTGTCCGCTCATTCCTCTCATTCATTTTCAATGTCAACAATAACAAAAGAGCGCAACACATATTGAGTTCAAAAATTGATTAGATTTGATTAAATTATCTAACGCGACACACTTATGCAAATGCCATAAATTAACGTGCATAAATGCTTTGATGGTTTAACAACTAAACAATTTGTTGGTCTTGTTATAACTTTAGATTTGCCTAATACAGACAGAGGCCAGAATAAACTGCAATTGGCGGGATTAAGGTTATTAATTTGCAACGTAATTAGCAAGATGTTTTTCGCAAGTAAGCTTCATTCGCAAACAATTTTAAACCACCTTTGAACTTTCGGAGAAACAAAAATAAATATATATGGTTCCAATTAAAGTCAACTAGCTGATAAGATATCAGTAGAAAGTTAAATATAATTTATAGAATACACAATAATTAAACAATAAATACTATATAATATTCAAAAAATATTAACAGTATAAAAAATGGTAGTAATTATTTAATAAAAATTAGTAATTGACCTTTGACCCCAAACAATCAGATGGAAATGAATTGCTGAAAATTAAAGTAAAATCATCTAGTCACGATGACACTTCTCGAATAAATCATTTTCGCATGCCCTGCTTATTAGATATCGGTTACAGTCATCACAATTGGCTGACATTTGAATAGTAATATAATTGAGCTCTCAGTAGACCAAGCTGGATATATCAAATCAATTTGGCTGCCAATTGAAACCGCAGAGAATTCCCGCTGCTTCCCCTCCGAGATATGCACATTTATACCTGCAAATACCTGAAGAAGTCATATATGGTTTGGTGCGCGGACAAACCACAGCAAAGGCCATAAAAACCAATTCCCGAAGAGCTGCCTGCACGAATCATAAACATTACCAGTCCCCGCCCCCGTTTGTTGCGCTTATCGCAATTGAGGCCACCCCCTCCAGATCCCCTCCAGAACTCGGTAGTATTGTGCGGGTAATGTGTTTTGTCTCTTTGTTTTTTTTATTTTTATTTCCATTTTTATTTTTGTTTTATTGATTAAAGAACAGGCGGGAACGCTGTTGCTGTTGGCCTGCCCCCCACCCGCATTGAGTCATTTACATGATCGCCTCGAAAGCAGAGCACAATTGGAGAACAAATATAAACGCTGCCGGAGAGCGGAATCGCTAGCACTGAGGCGTTGCTCGTTGTCAGTCGTTGATTAGCCCGCTCGCTGGC
The DNA here is from genome assembly GCA_021224005.1 of Drosophila setifemur. Taxonomy (NCBI): domain Eukaryota; kingdom Metazoa; phylum Arthropoda; class Insecta; order Diptera; family Drosophilidae; genus Drosophila; species Drosophila setifemur. The sequence goes on from JAJJHY010008789.1 coordinate 9,253,885, forward strand.
CGGACATCTCACTCCGAGATCCCGAGCACTTCAGGTTTCCAGTGAACTGAAAACTCAAAATAGTTACGGGGGAGATAAGGAGTGATATTGATTTAGGTATAAATCCCAGCCACACCCCAGGGGACTTTACATTCGGCCGAAGAAAATTCAAGCAGCAACATGCCCACCGATCAACCGCCCACCGCCGAACAGATCAGCGAGATCCGGACGGCTATACTCAAGAAATTGGAGGGCGAACCACCAGCGGGTAAGCTCATCAAATTACATATATTATGTATAAATGTATTAATTAATTATTAAAAACCTAAACCCACAGAGCCCTTCCACCCCAACGATCTGAAGAGGATCAACGACAGCGATGTGTGGATCTCGAAACTTCTCATGGTCTACGACTTCGATATGGAGAAGACCAAAACCAGGTTGTGGGATAATCTGATTTGGCGCCAGAGTTACGGTGTTTACGATATCAACGAGACGAATGTGAACCAGGAGTACCTGAACGATGGTTCCATCTATGCCCACAACAAGGACAAGGATGGAAAATCTCTACTGATCATCAGCATAAGGAATCACTCCAGGAGCCGGAATCAGGAGGATCTTCTCCGGATCATCGTCTACTGGGTGGAGCGACTGCAGCGCGAAAATGGCCTGGACAAGATCACCCTTTTCATGGACATGACTGGCTCGGGATTAGGCAATATGGATATTGATTTTATCAAGGGCATCATTGCTCTGATGGAGGCCAGGTATCCCAATGCGCCCAACTACATCCTGGTTCACGAGCTGCCCTTCCTGTTGAACGGTGGGTTTTTGGTTGCTTCTCTTCATTGGTTAAATATTTAAACCGATTTTTTTGTTACCTCTAGCTGCCTTTAAGATTGTCAAGAACTTTATGCCTGCCGAAGCTCTGAACATCCTGAAGGTGACCACCAAGAAGGACATCGATCAGTATGTGGACAAGGACAACTGTCTCAAGATCTGGGGCGGCAATGATGAATATGTTTACAAGTTTGCCTAAAGAATTACCAAAACCCATCACCCCCCGAAAACTGTGTTTAATAGAGTAAATAATATATTTATTAACCGGAATTCGCCGTTGGTTTTCATAAACACAATAAAAGCTCGGGGCCAGCTTGGAGAGCTTTCGCTCGAGCGATCGCTGCTCATTGGGAATGCAGGTGGCATGCGCCCACGCGATCACGTTCCCATGCAGCCCTTTCAGGAGGCGCCCCACAGCAGCCCCGCTCCCCCGCACCACCTGGTGTATATTGGTGCTCCACTTATTCCCCTCACGACAGCCGATTGCCAACCGATCGCTGCCGATCGTGGATAGCCCCCGCTGGCGACACCGTTAACCGATTATTCAGTTACCTGCACGCGCTCGTGGAACGCACTTGGATAGCTCGCTAATACATACCAACTACACCTGTTGGGCCTGTAGTTTCCGACAAGCCACAGCAATTGACTTGGGGGACGAATCTAATCGCGGTGAAAGTGGATTACTGATTAGGTGCTGGCGATAGGAATAGGAGTAGGAGCAGCAGCGAATCAAGGGTTCAATGGTTAGTCTGTCAACGGTCGTGGCTGGGTTCAAGTGTGGAAATTAGCTGACAGCATGGGCATCAAGGTCAAGGACGTAACCCCCGGGCAGATCGAGGAGCTGCGCGAGAGGTTCAACAGCAAATACGCCGCGTCACCGCCACCAGGTGAGATAATCAGTCAAAGTGCAATGTTTATGGCCAGCAGAGACTAATTAAACCCACATACATACTACTTGTATATGTGCTTGTAAGAGTATATTTTATGTGGTTAGTGATTCCAATCGATTTTAACGGAAAATATTACAATGTTGGTTTTTATGACTGAGCAAACGAGTCATTGGGCTTAGCTCAGTTTTAGCGGAAGTTCGACTTTGAAACGATATGTACATACATATAGAAATAAAGCAATGATTAGCTATATTGAGTTGACTCAGGGGAAAGCTTTGAACTTAACCTGGAGAGCCGAGGCATAGCTACCTCAAAAAACTAAATATAGAAACGGACTTGGTACATAAGCATGCATATCTACTAGTAGCTTCCAGAATCTTAATGGCAATTATTGGCAAAAGGTTAAGTGTCGGGAGACAAAGGTCTAATTGAATTTAAATACTTTACAAAGCTTCTATTTCTCCTTTATCTTTCTGCTCATACATAAAAATATCACAGAAAATCGATTTATCGTGGAATAACTACATATTTTCTAAAAACTAGTAAACAACATAAATTCAACCCATATCATTTATCGTGGAATAACTATTTTCTATTTCCAAGCCTCAAATCGTATGTACTAAAAATAAATAAACAATTACGGAAATAGAAACGACTGGAAAACGTATGTTTTATGGACTTTTCGTTTGTTTATCAATTCAGTTCCTTATCGTGTCCAAATTTCAAACTCAAGAACCACTCTAAAAACAAAGATTGGGATTTTGATGAGTTTAAAGTTATGGGTTAAAGGGCAAAGATTCAAACAAACAATTTCGCTTGTATATTTTTCTATAATTTATTAATTTTTACAAACAAATAAGATCATACCGTGAAGATTTAGAATTAACAAGCTAGTTTGTTTTAAATATGTATGTTATTTTTTTACAAAAAACCAATTGAATATTGAAATTTATTGATTGTATATCGCTAGCACAAAATATCCCACAGCACTTAGGCAGTAAAAATCATATTAAAACCTGGATAACACAATAATTATTTTTATCTTTTACTCCATCCAATATCAGAGCCTTTTCACCCCGTCGATATTGATCGCATTCGGAACGATCATGTCTGGCTTCGGAGATTCCTGGAAATGCATGACTGTGTCTTAGAGACATCATTTGCCAAGTTGTGGGAGACGTGTATTTGGCGACAATCGTACGGAGCCTATGATCTCGATGAGAGCAAGTTGAACCAGGAATATCTGAAAGAAGGATCAATATTTGTGCACAGCACAGATGTGGATGACACGCCCCTGCTGGTTTTCCGCGTCAAACTGCACAGCAAGTCCAAGGACCTGGACGAACTGATCCGCATCGTGGTCTACTGGGTGGAGCGAACACAGCGGGAGCAGCACATGACCCAGCTGACCATCGTTTTCGACATGGCGGGCACTGGTCTGGCTACCATGGATCTGGACTTTGTCAAGCGCATCGTGGAGACCTTTAAGCTGTACTATCCCAACGCCCTGAATTATATTTTGGTGTTTGAGCTGGCTTGGGTTCTGAATGGTAAGTGCGTGGCGGGAATTAAATGTACTAAAATCAATATAGTGGAAGATAATCGCTTCAAATCAATTGATTAACTTTTGAAACATTTACTTAATAGTATTTAATTGTTCGAAAATATGGAGGATAATAAAGCTATATAGTTTGGGATTTGAATCTATCTAATTAAAACCATTAAAATTTGAAAGCTTTGAACCGATGTCGAACTTCTTTGTTGATTCTTGTACGAATTCGTTTGCCGGATAATGGCGTTCAACTTTGAACTTTCACCTGCCAATTAACCATCGCCTTTATCCCCTTCTTTAGCCGCCTTTAAGGTAGTCAAGGCCCTGCTGCCGCCGAAAGCGGTTGAGATTTTGAAAATGATATCGAAAAAGGACATCACCCAGTACGTGCCCAAGGACAACTGCCTGGCCAGCTGGGGCGGCGGGGATAACTACGAATTTAGCTTCGTGCCAGAGGCGAGAAAGGTGCCAACCAAATCGCTAACCGACGATGAGCAGTTCGCAGATAGAAAGGTGAGTTAGCTGGGAGTTGGTCGACGAGAAAACACCGAAAGACAACAGACAAATCTCGAGCGGTTGTGGTTCTGGGGCGTGTTCCCCGGAAGAGGTCGCTCGCCGGTAGTAGTTGGTCGCCTAATTGCTTTTTCCTAAACCACACGCGAGCCACCTTACATCGCTTTCTCCATAATTGATTTACATTCTTGGGGTGTATTGATTTAGGGTGTGCTCCTTGCGTGTCCTGCGTGAGTTGCCTGTCCGCAAGTGACCACTAAGCCAAGCCAGGTTCTGTCACTGGACACCGAAAGAAAATAAGTAGATTGTTTGATTTTTTTTCAAATATTTATTAGATATTTTCCGGAGGTGGTTCAAAATTGATGGATCAACAAATGATCATTATTTACATACAACCATGGCTATAAAAATAACTGGGGATTATTATTCATTAATGAAAGAAACCATAATTTCTCAATATAAGATTGTTAAGATCAATTCAATATTTTCTTATATATGTATGTAAATGGGCAAATTATTGTAAGGGGTAATATCAAGTTGTACATAATCTCAATTCCATTGTTAAGGTTTATTTTAAACCCTTTTTCCAGTGCAGTGTTCGCTTCACTGGCGGCAACACATTAAAACAGCTATTTATAGCCCTTTAGATGACATATTGCTAAAGTTTTGGGTTCCTAGCTGGGGTCAGTGGTCATCTGGGGACCCCAAAGCGTTGACCTGTGAAAAGTAGAACGCACATTTCCACATGGATTAGGCTAAGTTATTCATATGTGCATAAGTATGTGTTATATGTTTGTCAATGTATCCCAGAGCGGGTATTAGGCGGCATTTCACTCACACACACCCACACCCGCTCTCCCACGCCCCCACAATCACACACACGCACTTAACTCACACATTCTCCCACACAAAGTTATCGTCTAATGCACTCTCATTGCAACTGCACTCTCCCATTTTCAGTTCCAGTTCATTTTGCGCGACATGGAAGCAACAGCTGGAAGAAGCTGATCGCCAAGAGAGAGAGAGAGAGAGAGAGACAGAGAAAGAGAGAGTTACGGATAGTAAAAAAGAGCGGTACCAGAGAGAGCCAACCACCAGCTGTGCCTTGTTTGTGTAGAAAGCTTTCGGGTGTGCTTTTCTTTCAGTTGAATTTCCGAACACACATTTGCGCGACAACAACGAAAGAAACTAGTCACAAAATCTCATATTCAGACGCAACCTCATTTACGAGTTCAGTTGTTCTCCAATCGTAACGTCATGGACATTTTCCATCTTTAATTGTTATTAACAAATAATAGCAAGCGGTGAAACAATAGCGAAACGAGAAATCAGACGGCGGAAGCTGCACAGTGGTTGTTGTTGTACCAATTGATATTCATTCTTCGTCAAAAATGCCAAAGGTATGTGTATGCATGTGTGTACGTGTTTGGTGTAGAGTGAACTCTCGCTAATGTTTCCCAAGCATTATATTGTTTAGAACCGATAAATCGTGTATCTGTGCTGCCATCCACCGTAAATACTGTATCTTAAAGAATGTTTAAATATCTTGAAACTCAATAAATCGTTTATCTGTGTTCACCAATTCATTGGAAAAGGTATATACAAAATGTTGGTTAATTATTCATCGAGCTTACTGTCGATGATCATGTGTGAGTTACGTGGAACCTAAAATAAAGCAGAACAAATCCGACTCGTATCGAATTGCCTTGCAATACAAAACGTATAAGCCAGCTCGCGCAGTATCGGCTTTTAGCGATATGGCTCCTGCTGTTTATACAGTTTAAATAATGGAAAAAACGCTTTGTTTAAAATTTCTGCCCGTTGAAGGCTTAGCTCACGCTTCATGTGTGAACCGGTTCAAGTTAAAAATTAACCGATGAACTAGGTTGACTTTTAAGCCGGGCTTTATTGCAAAGATTTTAAATATTTACTTGGACTATTTCAAGGCCAGCGAAAGATTTAGTGGCATTAATTAAAAATTAATTTAAATTGAAGTTAAACCGCCTGAATGTGCTAACGCGTCCAAAAATATCCTAAAGCGCTGCGGCTTAGACCGGCAGCTTAGGGTTGCCAAGTTTTATCTACTTTATCGCCTGCTGAATTGCAGAATTACTCCAAAAGACCAAATATCCCGTTAAAGCTATATGTTTTAAGTGAAAAACCCAAATCAAATCGATTATCTTCCCCTTCCGCTACAAACTGGCCAATGTGACTGATGTCTGAGCCTGGACGTATTAGCTACGTGAGTTCTCGATTTCCCCCAAAAAACAGCGCCAAGTGCGGATGAAAAACCCGAGATAAAGGCATTCCCGCAGACCCGCACATACATCACATCCGTCGGAATACAGAATCATAAGAATTTACAGTGCGGCCTCCGTCAGAAGTGGAACCTTAGCTAATTCGCACTCAAGGGTGCCAAGAATCGAGGGCGGCCCCTTGTGAAAATGACACACAAAAGCACGTTCGACACAAAAAAATGAATGTGCAATGACAGAAAGTGGGCGGGGCTCATTAAGGGGGCGGACCAAGCTATCCTTCCATCAGCATTCGACTGCCATTTGAACGTTTTCTCTCTAATCGCCAGGTCACCTTTGCCAACACAGCTCCCATGGTGCTCAAGGAGTCCAACATCGGCGAGATGCACACTCCATCGGATTGTGAGTACTTTCGGGAAAGTGAGTTCTTTTAACCAACATAATTAAATTTCATATTTTAATGAAAACATATCATTACTTTTATCTTCTTGAGAATAGAATTCCCTTGCAGACGAATTTTGCCGAAAAAATTGCCATTTTATGACAGTTTTTTCCAATCGTTCCTATGTAAACAAGATTTCGATGAAATCAATTCGCTCTATAATCAAAGGGTCATTCTTAAGAAATCAAATAAAAAAGTTCCATTGGCAGCTATCGGGTTTAGAGTTCCGATTTCACCCATTCGCACTTAGATATTACTTGCAACAATAACAGCTACAGATAGCTTTATACTTACTTTAATAGTTTGCCTAGAAATTGACAGAAATACGGAAATAGCCAGGTCATGCTGATCAATAGTATACCTAAATATATACCTTAACTACCGCCAGCAAGGGTATCCCGAAAGTTGTTACTTTCACTGCTTACACCTTATCAATCGGCAATGCTCTTTATGTCATAAATATTTACACAATATCGTAGTCATTTTAGTTTGTGTTTTCCTTCGAACAAAATTTTTTGTTGCTCATCGAAATTGCAAATACACAAAAAGTCCCTACTAATACCAAAGGGCCTTTTAACTGCGATCTTTGATTTAGGCATGTTGCGAGTGGATCCCAAGGAGTTTATCAATTTCAACTCTAAGAATGCCGAGGCCACGCTAAATCTAAAATCTGTCTCTGGGTCGCCTCTTACCTACAAGGTGAGTAAATCTAAATGCTTTAGTTTATATTTTTATTGATCGAACGCTTCGCCTTTGCAGATCCAGACGACGTCACCCGAAAAATTTGGAGTGCGCCCACGATGCGGCGTTATTTTGCCAAATCAAGAAACAGCCATCAGGATCTGGCTAAAGCCCGAGCACCAGCTCAGTCCGGAGCTCAAGGACAAGTTCCTGGTGATGGCCATGAGAGCTCCGGCTTGTGACGGCGTCGACGTGTCCGAGCTGTGGAAAACCAAGGCCCAAACTGGCGAGGATGTGGAGCAGCATCGTCTGGTATGCCGATTCGATGACAAGACCGGCGGCAAGGCCGAATGCACGGGAAAATCCAGCAAGGCTGATGTGGACTGCAAGAAGTCGGTAAGTTTTCCAGGGTGACTACAAAAAGGTATCTAGCCATGTCTGTCTGAGTGACAATATAAACAACAATAGACTCCAACCGTTTTTTAATTTTTTGAACCCGTGTAACCCAAGAACATGGCTTCCAAAGTCTTAATAAAATAAAAAATATAAATTGAATTTCCAATAAAATTAATAAAAATCTTACCTTCGAACAATAAAAACGAATAAATATGATAAAATCGCTGATAAGTTTTCAGGAAAAACTTTGAGGCAGACTTTTAAATTGAAATTTAAAAAATGTAGTCATATTTTGGAATTTATTATCAAAAAACACTTACTTTGGACATCAAAAACAGCTGTTCACAGTACATTAAGAGAGGATTTACAAAAAATATATATATTTGTGTTTTATTTTTACAGAAAACGATGGATCCGGCAGAGGCGATGGCCCGCCAACTGGCATTCACCCAGAACCTGCAGTACGTGACGCTTTTTATGCTCCTGCTGCTGTTCGCCGGCTTCGGATTCCTGATGTACGAGCAGCTGGGCCAGCATGGACACAGTTTCGCATCGAGCGGAAAGTCGTCGGCTTACTCCTGTTCCAAGGGCAAATAATATTTACTATCACCGTGTAATCTGACCAGGCAGGAGCTGAACGATGCCGATCTCAATGGCCACAATAATAACCAAAACAACCACCATCACAACAGCGACCGCAACTGCCGTGAGCTGGAGAACTGCGCCTGTGCTTTTGATTTGATGGACCTGGGACTGGAGTGCGACCTGGTCGACAGCGATGTCGACTGCCTGGAGAGTCTCATCCAGGCGCAGCTGCAGCTCTGTCGCAGCTGCCAAGGCGACAGAGATCGACAGCTGGGCGGCGTCGCCGCTGGCGGCCATCTGCTCGGACTCATCGCCTTCGCAAGGAAGCTGGTGCGCCTCGTTCTTTCGCTGACGCTGTTGTGCGGCATCTTGTTTGTGAGCTTCTACCTGGGCAGCAACTATGGCGGAAACACCACCGTCGCAATCACCACTACCTCCCTAGCTACGTTCGACTCAGAAGCCAGAGGCAATCGACAGCCGTGTTATTACTCGTAGTCAAGCCAAAACCCACATCTGGTGGATCGATTTGTTTGGCTAAAGCAGCCTTTATAGAATGCTTTCACATGCAAGTTGCAGGGCCCTATATCTGTTTTGAATATGGCCAGGTATTTTAATATACTTATGACCTGCAAAATCCTCTTTCTGGGCTGGTTTCCTTTCATCATATACTGCCGCGAAAATCATTTCCCGGAATTGTACCCAGATTCCTCAGCAAACAAATCGACCCACCCCAAATATATACATATTTATATATACATCTTTAGGTCTATGTTACGATTTCGTGTTCGAGTTTCGAGAAAATGGTTCGCTCCGCTTGCTGCCCATCCAGTTTTGTAGCCTTTTGTCGGTAATCTCCCCCATTCCACCCCCCGCCTGAGCCAAGAATTTATAGTGAACTGTGTGTAGGATATGTCTTTTGTAAATTATAAATACAAACAATTAAAGTTGATTAGTTTGTAAATAAATCTGAATTGGTTTTATTTCGAGTGTTCAAATACAAATACAAACGTAAGCAATTAATAAACATTGGATTGGTTATGGGTTCTGTAAGATATAATCGGCAAAAGGGCTTCTCAAAGTAATTGTGAACACTATAATAATATATTTTGCAGACGGTCTACACGTCCGGCTTTGTTCAAAAATCTCAACGAAGGGAAAAACAAAAATTTTGACCTAACTATCTTACGAATCCGGAACATGTGTATGCAGTCCTTAAGAATTGTAATAATAAGCGTAAGGAGTAGCAAAGGGCTACCAAAAACAAACGGAACGATGGTTAACTTTAAAGTCTCTACTTTAACTTAGATCTCTTTTGCTGGCTGGCTTCTTGGCGTCCTTCTTACCCTTGGGCTTGTCTTCCGGCTCCTTATCCTTTGGAGAGTCGTTCGGCGGCGAAATCTTCTCCTTTTTACTCCCGCCGGCCGAAGTTGCGGGCACATTCTCCTTCTCCTTCTGCTTCTCCTGCTCCTGATTATCGACCAGGAAGATCGCGTGCTGACCCCCGCCCGAAGCGAGCAGCGCGCGCCTATTTTGCGTGTTCTTGCTGGCCACCACAATCGGCTCCCACTCATCATCGCCGCTCCCTACGCCCAGCTGACTGTTGGAGCCCATGCCCCAGGCGTAAAGCTTTCCATTCTCGGCCACAGCATAGGAGCAGGACTCGCCGCCGCCCACGTGGATGATCTTGTCGCTCAGCTTCTTGATGGGCGTCAGCTTGGTCACCGTGTCGTTGAGCTCGCCCAGTCCCAGGCGTCCGTAGTCGTGCCGGCCAATCACAGAGCACTTTAAATCCTTGGTCAGCAAAATGGTGTGATGGGCTCCGCCATCAATCTGTCGGACATTCTTGAAGTCCGTCTTCACGGGCGTCAAAATGCGCTCACCTTCGCTCAAGTGCGTCAGCTGTTTGTAGTTGTTAAGTCCGACTGCCCACGTGATCTCCGTCCGCGATTCTCGCATGAAAGTGCAGTAGTTTGTGGCCCAGATAGCATCGAAGGGATTGGTGCGCCGGACAACTAGCTGGTCAAGTCGCAGCAAATCGCGCTTGCCTCGACGACCTGGGTGAAATCGGTTTGGTTGGCTGTGTTAAAACTTTCAATTGTGCTAAATAATAAGCAGAATGACTCACCTTCGCCGGAGACGGAGCGCTCTGAGATGCGGCCCAGCTGGCCCTGTTCGGCACAGCCGACGGTGAAAACCTTCCCCCTGTTGGTGAGGATCACCAGGTGGTCAGCGCCCGAGGCCAGGCTGCAGCAGACAGTGCCCTCCAGAAGATTGATGGGCGTGCGCTTGTTGCCGTCAATGGTAAGTCCCATGTTGCCATGCGAATCGCGGAACGAGCCCCAGGCATAGACGCTGCCGTCCTCCATCAAGCAGGCGGAGTGCGAGTCTCCGGCCGACATGCAAACCGCTTTGGCGGGCAAATCGATTTTCACCGGCTTCGACTCGCTGCCCTCCTCGCTGGTGTCGCGACCCAAGGCGCCCTCGTCGTTGCAGCCGAATGAGTAGATATCGCCCGTCTTGGTCAGCACCAAGTTGTGCATGCCACCAGAGCAGATATCCACGGGCTCCGGAATGCCCGTCACCTCGGACAGACGAGTCCTTTCCAAAATGTCCTCGCCCAGGCCAAGCTGGCCGGTGTCGCCGGTACCGCAGACTAAAACCTTTCCCAACGTCTCCCGCCGCTTGGGCACCTCCAGCTGGAACGCAATTCGGGAGCGCTTGGCAGGCGTGGGCTTCGTCTCCGCTTCGCCGGAATTTGTGTTGTCCTTCAAAGCCTTTCGACGTGGCATTTTCAGTGTTGTTTTTGTGTTTGATTCCGCCTTGATTTCACAATTTTAGTTTCCAAAACTAAAAGAAGCGTTGAATAGATAAACAACTATAAGGTTATGCACGTCTCTTCCTCTACTCACAATGGAAACAAGCTGGCTTGGCTTCGGGATCTCTTCACTGTTTACTGCGCGTTTTCTGTTGCTGCTGCCGTTGTTGATAATGCTGCTACTCCCAAGGGGTGGTGTACTGAAGGTTGCGATGGTGTTGCTACGGCGGTCTTTAGCGGAGTGAAAACCGAATAGCAAGCGGAGAGGATCTCGGTTTTTACCTGGCCAGAAATGCGCGGGAAACGGCAGATGGTCTCGCTGGGTGGGAAATGCCGGGTGTAATGTGACCTTAACTGCGTGCCCAAATAAATCGAAATAATTATATATGCTCCATTTCCCTGTCTGCTCAAATATACCAAATCAGTTAAAAAAGATACCATTTTCATTATCAGAATATACTAAATGTACTGTCAAAATTTATTTATATTTCATCTTTACTGAAATAAGTCTATGAAAATTAGCTCTAAGTTTTTAAACTCATGCAAAATCTAAAATATTGTGCAACAACTGCATTCATCTTTATTTTTAGAGTGGTTTTAAGATTTTTTCGATCACTCTGAGATCGATTATTAAAAGATTACTAAAATATCGATATGACTGAAATTTTTGCGGGAGCGTATCAAAAGATGAATGGACTTAGGATAGGCATTTGCTTATTGAGTGATGACATCCTAATGCCGACGTTTTCAGACCACCATTATATATATTCAAAGTCCCATTACTATTATTACTATTTTTTAAATGAAACTTTTGCGAATTGTCTATAAGTTTTTATTTGCCAAAAAATTTTAGAAAATGTACAATTCTATGCCAAATTAAAATAGTATTGTAGTATAATATTCTATATTGGTATAGTATTCTAGTTAAATCGGCGTTTTATTTCGTTCCATTTAAATTGCTTAAAATAATTCAATGCTAATTAGGGATGGGAAGCATCGACTTCCGATAGGCACGGCAGTTATCGATAGCGAAGCGGCAGCCCTCAAAGAATGGATGCCAAAGTCGCCACCTTTTATTAGAAATGCGCAGCTGCCGCGTCTCTGACGGCAAATGTTCGCTCCAAAATTTAAATTAAGCTGGAGATTAACCAAGTTGCTGTAAGTTTTGAAATGCAGCAGAGATCTCCGAAATGAGCTATATTGTTTGGGGTTAAGTGCGAGAAATCAATTTATTGTATTTTTATACATTTTTTTTAGAAAACGAAGGCAACTGCTATATCAAGACCACGCCGAAAAAGCAAAAGGAGCTGCAAAGAAAGATGAAGGAGGCTGTCGCCAAAAAGGCCGCCAAGCAGGCACAGATTGCGAAACCCGCCAATAAGGGTAGGTATCACCGTGCAGTTGTACCTCTTTTAACACTGACCAAACCCTTCCTCCTTAGCCATTAATCTGGTTCCTGCCAATTCCCCCGCCAAAGGTACCGCCAGGTTGGGTCATCTATTGGTACGTTTTTAAAAATGCGATCAAATGAGCACACATTAATTGTATAAATTTTTTTTTTTTGTGAAGCTAAAAGTATCCGCTTCAAGAATGAAAAACGATGTCGTTCATGTGGCTCCCTCTACTGGCCTTACAGTATGCCATTCGTTTACCCCAATTATTAATGACATTTTGGACTTCCTCGTCACCGATTTCACTCAAGACAGTCGTAATATTGTTTTTCAAAGCTGGAATTGTCCTTGGATTATCCGCATAACATCGGTCTTTAACGGCACCCCACAGGAAAAAATCCAGCGGTGTCAAATCGCAGCTACGCGCAGGCCAATTGACATCTCCTGAACGGCTGATTATGCGGTTGTTGAACTTGGTGCGCAGAAGGTCAATCGTAAGTTGGCTTGTATGGCTTTTGGCGCCATCCTGTTGAAACCAAAGATCGTCCACATTCATAGTGTCGATTTGAGACCACAAAAAGTGGGTCAACATGGCTCTGTAGCGTTCGCCATCGACGGTAACGGCGTTTCCAGCATCATTTTCGAAGAAAAATGGACCAATTATGCCACCACTCCAAAATCCACACCAAACTGTGACTCTTGAAGGATGCATTGGTCTCTCTACTATTGTGTGTGGCTGTTCCGAGCCCCAAATCCGGCAATTTTGCTTGCTCACATATCCGCCGAGATGGAAATGAGCTTCGTCAGAAAAGATGATTTTTCGACCAAAATCGACGTCATTATTGAGCTGGTCAATAGCCCACACAGCAAACTGATATCGAAGCGGATGGTCATTTGCGTTCAACTCCTGAGTCATCTGGATCTTGTAGGCGAATAATCCGAGATCTTTGTGCAGTATTCTCTTTAGGCTGGGGCGACTAATGTTCAGTTGCTGCGATCGGCGTCGAGTTAAGGTCGTCGGATTCAGTCTCACACTTTGGGCCACAATCTCAACATTGTCGGGAGCACTTTTGTCATCCACTAACATCCCTTTCTCACGAACTTTTTTCACCAATTTGCGTATAGCTCCTACGGTGGGTACTTTATCACGACCCATATTTCTTTTCAAAATTCGTACAGTTTCGGCAACATTGCACTGACTTTGAAAATAAGTTTTTAAAATTTCAAAACTCTCTTCAAGAGAAAACATGTTGCTTTGTGCCATGGATGGTTCGATTAATGAACTGTCCAAATTTCGGTTCTGTATTCTCCTCAGGCTGGTGCGACTAATGCTCAGTTGCTGCGATCGGCGTCGAGTTGAGGTCGTCGGATTCTGGCTCACACTTTGGGCCACAGCCTCAATATTCTCGGGTGTGAGCACTGTCCGAGCTCTGGGACCACTTCTGTTATCCACTAACATCCCTTTCTCACGAACTTTTATCACCAATTTGCGTATAGCTCCTTCGGTGGGTGCTTTATCACGACCCATATTTCTTTTCAAAATTCGTACACTTTCGGCGACGCAGCACTGACTTTGAAAATAAGTTTTTAAAATTTCAAAACGCTCTTCAAGAGAAAACATGTTTCGTGCCGCGGATGGTCGATCGAAATTTCGGTTCTGTAGCTCGTTTGGTGTTGTAAAACAACGAAATTAAAAAAAAACGTACTAATAGATGGCCCACCCGTTATAAGGTTATGCACATCTCTTCCTCTACTCACAATGAAAACAAGCTGTTCACTGTTTACTGAGCGTTATCTGTTGCTGTTGCCGTTGCTGGTGATACAGATGGTCTCGCTGGGTGGGTAAAAGCCGGGTGTAATGTGACCATATCTGCCCTGCCCAAATATACCAAATAAATCGATAAAATATATGCACCATTTCCATGTCAGTTGAAATATACCAACTACGTTGGAAAAATATAATATTTTTATTGTCAGAATATTTCTAGTATTCCTACTGTCAAAATTACTCTTGAACTACTTTTAAGATAAGTTTTTAATAGGGAAAACAAGCTGAGACTCGCAACAATATTAATATTAATTTATTATCAGTTCATAAAGTTTCAAACTTCCCAAATACTGCATCCCATATAATTTTTTGGAGTTGATTGAAGAATTTTTATAATTCTATGCCAACTTCATATAGTATTCTATAGTTGTATAGTATTCTAGTTAAATCAGCGTTTTATTTCGTTCCATTTAAATTACTTTAAATAATTCAATGCTAATTAGGGATGGGAAGCATCGACATCCGATATGCACGGCAGTTATCGATAGCGATGTGGCAGCCCTCGACAAATAGATGCCAAAGTCGCCATCTTTTATTAGAAATATGCAGCTGTCGTGTCTCTGACGGCAAATGTTCGCACTAAAATTAAAATTAAACTAAACAGCGTCCAACCAGGAACATAAATCTTCACCAGCTGAAGTTTAACCAAGTGGCAGTAAGTTTTATACGCAGCAGGGAACGCCTAAATAGATATATAGTTTGGGGCCAAGTGCGAGAAATCAATAAACGCCTCCGCTTGGCGTTTTTCTTTCGTCCGTTGTATGTCGCCACCGTACAGTGGCCGCCAAAAGCTGACGCTCCACAACTAACAATTTGGTTCTTCCCAAATCTCGCATAGCAATGCCTAGAAAAGCCCGCAAAGCCGAGGAGTCCGAGGATCTGCAGTCGTTTCTCAGCAACTTCCACAAGGAGATCGAGGGCGGCAGCGATGACAAGGTGGTACACAAAATCATGGAGGCCATCGAGGAGGAAGATGCAGATCACCTGAAGGAAGAGGACGATGATGACGCGGACGAGGACGAGGAGGGGGAGTTTGATGCGGACAAGTATTTTATAGACGACGAAGGCAACTGCTATATCAAGACCACGCCGAAAAAGCAAAAGGAGCTGCAAAGAAAGATGAAGGAGGCTGCCGCCAAAAAAACCGCCAAGCAGGCGCAGATTGCGGAACCCGCCAATATGGGTAGGTATCACCGTACAGCTGTACCTCTTATAACACTCACCAAACTCTTCCTCCTCAGCCATCAATCTGCGTCCTGCCAATTCCCCGCCCAAAGGTACCGCCAGCAAGACTGCTCCGCAAGCAAAGCCCATCAGTGTTCGCCCAGCGCGGGCAGCTGCCAAGCCCAGGCAGATGGAACCACCGCCTCCAAATCCTGTTCCAAGGAAAAGGGATCCACCTGCTCCAACATCAAAGCCGGCTACAAGGGGCAGGCCCAGGAAAAACCCCATCCTACCGAAACCCAGCGACCTGGAGCGAGAGATTGAGGAGCTGGTGGATGACCCCGACATCAGTAATGTGGTGGACGACCTTGCCGACTATACAGTTGACACTGCTGATGTGGAGGCTCTGGAGGAAAGCAACTTGAAGGAGGTTTACGAGTTCGATGAACAGGCTGCGGTGTCGGTGGCAGCCGAGGAGGAGCGCAAGCAGGATGTGGGCTTCGTGCTCTCGGGCAAGCAGCTGAGCCTAAAGCCAGTAACGATCCAGAAGAAGGTCGACGGCAAGTTCGCATGCTCCAAGTGCCCGTACACGTCGAACAAGAAGTTTCTGATTACCCGCCACTGTCGCCACCACGACGAGGAGCCGGCTTTTAAGTGTTCCATCTGCGAGCGGGCTTTCCGATCGAACGTGGGTTTGGTAAATCACATGAACACGCACATGGGCAGGAAGCCGCACAAGTGCAAGTTCTGCGAGAGCGCATTCACGACGAGTGGCGAGCTGATCCGGCACACGCGCTACCGGCACACCAAGGAAAAGCCGCACAAGTGCACTGAGTGCAGCTACGCCAGCGTGGAGCTGACCAAGCTTCGTCGCCACATGACCTGCCACACGGGGGAGCGGCCGTACCAGTGCCCCCACTGCACCTACGCCTCCCAGGACATGTTCAAGCTGAAGCGCCACATGGTCATACACACCGGCGAGAAGAAGTACCAGTGCGACATCTGCAAGTCACGCTTCACGCAATCCAACTCCTTGAAGGCCCACAAACTGATACATACTGTGGTAGACAAGCCCGCCTTCCAGTGCACCCTTTGCCCGACCACTTGTGGCCGGAAGGCCGACCTGCGCATCCACATCAAGCACATGCACACCGCCGACAAGCCGCTCATCTGCCGCCGCTGCGGGCAGGAGCTGCCCGACCGCTACCAGTACAAGCTGCATGTGAAGTCACACGAGGGAGAGAAGTGCTATCGGTGTAACCTCTGCACCTATGCCTCGGTGACCAAGCGGCATTTGGACTCGCACATGCTCATCCACCTGGACGAGAAGCCCTTCCAGTGTGACCTCTGTCCACAGGCCTTCCGCCAGCGTCAGTTACTCCGCCGTCATGTCAATCTCATGCACAACGAGAAGTACGAGCCACCGCAGCCGCGTGAGAAAGTGCACAAATGCCCCAGCTGTACGAGAACCTTTACCCACAAGGGCAACCTGATGCGGCACATGGAGCTGCACGACAACACGGTGGATGCTCGTGAGGAAAGGCGTCGTCTGAAGATGGGCCGGAACTTGCGCGTCCAGCCCGATGGCAGTGTCATCACACTGGCCAAGGACTCAAGCTTCATCAGCGTGGACGAGAACGGGGAGGAGGAGTGCTACGATCTGGCCGAAATCGAGCCAGAGGATGAGGACGAAGAGCCCGAGCCACCACAGATCGAGGTCAGCAAAAGGGGCAGACCTGTACAGAAGCCAAAGCCAAAGCCGGTGATCATTAACAAGCAGGCCGGAAATCCGAAAACCCATCAGCCCATAATCATTAACCAACGCCTGCGGTCGCAGGGCGGCACAAAGACGTTCCACATCAAGGAGGAGCCGGACAACGCGGACTTCACCGTCGAGCTGCAAGGCGAGGATGGGCAGCTGATGGTGGTGGAGCTGATGAATGGAGCCGAGGAGGTGGTGGTCAAACGGGAGCCCAGTGGGAGCAGAAAGATCAGTGCCAGCAACTGCTTTGGCTTTGAGGTAAGCCCACAAAATAATTTCCAATTACGTATAGTTTCTAAAAGAAATGTCTTCTTTAGGAGGATGACGAATACGAAGAATTTGTGCAGGAGAACGAGGTGGACACCACTTCGCAGCAGTTCCTGCAGCTGATGGATATGATTGAGCAGGATTCTTAGTCGCTTGCTAGGCAGAAAAGATCACTTAATTTCTCGTTTAGATATAAGTAATTAAGGCAATTTTTATGTGTATAGTTCTGTACCGAGTTAACCTAGAATAAACCATTTCTTTTCGAATTAAAAAGCAAGTCAGGGAAATAATTTGGTGAGCAGAGAGTCCCCAAATCTTAGCCCACAACAAAAACGATTTTAGTTGACAACTTGGCATAAATATTTATTTAAATACATATATATTTCAATGTTTTTGTTTTGTTTTCAATAGTGGTATATGGGCAAAATGTTAGGTGCGCTTGCATTTGTTAGCTGCATCTGGGCGTGCACTGTAAATTCTCGGCTATTAGTTGTCGCTCGTTCCTACCGTAAAATGTTTGCATAGTTTACAATTTGTTTCATTTTCGCTTCAGCTTCAGCAATCGGGTTACTCCTCTCGTTTGTGACTCGCCGTATTTTGTATTCTCTTTCTCAAGTGTATAACTACAATAAAAATATATATTTATATATAATATACGTATATATATATATATACTTTAGGTGGTGCAATGTGCAAAAATCTGCTGTGCAGTGCATCATTATCATTACTTCAATATATAGTTTGTTGTTGCTGATTCTGCAGTTGTTGCATAAAACGTTAACAATTTGGTTTGTTTCGTCGTTAATAAGTACGTATGTATACGAATTGCCTTTGTATAACAATTAAAATGGAACAACGTCGATAAAGGAAGTGCACAGGCTAAGTTCGGTTCCGCGGGTGAGTGAGATTTGAAAACGACATTTAGAAATCGGAAATTGCTTGCAGAATCGAGTTACGGAACACGAAACACACTTAGAAATACAAGAGCTAAATAAATTGCTTATCCTAAAATTTAAGTTAATGCTCTGCGAGAGATTTGCTTCGACTAAAGTCCATACCCCTACTCCAAGGTGCAAGGACACTCCTTAACGATCAACGTAACCTTAAAGCGAAACTAATTCATAAATCATAGGGTAAAAATAAACAAATTCTTGGAAAGCTGTGTGCTATGGCTCGACGCCAGCTCACGGATAAGCTTGGCTTATATCAATTTACTTTTGGCTTAACAATTTTCTGTAAGGCTGCTGTTGGTTTTGTCTCCCATTTTCATCCTTTCCTGACTTCACATCCACATCCCTATCCTACTGCTTGCTTTTCCACATCTGGTTTTTGGTTGAAATAATATAAACGACTTTTTTTTTTAGTTTTTCCGGTTGGCAAAAGGGGAAACGTAAACATCAGAAAATCTTCAGCTTCTGCAGGAAACGCAACAGCGACGCACTGAGGCAGGCGCTTGGCGTCGCCGGCTGATGCTGTTGCTGACTACTCGATCCCGATCTGGATCTGGGTCTCGGGTTGGCGGCAAAAGAGGTTCTGCCGTTGGCAATCACAATTCACAATTGCTCCCTCTTTTGCCTCTTTGGCTGCTAATTGCAATTGAGCGTGTTCTGGTTGGGGCTGGTGCGTGAAACATTGTTGTGATTGATCTGGTTTGACTGCGTAATGCTCGCACTGTCGCTGGTCTTCCACGAGAGCAGCTTGTTCAGCAGTCGGTCCATGTACGGATTGCTGCCCAGCCGGGTCACCTGTGTGGGGGGATAGGAGGAGTATGTTAGTGGATATTTTGATATATGTTTAACATTTCTTAATGTTACATTTTTATAAATTCCTTCCTTTAAAGATTATTGTTCTATTTGTCTTTAAACTATATTAACAAAAATGGTTTACTGAAACCACTTTTATTGTTGTTCGGTCAGTGTAAATACTGTTTTTAAATTTTCATCATTTCCTTTAATATGCCATTAATTAAGGCATATTAAGATCCCTATATATATTTAAGTTTTTCTAAAGTACCGTTCTCTAGGTTGTCATTAAAAATGGCTCTAAACATATAAACCACTCCCACTCCCATACCCACCTCCGCCCGCGCCTCCGAATCGAGTGTTTCCAGAACCTTGCGTGTGTACTGAAAGCTGCCCAGCTTTTCCAACAGGCTGATGCAGTACTTCTTGACCTCAATGTCGTGCGTGCGCTGGCGTAATATGTCTGTAAATATAAGCCCTAAGTGTTATGAGTCTCGCTCCCATCCCGGCTGGGGTCAGGCCAAGTGGACTTACGCAAAACCTGTTTATCCTGCTTTTGGCTGCGCACCGCATGGATTACCGGGAAGCCGAACTTGCCCTCCGTCAAATCCTCGGCAAAGCTCTTGTTCTCCGTGTACTGAAGATGGCGAAACGGGTGATTAATCCCGATTTAGCTTTGAAATCTCCTTCACTTACCTCTTTCAGGCTGAGATTGCAGTAGTCGTCGCGTATTTGAAAGTAAAGACCGAGGATGGCCGTCAACTTGGAGTAGTCCTCCTTGTTGGAGCTGAACAGCTGCATCAGGCGAATGGCCAGCATGAAGAGGCCTCCAGTCTTGCGCACGGTCATCAGCTTGTAGTCGGATTCGGAGGGGCAGGTGAAGCTGTCCCGCCAGTAGATCTCCATGCCCTGCCCCCGATGCAGCTCCAGCAACTGCTCCGTGTACACTTTAGTGGCCTGTGCGGAGAGAGTTAGAGGTTGTTGAGGCTTTGTAAGCTAAGGTGGTAGATGGGTTTCCCACCTCTGGATGTCCAAGCAGTTGCACCTTCTCCAGTGCCAGGAAGAGTGCATAGTTGGCCGCATTTATCGTGCTGGCCACCCCGTAAATGGAATGCGCAACCGGCACACCTCTGCGAAGTATCGAATTGTCTTCAATATCATCAATGCTGCAAGTTAGTATTAAGAACACATATAGAAGAGCTGTGAGTGTCCAAGGCAGTAACATATATGCTATGTCCTAAATTTTACTCTTGTGTTTTAGCTATCATTACTAAATTAAAGTGGCTACTGTCGAACCTATTTAGCTCAATTTATGATTTGACTTTCATGAAAGTAGAGTTATGGAAGTTTCCTGTTCAATCAAAAATCATGGCAAATATTTATTAATTAATTAAGTCTGATTAAATATGTTTTACTCATTTTATTTATCATTTTAATTATTTACAAATTTTAATTAAATAAAAGGTTGTATAATATCAATCTGTGATATTTTAAAGGCAACACAAATACAATGATTTTATATTTGACCTCTGCGAAATGGTAATTATAAATTTGAAGTTATTATCTTCACTTTCAAGAAATGTCACGTATACGATGATATTTAAATAATTAGTCATGCAAAAAATAGGTTTTATTATGTTCAGGCCAACTAGCACGTTTGTTTGAGATTTCAAGATACGCCATAGCATTTCAGCAGAAATGGTCAACTCATATTTGAGTGGAGTAAAGAAAACCTCGTTACGCGTTTCCTCGGCTGGAATTGATTCGCCCCTCTCACTGTTCCCTGGCCCTGGCAGCAGGCTAGCATACATATTTATATCCATACGCTGGCCCCATAATAGATGTGTAAATTTAAGCCCCGCTTTGAGGCCGCCATCGCTTCAATAACTACGATGCCCGGCGGGTAAAACGAGCTGGGCAGCCCAACATTTGCGTAATTAAAAAATGTTTGCGCGCCAAAGCGGGCAAAGCCATTGGTAGGGAATATGGACGGACGGAGTGAGATGGGATGCCACGGGATTGGATGTAGGCCTGGGCGTTGAAGCGACAACGCACAAAGGGGCTGGGCGAGGGGACAGGAGGCCAGGAGGGAGCCATCCAGCCTGCCTGCCTGCCTGCCTGCCTCCCGACAAGGCTAGCAGTGGGCGGGCTGCGTGGCAAGAGTTGTGACAATGCCTGTCGACTGGCGACGGGCTGACTAACTGACAATGGGCATAAGTGCATGAATGACGGACGGACGAGCGGGCGAGCTGCCTGGCATCGTTGTAAAACTAAGTTTTTGCCGATATGAAAATGCATTTCTACAAAAAAAAAATACGAAAAGCGAAAACTGAAAATAGAACGCCAAGAACACAGGCCACTTGGGCGGAGGAGGCGCCCAAAGAGCTGGAATGGGAATGCTGCCAAGGAACAATGGTGGGGATTTTAAGCAGAATTAAGGCCATTTGTGAGTGCTTGGGAAGGCGACAGGTGGCAGGACGGGATTAGCCAGAATGCCTGATTGAACAGCGAGAAAGTGCCATGAACACTTCCCAAGCTCGAGCTGTTTTTCTCAGATAGGGGAAAATCGGGGAATAGCCCCGAGCTGAGTTTGCCGACTTTAATTGAAAAGCGGCAGACACTTCAATTGGCTTGGTTCAAAGTTTAATTGCGGCATCTTCTTGCCCCATCTGGGTGTGTGCGTGTTTGGTGTTTGCTCACATTCCGGCCGGAGAAAAATCTAAATAATTTATGCAATCTCGTTCCAGGCAATGAAATGCAAAGAAATTCAATTGTAAACAGAAAAAGCTGCGGGCTCATGATGAAATTTTGGAATTGATTTGAGGCTAGCACCGCACACACAAACAAATGGCCGAGAACATTATTCAATATGGCCAAATCAGGTCGCCAGTTGGGCGTAGGTGAAGAGGGGGAGGTGTGACTCATCCATCGTCCGAGTGATAAGTATGTGCTCGTTATGGAAATGAACTGCTGGAGATAAGGCGTCTAGCTAAGCTAGCTGAGCATATGGTGAGTTATTTCGGTAAAATCTTCGGAGGAAGCCGCCCCATCATCAGCACTTCCCGAAAAAGTTCACACTCGATTAGGCATCTAACTGGAATCCATCTAAACAAAAGCAAATAAACTAAATGTATACAAATACATGCCGTGCACAAGTGTGAAGTGAGGCTAATCATGCGGGGGAAGAGTGGCGCAGAGCAGGGCAGGGCAGGGCAGGGCAGGATGGAGGTTTCTGGGGCGAGGGTGAAGCAAACAAAAACGTAAACAAAGCCAAACAATGCAGAGCCGAAAAACTCAGGCAGGCAAACAAAGGTCAATACGTAGAAGTTAAAACACACGCCACAAAAGATAAGTTTCGCGAACAAAATCGACAGGTTATTCAGGGTTTATATATCTTGAATTGCGATCAAAATAATAGCACAAAGAATTGATTATGTGTGGAAAAAGGAAATTGGTTCGAACAATGGCGATTTCATTCCCATTTGCCACATCTAATCAATACCAAACTTTCCTTATAAATGAGTTTAATAATTACATATTTTAATATTTAAATAATAAACACCTCTAGTTTTCAATTAAAATTTTAATTAATTTAGCATACCCGATCAAGATATTATATTGCTAATTGGCTACTAATATACTTTTTATTAAAATAAGATTAACCTCTGATTTGTATTTAAATTTTAAACATTTCAAAAATTAAGCAAGCTATTTTAAAGCTAATTAACTTTAGCTCCCAATTACAGACTTTATTGTGGTTGTGTCAAACCAATGCCAACAAATAATTGATTTATCATGGTTTAAATGACATCTTCAATGCTATTACTTTGACCCCTGGTGTATACTGTGCACGATACTATATTTAAATAAAGATACTCACAGCAAACTGGAATTGTGCAGCATCTGCACAATGTCTCCGATCTGCGCCAGCTTTTCGGCCGGTATGAGCAACCAGTGATTGAAGGCCAAGGCCAGCTCGGAGCGGAATTGCTTGCCAGGAATCTGTTGTATGTATGTGAACGGCTGCAGCAGAATCTGGATAACCATCGGGCGTGGGTTTCGTTTGGCAGTGTCGTTGTGGGAGGAGGGACGGGAGTCAGGAGTCAGGGGACAGAGTTGGTGGGGAGCAGGGACACGCCGTGCGTGGGCCACATGTAAATAAACCCAAAAAAAAAAGTGGGCGCAAGACGGAGAGAAGAAACGTTGCTGGTTAGCGACAACTTTAAAATGTCAAAGTTCGGGGGTGTCCGGAAGGATTAAGCCGTGGGCTAAGTACCTCATCCTGCTCCTTTTGCGTGGATTTATCTTTGGTTTTCTGCAGAATGCTGTTCAGTTCCTCCATTGTTGTGGTTGTTCTTGTTGTTGCTGTTGATATGGTTGGGCTAGCCTTGCCTTTGCTTTAGTTGTTTCCACTGCTCGGGGGGTTGACGGGGGGCGTTGGGCGGGTTTGGCGAGGCGAGTCGAGGCGTGCTTTTTGTTTACCGTTCACCGTTCACCGATTTGCTCCGCGACACAGAACCGAAACAGGCAGGCACAGAAACGTAAATACTTAAAATTAAAACATCAACACCGTAGGCATGCCCGATATACATAGGCTGCCTATCGAATACATCAAAGCTTTTCTATCGATGCATCGTTGAACATTGATGTATCGATGTTTTCATTCGATATAAGGCGCAATTTAACTTCATTATTGAATTAATATCAGTTTATAAAATAATTTTCGTCGCAGAGGCTATTTTATAATTTTGTACATCTTTTAAATCACCAGAGAAATATTATGAAAGGACGGAAAGTTAACAATATATAGTTAATGGTAAAAAGACGAAAATTATTGGGAATATTTAATGTATTATTCATTCTTTTAAATTTGGGAAATGTGGCTACTTTTATTTGATAATTTCTAGAAGGCATCGATCGCTTTTCAGAATAAAACTAAACTCTCTGCATTCGAATCAAGACAAGTAAACAGTACTTTGAATTCTGTTAAATTGGTTCATAAATTTGTCAAAAAGCCCAACTTCATTAAAAACAATGGATATTACAATCAATAAATTCTTTTTTATTTTAAATAGATTAAAAAATCAAAATGCACACACCTGGCAACGCCAGCCCGATCTTAATGGTTTTTAAATGTGCTATCGATTAATCAATGAATCTGTCTTTTACCACCCCTAATTCAGGCCAGGTTGCCTGCGTGGAAAATAAACTTTTTAGATAGTTTTTCTATAAACAATAGACAAATCCCATTAAACCATCAACAAAATTCCTGCGAAAATGGCCGCCGCAGTACCGACACGAACCAATTGGCATCCGAACATGAAACACAACGAAATGGAGCGGTAATGATGCGAAAAACAACAACAACCAAAACAAAGTCATCACACTTATGAACTTGAATATTTTTACTTGCAGATGGATTTGCATTTATCCCGCGTACATCAATAGTAAAAAGACCCGCCAGGAGGGTCGTCGGCTGCCCAAGGAGAACTGCGTGGACAATCCCACCTACATTGAGATCCGGGACGTGCTCTCCGTGACCAACCTGCAATTCCTCGTGGAGAACATGAAGTACTGCCGCGAAAAGAGCAGCGAGCTCCACTACCGCGGACGCGTCCGCGTCCAGATTCGCAATGCCGACGGCAGTGTCTTTAACAACGACTTCCCCACGCGCGAGGCCGTCATGGAGCACATCGCCAGCAAGATCCCGCAGCTGAAGACGCGCCAGAACAAGACGGGCGACTCGTTCCACCAGCAGTCGCAGCCGCAACCGACTGCCTCTGGATCGGGGGCAGGCGGCGGCGGTGGCGGGGGCGGCAAGAAGGGCAAGGGCAAGCGTCGCTAAGGTTTCCGTTTTTATTTAGGTGTTGATGGTTGGTTTCTTTTGTAATAAACGCTGTAAACAGAGGTTTGTGTGTTCAGTCATGGAGAGCAACCATTTAACCTGTCACCCCAAAGAGTTATATTCTATAAGTTATGTTTGCGCATTTCCCGCTGCCGGCCAAGTTCAAGTTCGGGAATTCGGCCTTGGCACGCCAAAGTGTGCCAACAAAATTGAAACTAGCCCATAGAACTGAAGAACCAAAACAGCCACCCAATTGGGAAATGTCTCAAGATCACACAGAGTCAGCAGAAATTCCGGCGAACTCAAATCGAGAATCAACTGTCAGTCACGAACATCTAGAATTTCACCTGGTCAGCGTTATAAAACCGGGCGAGCACCGCTAGAGCCCAATCACAAGTCAGTTGGAGCCGGAGCACCCACCATGATGATGCCGGCAAAGATACGGACGCACAGCTTTTACCTTTATTCAGCGGCACTTGTGCTTGTTTGGCTGGCGGTTATCCAGCTGCAGGTGGCCAATGCTTTGGTCACAACCAGCGCACCCAACACCACCCAATCCCCTAATGCAGTTACTACTTCGACTCCCCGGAAACTGAATCCCCTCACGGAAGCCAAGCACGAGCGGAATTGCAAGGCTCTCTGCGAGCATTGTGGGTGCATGGGATTCTATTGCGGCGAGGAGTGCCTGTGCGAGTGTAACGATGATAACTCGGATACGGAGTGCATCCGCACCATGCAGGTGAATGCCAAGCAGCTGAACTCTCCCTTCGAGATCCTCATCCAGGGGCCGAGTAGCAATCGCTTTGTGCGCAATGCCCAGCAGTTCGAGCAGAAGCACGAAGTCGTGACCAGGAGTGCCTCCTCCGCCTCTTCTTTAGGACAGAGTCCCCGCAATCGACGCTCCAACATCACCATTTACAAGCCAGGCAAGAAGGCCAAGAGCCAGTCCACTCGCAACGCTTTGCAGGTAGTGTCCAAAGCTTCGGAGGTGGTTGGCGCCAGAAACAAGAGGTCGGTGGATCACCTGGAGTGGTTCAACGACTTTGCCAGCTCCCTGGTTAGACCTTCCCCCTTGGGAACACGCGCCCAAAAGCAGCAACAGCAGTCCAAGCCGGCTGCCTTTAAGCGTCAGGCAGCTCGGGAGGAACCTGCTCCATTTACTCGTCGGGATACGTGGTTCCTGGAGCACACTGCTCCTCGTTTGACTCGTCCCGCTCCCCTCAAAAAGAAATTAAGTTCTCGGAAGAGCAAGGAGACTTATTCCCCACGTAAGATCAGCAAAGCTAAAACCTCTATGGAGAAAATGCGGAGAGAGCAGGAACGGGATATTCGCCCATTCCGCGATGCCCTGCAGGTTGTGGAACGGATTCCGAGAGTGCTCCAGGATACAGTTAGCCACCTGTCCTCTGATCCCCACAGCGGAGATGTCTTCAGCCTGAACATTATGAATGAGGCTTTGCCAAAGGATCGCGAGGATGAGGTGCGCGAGCCACGTCGGCCCAGTGCCAGCTTTCGGGATGTCCGGCGCAATGAGATCGTCCCGGAAGCCGTGACCCTGGCAGCTGCAGCTCCCCTAGCTCCGACTGCAGCTCCATTTCCGGGCCCAGCCGGAGGCCTGTTTCCTTGGCTACGACAACGGCGATTGATGCGACTGCAGCAGCTCCAAGGACATCTGTAGATGAGCCCTCCGGACTCTGACAATTCCACTTTACAATAATTATTTTTGTATGTATTTTTTGTTGTATATTTTTAAGGCATTTTTGGGTTTTTTATAAATAAATTTGCTTTTATTGGTATCCTGCAGCAGAGGAAATTCGGAAACGTTTTTATTTTTGCCGTTAACATCGAATATTTAAAATCTCAGCATGAACAATATTTTCTCAATTTTTTTACGTATGTAATAATTATAAAGTGTGTTAAGAAATATATTATAATATATTTTAATACTTTTTAAACTCTTCCAATAATTATAAATAATATGTAAATTTAATTAAAGACCAAAAAAATATAATACTCCCGGCAGTTGATAAACTAAAAACATATAATTTCTCACTAATGGGTAAATATTAACTTAAGGATAGTTAATTAGTATCAAGAATAGCTATAACAGGAATATTTTTTACGTTCTCCAAAGCTTTCTTCTAAGGCGTACAAATGTCTCTACAAAATTGCTCTAATCCCTACAGAAGTTAAAAATTAAAATCTAACCAAAAGTATAAGTAGCATACCTTTAGGCATTATATCGAATGTGGGACCCCGTCCCCCTTCCTTAGTTTCTCCCTCTCAGAGGCGTCGCTTGAACGCCTTCCACCGTCGACTTGTTGCCAACAAATCCGATTTCGAATCGGTTCAGTCTGCCGCGATCGTCCGTCTTCAGTGGTTGTCGCCGCTCCGCTGCAACAGGTTGTTGTAGTTGCAAGACCAATTGGTAAAAGGTGCATTGCCCGTGAACTGCCCCCTCTTCCACCTATGGGAGGAACCCCTCGAAGTGCGTAGAACAAAGAGAAGATCGCTGTGGGGGGTTACTTACTGTGACGGAAGAAAGAGTTGAGAGAGAGCGGGCAGAGTGTGTGTACTTGGGAGATGAGTGTTTTTAACGTTACAAAAAAAAACATTTAAAAACCACACACATAGCGAGAGAGAGAGAGAGAAGGTGAAGGGGAGTAACAACAAACGTCGGCAACTGTCCCCCATTTTGTTGCATCGCAAAGAAACACACAAAAAATACAAAGTATATGCGTGTTTTTTTTTATTATTTACAAACGAGTGTTTGAATGTGTGAACACAAAAACAAAGAACTAAATTGTGCGCGGGCCAAATAATTCATTTAAATGCGGAATTAATTGAAAATCAAACAGTGAAAACAAAAACGCAGGCAGAGATCAACGGTCGCTGCCTTGTATGAGTATCTAGTGCCTTGTATCTAGTATTCCAGAACGTGCTTGTTCGTGTGTGTGCTTGGAGAACCAGAACGGGAATCTCACTCTCTTTGATTGTGCATCAATTGGAAAAAGATTCTATCTGGAATTGATTTCCAAGGCGCGACTGATTAAAATTAAAAATGTTAAACCAACATATGTATGAACACTGATAGATATGGCTAATCTAGTTAGATGGCTGCAATTGTTGCACTATCGCAAATACTCGAAAACACTTGCTAAATTAGCTCAAGCAAAAAGTTGTTAATATTTCATGACCCCTGAAAAACTGGAATATAAGCAATCAGCTGCTCCAGCTTTTCGATAAACTAGACCATGTAATAAACTGGCAGGTTCCATTCCATCGTTATCATGCCATATAAACAAAAACAATACTCATAATGATAGTGACTTTGACTAACCCACACCCACACCGGCACACTAGCTTGGCAACGACTATAAAGTCGGCCGGCAAACAGCTGCACGGATCCGTCTCCGATTGCCTTTATCTCCCATAATTATGCAGATAAGTTGAACCAACTGGTTTTACTTTTTTTTCTGTCGCACTTCGAAGGATAAGCAGTGAGATAATCCATTTGAGCTTTAATATTTGGAGGCCCCCGAAAGGGTTGTACTCTACAACTCGAGATTGTTTTATTTCCTAGTTAATGTATAATTCAATATTTATTCTATTTAGTCACATATTCATTGCTGATTTAAAATTAAAACTTAGATGATTTTTTGATAAATTTAGCTAGCTTTAAAAACTTTCGTCTCGGAATAAAATATAATAACTAAAGTAATCAAGAAATTCCATTCATAACCCATTTTATTTCACGATGGAGTTACAGATAATTCTTTAAATGAAATATTTAAAACTTTTTTGCTTAACTATAATTAATCATTTGTAAATTATCCAAAAACAATATTAAGATGTTGCAGTTAAAAATGAGTAACTCCCACCCGGAGAAAATAAAACTTTAATCACTTCCTTTTCCTTCCAAGCTGAAACAAAATACACGTACATTTTTATTTTTAAACTCTCATCCACATCCACAATTTCCAAAGTCCAACCGTAACTCTTCACAAACAATTCGAATCCATTTACAGAATGACTCAGTCCAAGCCGGACTTCGACCACTAATCCAACCACACACCAAACCACCAACCAAACTAAATTAACCGAAAGACAGAGAACCAAAATAGACATGGAGTGCGTGCGGCGATTGTCGAATCGCCTGGGAACCAAAAGACTGCCCGAGGATGTGGACGATGGCCTGGAGACGTTGGAGGAGTACAAGCAGCGTTGGCGCTCCGTCCGCATCATATACTTTACAATGTTCCTGATGGCGCTGGGCTTCAGCATCATCCTGACCGGCATTTGGCCGTTTCTGGACAAGGTGGGTTGGGTCTACTCAAGTATCTCATTCACCGACTTGTCATCCCAATCGTTCTCCAGTTAGATCCCAATGCGGGCAAGGAGTTCATGGGTCTGATTGTTGCCGCCAATCCTCTGGGCCAAATGATCTTCAGCCCGATCTTTGGTTGGTGGGGCAACAAGTTGGGCAAAATTCGCCTGCCCCTGCTCATCTCGCTGGCGCTATTCACCTTTGCCAGTGGGCTGTATTCATCGCTGGAGCTGCGTCCGGACAACGTCAAGTACTGGATGCTTGTCTCCAGGTTCCTCATCGGTGTAAGCTCCGCGAATATCGCTTTGTGCCGCTCCTATTTGTCCGCTGCCACACGGATCAGCGAGCGAACGCATGCTGTGTCGATGGTTTCCCTGGCCCAGGTGCTGGGTTTCATCATTGGACCCACTCTCCAGGCGGCAGTGACTCCGCTCGGAGACCACGGACACGTTTGGCTGTGGGGCAAGATGCACTTCAACATGTACACCGCATCCGGCTGGATCAACGTTCTGATGAGCATTGGCAACTTTATAATGTTCCTGCCCGGGATTTTCGAGGTAAAAATGAAGCCTTATAGGAAATATGTACGAGTATACAAATATCTTCTTGATAATGGATATTAGGAGCACAAAATAGCCGCCAGGGAGGTGATGGTGATGCAGGGCGGCACCTCGGAGAAGGAAACCTGGAAAGGCATCAAACCGAATTATTTTTCCGCCTGGACCTTGATCATCGCTTTCTTTGTATTGGTCTTCAATTTTGTTCTGCTGGAAACGTGAGTCAGCGTTGAAACTTTAGATGCAGGATGGTGTCAATATCATGTTTTCATTCCCCTTTCAGCTTGGGCACTTCCCTGACAATGGACATGTTTGCGTGGTCCAAGGACGAGGCCCTCTGGTACATGGGCATTATGATGACCACCGCTGCCATAGTTTCCCTCGTCACCTTCGTTTTGATCGAACCCATGTGCAAGCTATTTGCGGAACGCTACGTGCTCATCTGGGGCGGATTCTCGCTTATGTTCCTGGGCCGAGTGCTCTTCGTGCCCTGGGGCCCCGATCCGCCCAAGCTGGCGCAGCCCTTCAACGCTAGTCTCAATCTGAGTGCCGACGATCCCATCTACTTGGGCTGTCCCCACACCCAGGAGTGGTGCGGAGAGATACCAGCCCTCACGCTGACGCAGTTCATCATTGGCTTCGCTTTTACATCGGTGGGCTATCCGATTGGCGTGACCCTTATCCAGACCATCTTCTCAAAGGTGCTCGGTCCACGGCCGCAGGGCGTGTGGATGGGCTGGATGACGGGTTCCGGATGCTTGTCCCGTGCCCTGGGTCCGGTTTTCGTCAGCTCCATCTATGCCAGGCTGGGCACGAACTGGACTTTCGGCGTCACCTCGTTCATGATGCTCATTTCCATGATTTGGCTGCAGTTCAGCAAGTGAGTCAAGTTCATTTTAAATTTACTGGGTTCCCCTAATCCCCTAATCGAATATCGCAACACATTTACAGTCGCTTGCTCATACCACCAACTTTCGATAAGGCCACTCCAGTGGAGCTGCAAGAGCTGAGCAAACACAATGGCACCAAACCGGAGGAAGATGAGGAGGACGACCCCAATTCCGACCATCATAGCAGCCACAACTCACTTTCGAAGGCGTAGCATCTAGCTCTAAGACATTCGTTGAAAGTACTGCCCCTAAAATAACTTGTTCTAAGTTCCAAAATTGCGTGTAGCCTTAAAATCAATAGAAATACTTGTATATTTTTGCATATTTCCGACTGCTTATGCTTTTCTTTTATTCGTACACAGTATTGAAAATGACCTGCCTCTGTGGATGTGTGAAAGGAGCATGTCGTTGTCTAGTCTTTAGGCATGATTTGCGTATAAGGAGGATGCTACGACAAGTGTTTCCATCATCTTCTTGTTTTTTCTCTTTTTTAAGTTTACGAATTATGGTTAGTTTGGGGCTTAGTAAAATAGGCGTGGATTACCAGGGCGGCAGCCACAGTTGTGAAAATGTCGTGGGCGGCAGCATCTGCTGATTACGGTGGTAGGTCGAGTAGGCTGCTGGCGACCAGCAAAGGAGCCACCAGCAGTCTCCGCCCGCTCCCCTCGGTGCGTTGGCCAGATGGTAGAGAGTGTGGAACGGGGGCAGGGCCATGGGAATTGCGACCGCCACTCAGCTGCTGCCGTGATAGTAAAACTCATCTCAGTAGGGCGCATATCGGCGACCCGGGGGCGAGGGACCACGCATTCCACGCGACGAGATCATCCGTTCGTCGAAGGAGTCGCGACTGAAGTCCTCATAGCCATGCGGAGTGGGTGAACTGTGAAGGTAAAGAAGAGAAAACAATGAGAAACAAGCTAGACTCTGATATATATTACGGTAAAATTAGCTCCCGTCTGGGATTCAATTTATTATATTGGGGCATTGGCTTCTTTTTGGATAAATATTATTATAAAATAACTCCTTCGATTTTGTTGATGCAAATTGTTTTCAACTTTAAACGTTCGAAATAATATTTTGTAATTTAATGCTAAATTTAAATATACCTTGACTGGATATATTTTTCTACCATCTAGGCTATGGAAGTCGTAGATCTTGATATATGCGGAAGCTGTATAAAGTTTGGTGTCTCGACACCAGTCGTCGACAACTCCCTCTCTGTGTAAAGACATGCATTTGCACTAACTACAAAAAACCCTTGCATCATAAGTACAGGGTAAAGGGGGAATTCCTTTTCTGGAGATTTGTCACGTACCCATAACGGCTCATTCCGTTGCTGCTGCGCGGCGGCGGAGGCGAGCGTCGGCTGAACATGGTGTCGTATCCACGCGAAACACTGCAGGAGCGCAGGCTGCCGCTCAGCGGGGGCGGCAGTGGCATTGGCTCGCGGCGCGAGATGGGCGGCGGAGGGAACTCGCGCATGCGCGACGTCTGGTAGCGACGCTCGTACAGATCCCGGGAATCCTCGAATCCGCGGCGGTCATAGTAGTCATAGTCCTGCGGAAAGGGAAATACAAAAATCGGATTAGTCTCGGCGGGATCGGGGAGGAGGGGAAGGGCGCCGCAAGGCACTGAAGTATGGTCTCTGGAGGAAGTGGTTGCAGCATTTACCCTAAAGCCATCCATGATGCGGTCACGCAGGAACGGCGGCGGCGGTGGTGGCGGCGGATACGGATCGCGACCGTACATGCGATCCCTGTAGCCGCCGGCGCTCAGCGGCGACGGGGGTTCGCGTCCGCCTCCGGAGCTGCCGTAGAGGCGCGGACACTCTTTCGACCAATGACCGGAACGGCCGCAACGATAACACTGCTCGGGATCGCCCATGCCCGGCTTGGGGCGCACCCGACTCGTGGAAACTTGGACTTTCAGCGGTTGACCATCGACAACGCGACCGTTCAGCTCCTTGATGGCGTCCTGCACATCCCCGACGCAGTCCAGATGAACGAACCCATAGTTGCGCACAATGTCGCACTCGACGACGGTACCATATTTTTGGAACAATTCGCGCACCTCCGGCGCCCGCGTTTTGTCCGTGAGATTTCCCACGAAGATTTTCGTCGTCGGCGTATTTGGCGCCCGACGACTCTTGGCCGCCTCCACCTTGATGGCAAATTCGTTCAACACGTAACCGTTCAGATTCTGGATGGCGTCGCGACCCTGCTGCTCCGTCTCCATGTGCACGAACCCATAGTTCTTCACAACGTCGCACTCGACCACCGTTCCG
Source organism: Drosophila setifemur (assembly GCA_021224005.1). Classification (NCBI taxonomy): domain Eukaryota; kingdom Metazoa; phylum Arthropoda; class Insecta; order Diptera; family Drosophilidae; genus Drosophila; species Drosophila setifemur. Next base: position 9,286,890 of record JAJJHY010008789.1, read on the forward strand.
TACTTCTCGAACAGAGCCCGCAGCTCGGTGGCCTGCGTCTTTTCATCGAGGTTCCCGATGAACAGCTTGAACGTGCCGGCTCCGGGCATGGCGGCAGCGGGTTCCGCAGCGTGATCGTCCACGGTTCTTGCGTTACTGGCACTGTGGGGGGGGATTCCCGAAAAATGCTATCTACGCGCGGCGGCGGCGACAGCGACGTACGTCTCGAAATATCGGGGATATATACTATATATCGCGGCAGCGACGGCGGCGGCGGACAAAACGCGATACCTCAAAAAGTGAAGAAAGAGAACAGGGAGGGCAAATTTACGAACCAATCAACGAACCAATGGAGCAGCAGCAGCAACAACAACAACAGTCAGGCAGCGCGTTTTTTTTGCATATTACTTTGCACACACAAATATAATAACAATGAATAATTAGCAAAAGTTCTAGACTCGAGTCCTCGTTCGGTTTTTCGGTTTCTTAATTGGCGTGCACCACATACACAAAAAAAGATGGCGGCGTTGCGGCTAGACACATTTCACACACATTTTTCTCACGGTTGTTGTGGCCTCGAATTGCGGTCGGTGGCCAGTACTGTCTATGGGACTTACCTGTGCTGCGGGTGCTTCAAACCAAGGGTGACGGTGCTTAATATAGTTTAAACAAATTGTTTTTATTTTTTTCAGGCGGCGGAGCAAGTTTTCTCCGGCTCGTTCCAATCAATTCCAGTGTACGGATATTACATAGGGTTGGGGAACACTCGATGACACTTTCGGTACTCTCGATTGGTTTTCTTTTTCCCACTATCGATAGTAAGTAACATGGAGAGAATCAGAAAAATTAAATAAATCACTAATAAAAATAATAAAAAAAAACCTTTATATTGTTCCACAATACAAATACCTTAAAACTGAAAACTTATATTGTGTGTCAACCGAAATGGAGAGCTTACTTGTCTAATATGCTGAAATATTTTTGTATTCCAGTAACAGGTTAGAAAGAGCTTCCGGAATTCATTGAAAAAAGCGCATTAAAACAAAAAAATTAGTAAATGGATGTTAAGAATAAATTAGATTAACATATAAAATAAAATAAAACGTAACCATTTGTAGTCAAGAACATAGCCTTAAATAACATTTTCAACATTTCCAAATAATTGAAGGTATTGTGTCCTACCCGTCCTCTATCGATCGAATTATTAAACTACCGATAGTCGAGTGCACATGTTATCGATAGTTATCCTGCACTATATCGAAATCATCGATGTTTTCCAGCTTCCAACACTGGGCAGCCAAAAAAAGCGGGATCCTCAATTTGTACAAAGTTAATGCGAAAAATAAATTGCAAGGGACCATGGAGACTCCAAAGGGTAGTGGTTCTTCCACTCGCCCCAGTCGCCTGGCCACCCCACGCCTGTCGGAGCGCAAACGGCAACTGTTCGGAAGCCCTGTCAGGCTACGAAAGATCGCTGACAACGAGGATGAGGACGTTGACATTCTTGGTATCTCTCCCCTGAAGCCCCAGGGTGCGAACAAGCCGACCAGGAGTCTCTTTGGAGCCGCCGAGTCGGAGGAGAGCACATCAGGAACCTCAAGCAGTCCAGAGACCAACAAGGAGAACAAGAGATCGATGCGTAGCGGGGCAAGGAGTGAAAGAAGTGGAGTCGTTGCAGCTGCCTCTGAGCAATTGCCTCACTTGTTCACCACCACCATGAGGCTAAACAGCAATAGCAGCAGCAGTCGGAACAGCAGTCCAAGGACACCGAAAACCCACAGGGCGCCCGCAGTGGATTCCGATCTATCATCGGCAGACTCCGAGGAAGAATACAAAGTTTCCAATACCAAGCCCCAACCAAAGGTGTCCCCTAGCAGTATCAGGCGCAGCCCACGCACTTCGAAGCAGCTTAGGGATCAAGAGAAGGAAGTTTCTTTTCCAGTAACTGCCAAGCTAGCACCAAGGAGTAGGCGGAAGAGTATTCTTAAATCTGCTGCACCAAAGAATATCGAAAACCCAGGCACCGGGAAAAAAGTGGAGATCATCATCCCAACATCTAGCATTGGAACTCCACGCAGCAGGTCAAGCAAGGCCACAAAATTGGTTCCGGAAATCACTACTCCCAGATCCTCACTCAGAATAGCAAGGAGTATTGGCAACCCAGACACAAAAGTGGCGCTGGAGGCCAATACACCGAAATCTTCTAACAGTAGAGTGGGCTTAAAAGCTAAATCTGATATTGGAACACCGAGGAGAAGTCACAGCCCAACGACAAGAAAGAGTTTTGAAAGCCATACTTCCAGATCTTCAACCAGAACAACAAGGAGCAGTCGTAGCCCAACCACAAGAATGAGTTTGGAGTGCAATACTCCCAGATCTTCAATCAGAGCTGCAAGGAGCAGTCTCAGCCCAACGGTTTTGGAAAGCACGAACACTAAAGCTGATATTGGGACACCCCTAACAATAAAAGCCAATAGTCTAAAGTCCCCATCCCCCCTGGAGCTACCCGAATCGGATGATGAGGAAGACGTTCCAAAGCCACGGCAACCCCAAAAGCGAGCTCACCCGACCCAGCCTCACACTTCATCAGACACCGACTCTGGGTCGCCGCAGACCAAGCTGCGCAAGATGAACCTGGAGAGCAGCATCCCAACCATGGCCTTTTATTCCCGCAAAAGTCCGGCTGTGTTGCGAACGAAGCCGAAAGTCAGTACCCCTCGGATATCGAAGAGCCGCGCCAACAAGACATCGCCGACTGTTGATCGTCCGTTGGGCATCAACAAGGGAGTGGGCCACAAAATAAAGAAGCCACCACGTCCGGGATTTATTAACAGACCACCTTCCACCGATTTGGACAACATCCTGAGTGCGCTGAGCAACGAGAGGCTGAAGAACCTGATCATCAATAGGCGCGAAGAGCGCGCTAAGGTGGAAGAAGTTCACCAGATCCTGAACAATGCCCGGGATCCGATAAAAATGGCTAAACCCCTGAGCGTGATTGTGGCCGGCGATGCGAATAACAATAGCAATTACAATGTGTGGCAGCAAACCGAGGCAGACTTCTCCGATCTCAGCGAAGATGAGGAACAGGTGCTGGACGTGATGGAGCCAATCATACCACTGATTCGCCACGAAGAGGTCGACACGTCTCCGCCTGCCGCTGAGACTGTTGATCTGAGCAAGCGCAAGTTCTTCAAGTCGGGTAGGAGAAGTAGTACCTGCATGGAGGTGAAGATTACGGACAACATACGCGCTAGCGTCGTTCAGGGCAAGATTTCTCTGGTGCAGAAGGCACGCAGGAAGCCGAGAGGAGTGCACGTCAAGTCGGCCACAATATTCTCGGCGGAGCAGGCCACCGTGGATGCGATCCTTAAGAATCTGAATGACTCTGTATTCGGTGAGATAGTGGAATCGGAACCCATGGATACGGGAAGTGCGTCGGAAGCGATGGAATATATAGAACCAGTGATAGAGGTTGATCCCTACGCCCCCTTCCGACAACGTTTGCCGTACCAGACCGACGATCCGCAGACCATTGAGCAACAGCAAATCCTTTTGGAGTTTCTCATCAGCAACAACATTTGCACGGAGGAGAACTTTAAAATCTTCATTGCGGATCCGGACAACCACAAGGATGAAGCCAATCGGATTGTGGACGAGCTGTACATGGTGGTGAATTGTGAGGAGGCGGCCCAGGGGGAGCTGCTGCCTACCTCTCAGCCTCAAGTGGAACCTCCGCTTGTGCAGCAAGATATTCCAAAAGTACCTCAAGTAGAACCTCCACTTGTGCTGGAAGATATGCCAGAAGTACCTCAAGTGGGACGTCCACTTGTTCAGGAAGATTTGATTCCACCTGCAGGAGAGGAACTTCCGACATCAGAGGTAGCCCAACCCAAGCTATTTCCCATTTTCACGCAGCGCCTGCAGCCTCTGGTCCAGAAATCCACTCGTCGTCGACCAGAAACCTCGAGATTGCTAACCACGGCAGCTGGGGGATCCAATCAGTACCAAATCGATGCTGGCCAGAAGGCCTTCGGTGCGAGACAGTGCCAGCAGTGCGGTCTGGTCTACACCGTGCACGAACCGGAGGAGGAGCAGCTGCATCGCGAGTACCACAACTCAATTCATGTACTAAGATTTAAGGGATGGATCGACGAGGATCTTGTGGCCGTTTATCCGGAGTGGGCTTGCGATGGTCGGATAATACGGATGAACGAACGTGCTCCTGCGGTGCGGCTGGAGAGGCTCAGAGATCTCATCGGTGTGGTGGACAAGGAGCTGGGCTACTCGTCGTACATCGTGCCAAAGGTCTTTATAGCCTTCATCGCCGTGCGCAAACAGCAAATTGTGGGATTCTGCCTGGTGCAGCCCCTGACGCAGGCGCACCGCTTCATCCAGGTGGATGGCACAGACTACTTTAGCGAGGAGAGCTATGAGGCGAGGTAAGAGATAATTTACCCACTTTATACCCTTTTAGAGGGAATTTGAATGAATTAAACTGATCTCTGCCCCATGCAGTTGCGGTGTTTCTCGGATCTGGGTTTCTCCTCTGCAGCGACGCCGTGGTATTGCCAGCAAGCTGATGCGGGCCGTCCAGTGTCACACGGTGATCGGCCAGGAGATCGCCTTTGAGCGTATCGCCTTCAGTACGCCAACGGATGATGGCCGGGCTCTGGCGCGGCACATCACCGGGTTAGATAACTTCCTGACCTACGACCAGTGAGAGGGGGAACGAAAACGGGAACTGGAGCGGGAGGAAATGGGCTATTGAATAGCCAGGATATTGTTTGATTTTGTAAAGCTTTGGAACCTGCACTAGTTTATAAGCAATTGAATTCATGTTACAAGCGGCGAGAAAATGTGACATTTAGTTTGTTTTCCATGGGGGAACTGAATATCTCCATTATTATGCAATAAATTTGATTTCATACATTTTGGTAAGAGATTCTTAAAAATTTCTTAAAAGTTACCAAGTGACTGTACCGGAGAAATAGGGAAAACATTCCTTTAAGATCTATTTTAGGGGTGCTTTTGTCTTTTAGAGACCTTTCTTTTTGTACAGTTGTCAGCCTTATAGAAATTGCAAATTACTTTTCGGCGAGTGTTCCAAGGTTTCGTTTTTCATATATATTTTATAAGTGTTTAATCAATATTTATAGCCTTTTTTGTAATATATTTTATTTCCTTAATTTGAAATCATCTTTTAATTTAATTAATTCAATTCAATGGTTTGCTTTATTGTCTTTACATAAACATAATTAAATAATAGAGATTCGATTTTTAAAATGATCTTTTCAGCTCAATTATATATATTAATAATATAAATTCATTTACTTTCATTAATAACTTTATATTCCATGCTTATATCTGTCTAAAGCTTTTTAAAATATCCCCAATATTATGCAATAAATGATTTATTTTAATTAAATACTAAAGTTGTAAAACTATCGAAAACACCTGTGGGAAAATTTGATATCGGCACCCACATTATCGAAATCGATAGGCGATTACATCTAAGCCAGGCTTTGGGCGTTGTTTTCTTTGCTGTAAAGTGGCAGAAATTAATGAATAAAACGAATCTCGACCAGTTGCTGCACCTGAATGGGACTTGTGGTGTCAATCTCAGTGATCACAAATAGTGCGCAAATGGTGAGTCCCAATTCTTCTTCCCTTCCAAACGGAGAAATCCAACGCTGCATTATTTGCTCTAAAATGACGCCACGCCCAATGTGACAAATTGGATTCGAAGTTGATGGTGCGGTGCATGTAGCGTGGTTGGTGGTGGTTGAACCACTTGAGCTCATTGTTCATTGTTCGTTGCAGAGCAGACAGTTCGGTGGCACCTTTGAAGTAGTACCACACGCATAAAAGCTATGTCCACAATCGAAGAGGAGCGCAAGGCGTACGAAAAGAATCCCTACTTCACCGGCCACATCTACGGCAACTTCTCGCCGTTCTATGTGACCATTGCCATCTGCACGGTTGTCCTAGGCTCGATCATCATACTGAACATCATCCTCGGCTGCTGCTCCAAGCACCGCAAGTACTGGCAGGACAGGCACACGGGCAATCGTTGGCTGGTATCCATTTGGTCGGCCACTCCGCACAAGCAACCGCCCCTGGACTTCACCGAGCTGAAGGACGCCTCCTACTTTGAGCGTTTCCATGTAAGTTTATTTCCAAGATGGTATTTCTTTGCCTAAACTTGGAGTTTAGTTTTATTGGATGTACAAATATGTTCCCGCCGTTTGCATTTTTGTACACCTAATGTAGCTCTTATTTTCTGTTTTGTAAATTATTCCATTAAGACTATCACAAACATTTTCTAGCCCACCACCCACCAGCAAGTGTTCCCCGACGACGTCGTTATTGGCGTTGACGACTTGGAGCCTGTCCATCAGCACCAGCGCCCGCCACGCCCAGAGGGCCGCACCCTGCACCAGCAGCGCCAGCGGGAGGAGTACGTGGAGCTGCAGAAGCGCGAGAGCGACATCTAAGCAGAGATGGCTCTCTACTTTCTCTACCCCGCCGTGGCCGCAGTGGCCCTGTTCATCGTTGGTGTAATCATCGTGATGCTGCGCTATGGTCCCCGTTTGTGCGGCCTGCGCCATCACGCGCTCCCGGACAACGACGACCTGCGGGGGAAGACGTACGAGCACGAGATTAGCTACGCCTAATCCGATTCTTCACTTATATTTCACACCTATACAAGTCGGCAATGTAACGCATTGCTTCGTATATCTCCCTGCTAACCCCATTAGTCTTTGTAAGTTCCCACTAACCCCATTTGCACCCAAGGATAATTATTTTGCAAGCAGTACAAATAGCCGATTCCATCTTCATTAACTGTATCCAGACAATGTGCCTTCTGTGTAGAGACTCTCGAGAAAATTATACCGTCCAAGTGTCTTTTAGTATCGTAAGATCCAGTTGTAATCAAATGTAATCGAATGTACCCCTTTTGGGTAGTTGACAGACGCTGCATTTAATGTATCAATCCAATATTCGTAATCATTCCATATCAGTGTCTTGTATCTAAAATGCAAACTTTATACATTTGTATTCGTCCGCTAGATTAATCAATATTACGTCTGAAATAAAAAATAAAGCTCAAGTTAACAGCCTGAATATTTAAAATTTTTTGATTTAATATTAAAAACAAATAATACCAGGATCAATCTCAATTCCTGTGTTCTGAGTTGCAAATTTTGGATCCCAAGGATTATTGAAGTGAACCGGATAATTGCCATAAGTATCTGAATGAGTTAGAGTACCGGTAGAGGTAGTTGATGAAATTTCGGAATCGGGACGCATGCACATCGTCCAGCACCTTTGGCCCGGCCCTCCACGAATATATGCCCAAAAACGGAGGACGCACTGGAAAGGTAATACTTTCAGTTGAAATAAGAAGCCTCTCAGAATTCCGGGAAAGGGTCTTTTCGTTAAATATTTTTGCCAATTTTAAATTTAACTAATAATAATTTTTAAGTCATTTAATATACAAATTAATTCGGTTTAAAGTATAATATATTTGACAATTTTGAAATTACCTTTTAATAATTTTTAAGCGCGATACGCGAAATTTCATTTAAAAATATATAATCTGAATTAATACTAAAAATCATTCAAATTCAATCGGCTTAATGTATAAGTAAGAAATCTTTTTTCATTAATATATTTGGCAATTTTAAAAATTAACTTTTAATCATTTTTAAGTGCCATAAGCTAAATAACATTTACAAATGCAATATTTCGAATAAATACTAGAAATCAACACAATTCATTCGGTTTAAGGTATAAGTACAAAGGAATACAATGAAAAAGACTCAGCTAGGGTTTTCTGCTCGCCTTTTTCGGTTTCTTTCTGACGTGACGCTCTGCCTGCTTTCCAGGAGCGGTCAGATCGTAGCGGAAAATGATGCAACGCCGGTCAAAAAAAGTTCTGAGATCCTTGGGATCGTAGCGGTGGCCCATCTGTTTTAGATGCAAATATATCTCCTGCAGATCGATGGGCTCGTACATGAGGACTCTCTCATGCAGGTCAGGATTGGCACTGATCAGATTGTGCCAGGCGATGTGGAACGGCAGAAGTGGTTGTGGTGTCTTCTTGGACACATTGGTCTGCAGGATATAGCATTCAAAGTCGTCGCAGAGACTTGGTGGCTGAGATTGAGAAAAACGCAGGAGCTGCTCTCCTGTGCCGTCCTTAAATTTTAAATACTTCAGAGGCTCGGTTGGAGTCAAGCAGTCTTTGTTGATTGATTTCATAATCTTGGAACAGGGTTTCTCCCTCATCACCGGAGTGGATTTGGACCGCGCAAGGGGCTCCAGTCTGGGTCTATCTGGTAAAGCTTTAAGGGAAGCAGTCTGCATTATCGGATGAGTTTGATTATAGATAAACTCCAGCATTTTCACGGCCTGCTTGCGTTTCAGTGGCTTGATTCCATAGTTGTACAGCTGCTGGAGAATCTCAGACTCGGGGAGGTTCGCGAAATCTGGCTTGGGCGTGTGACAAACCCGTACTGTATACACATTTCCATCGACCTCCACCTGATCCGGCAAATCCGACAGTTCCTGCTTCGATGTACTTGGCAACTCTGGCAGTTTGATTTCCCCCTTCAGCAATTGATCCAGCCCACTGGGCATGGTTTCTGTGGTGGGTTGCTTTTGAAAAACTATCTGATCAAATTCATCGAAATCGTTATCAGACAGACTTTCAGGCTGAGTTAATTTCGCCAACAGATCGTCGAATTTGTGGCTGCTCTTACGGGGAAAAGGCTTTACTGGAGCATCTAGAAATGATGCCTCTGACCAGTTGATGTCGCTATTCGAGGGTGATTCCAGCCTGAGGGGGCTTTGCATCTCCGAGAGGCTAAAGGGCTGAGAAGGTTCCGCATCGAGAATTCCAAACTCCGCTCGTTCCCTGCTAAGAGCACTTTTGTTCGGCGAACGAGAACTCTTGGACTTTTCCTCAGCCCCCGGGGCGGCCATGAGATAGGCATCTAAATCCTCTTCCGTTTGGAAGATAGGAACCGCTCGCTTTTTGGCCGCAGGGGAGACACAACTGCTGTCGGAGCTCTCGTTCTCGAAATCCAGAACCTGCGCTGTCTTGTTGGCCTTCCAAATGGAGTAATTAATTTCCTCATCGGAGAGGAGAATTGCGTCGTTTTCATCATCGCTGTTTTGGGTCAAATCAATGCTGGCATCGGAATGTTTGAAGGCCGATGGTGCTGGTAGTTCTTGCTTATCAGCCGAAGACATTATTTTCCAGTCTAGCGGGCTCCTAAAGCTGTGATCAGTGGAGAGGCTAACACTCCTTTGAAGTGAGTTCCTCGAAAAGTTCAGCTCGCTGAAACTTGAGCTTCTTTTGGTGTCATTTGGATTGGTGACTATGTCCAGATGGAATGATGAGTGCTCAGAGCTCTGCAAGTCCCTCTCCAAGCCAAAGGAATGTTCATGCTTGTCCTCTTCATCTGTTGCATTGGAAGTCTGTTTATCCAGTTTGGCATATTTCATGTATAAATCTGTAGAGATGGGGCAGCTTTTCTCCTGGGAACTGGGATCCAAAGCTAGAGTGAAGTTGAAGTTATCTACTTCAGGGTCTGAGTCTAGACTAAAGGCAATTGAATGTGACTCCTCAGTATCAGACTTATGATTTTGGGTGAGATCTATGAAATGATCTCTTGGTGGTTCTGAAAAAGTTGGTTTTTATAAATGGATTTTTTTGTTAATTCACTGCAATATTTACCTTCAATAGAAGTCTTCGCCTGTGTAGCGTTGGTAACAGTCGTTACTAATGGAAGTAACAATTAAAAATTTTTTTTTTAATTTCTTTTTTAAATTCAGAATTCTTACCTTCATCACTGGAGCTGGAAAATACTTCATAGATAGTTATTTGTGATGCTTCTTCACTAATGGGTAAGCTCTTCACTTCCCTTACCGTTGAAGGTGAAGATGATTCATTTGTGCTCGAATTCTGGTAGACCTTCAGAGAGAACTCTTTAACATCCTGAGATTCGTTTGTGATGGAAGTGGTTGGAATATCCGCCTCATCATCTGAATCGGCAAAGAGATCGGGCGAGGGGCAGCGCGTTATATGGGTGGGAATGTCTAAGCATGCTGAGTTAACTGGTTGGAGGTTCTCCTTGTCATCCTTTGCTATTTTGGGCCGCTTATCTGGTGGCTCCTTCAAAGGGCTGCTGCTGGTGGAGGAGGCGTCCATCTCAATATTATCACTCAATTTGGAGTCATCTTCAATCATATTCTCAACGACCAGTTTCTCCAGATCATCTAGTTCGTCAACCACTCGCTGATCTAACTCATGCTGTTCTTCGAAATGCTTTTCCAATTCCATATAGGCTAGGTCAAGCTGCCTCTTCCGTTCGCGACTCTTTGAAGTCTCCCGCTCTGGTGACAAATCCCTTCCCTGTATTGCAGCCCAACTCTTCAGGAGATGATGGGCAGGCGCTTGACTCACCTCAATCAAGTCGGTTACGTAGTATAAACCCAAATCTGCTATACCTCCTTCGCTAGGCTCTTGAAGTATTAGAGATTCCGGAAGAGCTCTCAGTTTCTGAAGGGACGAGCTGATCAGTTCATATGGCGGAATTAAACGCTCTTTAGGTGTCAAATTCCTGGTGAGCACTTGCTGGGCTAGCAAAGCGGATACCTTCTCATTCAGCTTCTTCTGCTGCACTTCGGGATTTCGAAGGGTGAGAGCAGTGAATTTATTGGCCCATTTGCAGCGCCTGCTTCCCTTGCCAGTCACTGGCAGAATTGCCAGGGATTTGTAATCTAAAACAAGTTTAACATTAAATCCGTGTTATTGTATACCATCCATTCTTGCCATTGTTCAAATAACTCACCTTCTTTTGCAGCCGTTCGGAAGCCGTATTTTTGCAGTTTCCGCCGAACGTTCTCTTTGGATGCGTCAGTATCATCGTCCACGAGTTCCACCACTGCGTCCTCGTCATCGTTCAGGCGCAGGCAACCCTGCTTCTCGGCCTCCGACTTGGATAGCGCCAGCGCCATCTCGATGTCGTCGGGACTGAAGTTGTCCGCCATGCAATGCTGGGCGGTGACCTCTGAGAAAATCTGCTCGTTGCGCAGGAAATTGCTGATGCTAGGCTGCTGTTTGCTTCGACCGCGTCCTCGCCTAGAAGTACTCGTGGAGGAACTACTGCTGCCCTTAAGCTTTGGAGCCTTTTTTGGTTTTGGACCAGGTTTTTCAAAGACATTGCTAGCACGTATTGGTTTGATTTTGGGAGAGGGAACATTAGCTTCGGTTTCCAAAGTGGGATGCCCCCCAGGCAGATCCTCTCCAGCATCCTCGGGAGTATCAAAGAAGTTGGATAAACTTAATGTAGCCTTGGTGCTGCGCGTCGATCTTCAATGGAAAAGGAAACAAAGTTCTCCGTTAGATAATCACATTTTATTTTTTAACGAAAATATATCTAAGATTGCACTAAAATTACCGAAGCTTGCCGGCCGCCTGCTGCAGGTTATTGAAGTTGGCCTTTCGCGTCTGGCGATCCATTATTTGGTCTTCTGCTCCTCGCTCTCCTTGATCGCCTCCTTGATAAACTTCGACGTTCGCGGAGCCGTATACTCAAAGAGAGCCTTTCGATCCCGCTCCGGTTCTGTTTGCTCTACGAATTTGGATAACTTTTCGTTGGCAATGCGTTGTATGGGGGTCAGGCTGTAATAAACACCATAGGGATTAAATAATTCGATGTTTCATGAAATCCGTGCCGAGATTACCTCCAAATACCGAAGAGCACGGTTCCTGCAGCCAAAAAGGCATAGGCAAATCGATTTCGGTACGCGTAAGAAGGAGTGCCAAGTGTGCGTCTGGGCTTTCGCTTTGTGGTGTCGATAGAATCCATCACTGCAAGTACCTTATATTATATAATTTAATACATTTTCGACGCGCCGCCTACAAAATTAGGACAACATGCTTCAGCAAAACGTTCGGTAAGGGTTGCCAGATCAATGCAAACAAATCAAAACAAGTTGCAGTATAGGAAAAAATGTGCCTTATAAACTTGATAGATAGTCCAAAACAATTTGGCTTTAACAAGTGTTAAAAATATAATAATATATTTAACCATTTTGCATTGTTTAATTGAAAAAGAACGTAAACAACTTTGCATTTTAAGATGAGTGGCAACTTTGCATAAAGGATCAGCTGTTGGCTTGCACCTGTGCCTTGCACCTGAGGGCGTTGTTCAACACAGCATAACCGAACCTAAGGCAGTTGGCAACACTGGCCATGTATATGCGTAATTAACGCTAATTAGTAGTCCGCTGCAAGCAATATAGTTCCATTCGATTTCGAGCATCAATAAAGTGCGGGTGCACACGTCACTCTCCCCATATTTGCATATTAAAGTCCACTTAAGCTGCAAGTGGAGTGTAAAAACTGATAACGGATGACCACTACAACTATAACCCACGCAGGCAACAACAACAGCATTAGACAAAGGGTACTAGTCGCAGTACAGTAAACAAAAACAAAAGCAAAACGAAAAAAAAAATCAGAGAGATAGGACAAAGCAAAGCAAAAGCGAAAAGAGTTCAACCCGCTCACTCACACACACGCACACAAACGCACGGAAACAGAAAGAAAAATATTTTGCAGAAACGGCGAAAACAACTGGAGAAAGAAATCGGAAAAAAACCGAAAGCCGATAAATCAGAAATATATTTGAATACGCCCTTTCCAGTCGCTGGTCAGTGCGGGATAAGCCAGCGATCCAGAAACTATATCCACTAAGATGGCGCGCGAGGACGAGGAAAGTATCGTGGACAATGAGGAGGTGTCTCCTTCGTATGAGGGCGCCCCGGAGCAGGAGGTGATAAGACGTGGCAGCAGCCGGCAGGACAATGAGCTCGCCCTGCCCTCCGGTGGCTGTTGCATGCCCTCGAACGGTAGCCATCGATTTATGGCCTTGGTCTTTATGTGCCTGCTGGGATTCGGTTCCTACTTCTGCTACGACAATCCCGGGGCGCTCCAGAACGTATTTAAGAAGGACCTTCACCTGAGCTCCACGCAGTTCACCTTGATCTACTCGATCTACTCCTGGCCCAATGTGGTACTGTGCTTTCTGGGCGGCTTTCTGATCGATCGACTATTTGGCATCCGACTGGGTACGATCATCTACATGCTGATTCTACTGGTGGGCCAGCTGATCTTCGCTACCGGAGCCCTTCTGGACGCCTTCTGGCTGATGATCCTGGGAAGGTTTATCTTCGGAATAGGAGCAGAGTCCCTGGCGGTGGCCCAGAACAGCTATGCCGTGCTGTGGTTCAAAGGCAAGGAACTGAACATGGTCTTCGGCCTGCAGTTGTCGGTGGCACGTTTTGGGAGCACCGTCAACTTCTGGGTGATGCAACCCATCTACAAATACGTAAGCAACTTCTACGAAGGACATCGGGCGCTTGGCGTGGTCCTCCTCTTGGCTACCCTTACCTGTGTGATGTCGCTGATCTGCGCATTGATTCTCGGCTGGATGGACAAGCGGGCGGAGAGAATTCTCCAGAGGAACAACAACCCCGCAGGCCAAATTCCCAAGCTCACGGACATCTTCACCTTCAAGCCACCCTTCTGGATGGTGTCCATAATTTGCGTGGCCTACTATGTGTCCATCTTTCCCTTCATTGCTCTGGGTCAGAATTTCTTCATCGATCGGTTTCATTTGTCGCCAACGGAGGCCAACACAGTGGACTCGCTGGTGTATCTGATTGCGGCGGTGTCCTCGCCAGTGTTTGGCTTTATCATCGACAAGCTGGGCAGGAATGTGACCTGGGTGTTTACTGCCACGCTGACCACCATTGCAGCTCACGCCCTGCTCACCTTTACCCAACTGACGCCCTACGTGGGCATGATCGTTATGGGATTGTCCTACTCAATGTTGGCTGCCAGCCTGTGGCCATTGGTGGCACTCATCATTCCAGAGTACCAGTTGGGCACGGCCTATGGCTTCTGCCAGTCGATCCAGAATCTCGGCCTGGCGGTGATTACCATCCTGGCGGGCATCATCTCCGACCACAGCAACGGCGACCATACGTGGGTGCAGCTCTTTTTCATGGGCTGGCTGACCATTGCGCTGATCTCCACGGGAATTATCTGGGCGTACAACAAAAAGACAGGCGGCAATCTCAATATGACTCCCAGACAGCGAGCGAATTTTGTCAGCGCCGGGAATTATCAGAACTTTGAATAGTCGGGGGATGACAAAAAAGGAACAAAAGCCGATGCACCCGCAGATCGGATTATTATCGGTTAGTTAGTGAAGGCATAAAATTGTTTGATACGGGCAAGGCGCTCTAATCTTGTTCCAACGATGTGATGATGAAGTGTGATGTGATGTGCGCCTCGAGACGCAAATTGGTATTTACTAACTGCAGTTGTTTGTCAGCCGAGGACGGGGATATACAACACTCCCCATCGGGCTCGAACCGCTACTGATTCAAGTCCGATCGGGCAGGTATATATGCTATTTTACGCTATGTATTTTTAGAGAAATTTATTATTACAGTTACCGCATGTTTTTGTGTCAACGTTTTACAAATTAAACTTAGCATCCCAACCCATGAAAATCGAAATGTTTAATAATTATCGCAGCACTCATTGAAGACTTGTACGCCCAGGGCGGAAACTCGATACTAATCTTTGTATATAAATATGTGTGTTACTCGATCCTATATCTCAATCATTCGATATGCCCGTTGGTAGCATTTACACGAGTACAAACTGTGTCCTGGTGTAATGGAAACTAGATAATTTTCCGTCTTGATTACTATGTTTAAACACAATGCCTTACTTGCAAATAAAATTATTTAAACTACATCCCATTTTCGACTTTATTAATGGCAAAAGCCCAGCGTCCATAGGAGAAATCAAACGATACTGAACTACTTGTTAATGATTTTTATTTGCCGTTGTATAAAATTGAGAAAATTCCTAAAGCCCGAATAAAAAACGAATAGTTGTAGGTGTAACAAAGCATTTATCTAAGCCGCATTCCAGGTTTATTGTTTAAAACATTTTGATGTCCGTCCTCCGCTCCAGCACCTCGATGCACTGCTTGCTGTCCATGCCAAGCACCTTCAATTCCCGCAGGGGTTTCGTTTTCTCCTCCGCCGGCTGATTGCTACGCAGCGTTTCGAGTAACAACAACGCCGTTCCCCTCGCCGCCGTCAACAGCTTGCTCGCATCGTGAATTCTGTCGAATCGAACGTGAAAGGTGTCAGATTTATGTTTACCGAGCAATTGCATATTTCGGCATGACTCACCTCTTGAAGAGCAGCTCGGGACGACGGGTATACTGACCGAAGAGCGCGAATAGGTTGCGCGTCATATCGTAATTAAATTGCGAGGCCCCCGCCGGCGCAAACTTTGTGTTCATCACCATGCTCTCGAGCATGAAGTCATCGATTTGATGGGCTATCAAGCGGAGCGTCTGGTTGAACAGATTGGAGGACAGTTCGCGCTCCAGATTGTGAAGCAGGGTGACCAGCACCTGAAACATTTCGCCGCCGCTGGGCGAAAGAATGAAGGGCTCCCGGCTACTCTGCTCCGGCATCGTGGGCCACGCATCATGGCGATAGCTCATCGACTTGGCCTTCATCTCGTTGGTGGCCTTGGTGGCCAAGTTTCGCATCAGCTGATGGGCCCAGTGCTCCAGCTCCGAAACGGATTGCTCGAACACCGAATTGATCTCCGAGGCATTGGGACCAGCCAGAGCCGAGTGGAGATGGAGATAATGCACGTTCTCGCCCCATTCCCGCAGCACCATTACCAAGTAATTGATAGCATTCAACACGGGAATGCTCGGCACGGCTCCACTGCTGTGCAGTTGCACCAACCTTCGCCGGAAGCTATCGATCAGCTCCAACTGCAGATGCAGGAACTGCAGCTGGTGTCCCGGCTGAACCAACCCGTAGTAGCGATCCTTAATCGCTTCCAGCAGTCGCATAAACTGATCCGCACACCGCGGTATCTTCAGGTCGTCCTCGAACGTATTGGGATCAATTAGCTGGAAGGGTGTCTCCGCCTGCAGTATGTCGTCCATTTTCTCCGCGCAAACTGAACAGCAAAGAAGATTGATTAATAGGAGCATTGGATGACTGTAACCTTATCTCACATCGCTCTTCCAGCGAAATCCAGCGAAGCAAATAAATCGGCTGTGTGATTACGGAAATAGCGCTGGGGAAGCTGGCCGGATAGCCGAATGTGTCACGCAGCTCGGCCTCAAAGGCCAGCGTCTCGTCGAGCAGATGGGCGAAGAGTATCTCATCTTGGGCAATCTGTTCAATATCCACAGCCAGCTTTTCAATGGTCAACTGCACCAGACCTCGCATGAATTCAAGCTAAATAAGAAACTTGATTAGCTATGTATGCTAGTATGAGTATTGCCTGGTGAGAATCCTGGTAGCTTACCCTGAGATTATAGTCCAACTTGCCCGCCTTCATGGCCGATGGCTGGAATGTTTTGCCCACAAAGAAGTGCGTCTCCTTGCCCCAGTTGAGGATCTGTGTGTAGAACCACTCGGGCTTGTCCAACCGATTCGTCTGCCGCGTGCCCGTGAAGTGGAAGGTAAAACGCTGTCGATATGGCGCCAGCAACAGCTGCACCACCTGGCTGATGGGCGTGCAGAGGATGCTGGGCGTGATGCTCTGCAGTGGGGCCAGCTCCTCCGCCGGTGATTTGATGAGGAACATGTACTCGGCCAGTAGCTGGGCCTTGGCAGTGTCCCGAGTGGGGGAGTAGTTCAGGGGCTGCTGGTTCAGATGCGCCCAGCGCATGCTCTTCAGCACGGCCTCAAACTCGCTGGACAGGCGCCTCATCAGCAACTTGTGCCAGTAAGTGGCAGTGCGTTCGGCAAAGGACTTGAGGGACTGGGCCTGCACAGCATGCAATCGTCCCACCACGCTATGTTCGCAGTCGTTACCCTCGTAGAGGGTGAGGTAGACATTGACCAGCTTGGCCTCGTCCTTGCCATTAATCGCATTGCCCAGGGCAGCGCTGATCTCCTGGATATCCTGAACCAAGCGCAGATACTGCGTCAACCGCTGCAGCTGACGCACCTGACCCAAGTCCTCGGCCACGCCCTCCAGAACGGGTTGACACTCCTTCAGCTTCCGCTTTAGTTTGGCGCCGAACTGGGCCAGCTTCTCCAGCTCAAAGTCTATGCTTTCGCAGGCCTGTTGCTGGCACTGGAAAGCGGATTTGTAGCAGGACACGTTCTGGGCATCCTCGTAGTCCAGCTGGGCGTGGTTCAGATTAATTTGTGGGTATTTGTTATGGTTTTAACTACCTACTGTGTGGGATAGGGCTTGCAGCCGCTCCTTGTAGTGTCTGACCAGCTGTTCGGCTCGATTTAACCGGCTGGCGTCCTTGCCGATCTCCCCATTCAATCGCGCCACTATGCGCAGCTCCATCTCGCTTAGCTTTGCGTGCATTTTGCTGCAGCAAAAGCTAAAACAGCATTTAAATTAAAAACTAAACGGGCCACGAACCACGTATAAAAATAAATAAGTGGGCAGTGTTACCATCGCTTAAAAATGGTTAAAACACCAAAATCCGGGTGAAAATAATTTACCTATTGTAAAGGTAAAATAAATGTATTTCCTTGGGTAAATAAAAATTCATTTAATAATAAACCTTTTGTGTATTTAAAGTCATTTCAAAAGTTTTTTTGGTAAGAAGACTTTTAAAACCCCCCTCGCATCAGGGCTAGCTAAGATTGACAGACCAGGGTAACATAAGTAGCCTGACAGCCCTGGACGACCAGGGCTACATAAACTCCAGAAAGCGGGCGTTGTTTGAACACACAGGTGCTGGCGTCGTTTTCGCTTCCATTTTCCTGTCGAAAACAAAAACGGAAAATGTTTACGCCCAGGCAAAAAGGTTTCGGAAACGGGGGCTTTGTCCCGTCGCCTCACACACCGCTCAGCTTCAGCCGGGAACTGCGCCAGGTTCTGCAGGAGAGGAATCTGCTGACAGCCAAGTCGCGGAAGAAAGGTGAGAGAAATTTACAAAGGACGCCAGGTGTTCAGTTCTAATTGAGCAAGTCTTCCTGCAGTCTGCTCCTTGCTGGACAGCAACAACAGCAGTCCCATCGGTTCGCCCAATCCAGAGTCGGGCAAGCGTTTGGGATTCCGGCTGCAGGCCATCCAGGAGATCATCTCCTCGGAGAAGTCCTATCTGGAGCAGCTGGAGCTGTTGATGAACTTCTTTGTGCGCCCTCTGAAGGAACAGGCCATCATTGATTGCTCCAACCACACACTGCTCTTCGGCCAGATCGAGATGATCCACAATTTGAATGGGGAGTTTCTCAGAGAACTGGAGGCCAACATGGAGAATGTGGCGCATGCATTCCTGAAGATGGCTCCGTTCTTCAAGCTGTACTCGGTGTATGCCTTCGACTACCGTGGTGCTCTGTTTCTTATCCAGGATTTGATTAGCAAGAATCCGGTGTTTCGAAAGTTCCTGGAGCAGACCGAGAGTCGCCCGGAGGTCCATCGCAAGCTAAACTCTCTGATGATCGTGCCCATCCAGCGGGTACCGCGGTACAAGCTCCTTCTGGAGCAGGTCTTGCTCTACACGAGTCCTGCAGATGCGGACTATAAGCTGCTGAAGGGTGAGTTTAAAAAGATACCTCCATCCTGACTTGAAATTTATGAGTTTTTCTGTTCAGAATCCGTTAAGGAGATCGAAGCTACCGCTGCTCACATTAACACATGCGTGGAGGAGCAGGAGATCACCCAGTATTTGATTCACCTGCAGAACTCCCTGGTGAATCGCACGCCCAACATTGTGAAGCCCTCGCGGCGGGTTATCAAAGAGGGAATCCTGCAGAAGATCACTCACAAAGGCACGGAAATTAAGCGCTACTGTGTCCTCATGTCGGACATATTTATGTACTGCAAGATGCTCAAGGAAAGGCCCCCCAACACCGCCGTTGAGAACTCTCTGGAGTGCTGCTGCATTTTTCCCCTGAAGAAGTGCAAAGTCTATGAAATGCTGCCAGGTAACTTTAAGCTGACTTGCCAGAGCGATGGCATAATCTTCGGGAGCGGCGATGTTCAGCTGTCGCGCACTTGGGTGGGTTTCATTCGCGACGCCATCGACCTGCACGTTCAGTGTCGCAAGACTTTGAGGAAGGACTCCAGCAAGAGGACGCCCATACGCAAGAAGGACATGAAGAAGTTTGGAGCTGATTATGTACTGAGTCCCAACAAGCGCAAATGCGTGAGTATTTAACAAATAAAATATATGGAAATCATTAATATATTAAATTTTTCGTTCCAGGAATACGAGACTGTTTTTCGAAACAAAAACCGCTCCACGGATTCCGATGAGGAGGCCGAGGAGTCAACTTGCTTTGCTCGCAAGCGCAAAATACCCAGCGCTGTCCTGAAAACTCCCAATACAAGTCACAACTTTGGAAAGTCTGCCACAACCTTGCCAGTTAAACGTTTGGCACCACCGCCACCTCCTCCTATGCCGCCTGCCCAATTGCGCAGTCACTCGGGAAGAGCGGGAGAGTCCAAGGAGAACCGCATCTCGAAATTATACAAAAAGCTTGCCACTGGCGACAAGGTAGCCAATGTGCGGGGTATCCTCAAGAGGAGCAATGCCACGACAAGCAGCAGCGATCACGATCCCAGTTATGGGTTTGCCAGTCGTTATTCGGACTCCAAATCCTACTTCAGAGCACATAACGTGGACAACACAATACCCACAGTGGTGAAGCGGGAGGATGTTTTCAATGGGGAGAACATGTTTCCCGTCACTTTACAGACACCAGGGCCAGAAAGGAGCCAAGAGGAGCTGTTCTCGCCACCGCAGAAGAAGCGGGTAAAGTTTGACGATACTCTGGATGCAGTGTCTCCGGTCTTCGAGCAGAAACCCTTTGCATTCGCCAACAGAGATATAGGTGGAACAACCAAACCAACTTCTCTGCGCGAGCGGATCTATGATTTCTTTGCGAATCTATTCTAGAACTAGATGACATCAATTAAAATCGTAACCATTATTCATCATTTGATCCATCAACATTAATAAAAGCATTTACAATTTGAACTATTTAGATCGCCGTAGTTCGCAAATCTTGCGCATAAAATCTTCCACAGCCTGCTCACTGATCTCCTCCAGCCAGCTGCCATTGCTCTTGAAGTGCGAACCAATAATGACGGCCTGGGCATTTTGGAAGTAACTTTCTATGTTGTCCTTGGTCACCCCAGACCCGATCAGCAGGGGAACCTTGACGCGACCTGAAAGCTGCTGAAGATCTTCCGGACTGGCTGCATGACCCGTGGCTGTGCCCGTGATGATAATGCCATCGGTCATAAAGAACTCAGCTGCATGAGATGTCTCCAGGAGGCTGACATCGGCAGTTATGGCATGTGAGCTATGTTTCTTCTTCAGATCCGTGAAGATCAGCACATCCTCGGCGTCGATGTGCTTGCGATAGCGCAACAGGTCCCCGGCACAGGCATCCGTGTAGCCTTCATCCGCAACGTGGCCGAAAACGAATCCCTCACAGCGGATGAACTGTAGCTGGCTGGCCTTGGCAATGGCCAGAGCTTGTTTATTTCCACAGGCCAGGACTTGGACCCCGCATGGCGTGTCCTTGGGCACGACATTTCGCACTGCCTGTCCCACCCGAGTCATGCAGGCCACTGTCTCGGGACCCAGGAGGCGTTCTGACACATAGGGAATATCGTGCATGTTTTCAATAAGAACGGCATCCTGTAAGGGTTGGACTATAAATTATAAAGGGAAACCATATGCCATAAAATTACCAACCAGCTGATGCTTCTTGTAGAGATTCGCCTCGTAGATGGCCTTCTCAATCGTCTGCTCCCAGTTGCCGGCATAACGTGGAGTTCCTGATGTTGTTTCTCTGGATTATGTGCAGTCGCTTACGGATATCCCCTTACCTGGCAGCGCATCCACGTGTATCATGCCAATAATTTTGCATGTTTGCTGGCCAAATACTTTCACAAATCTTTGCATATTTCGAATAAATATTAAACTTAATCCGCGCCAATAACAAGGTCATGAAATTGTTTACCTAAAATCAGCTGATGATCGCCAGGGATGGATTCAATCTTAAATTATTTTCAAAGCATTTTTTAACTAATTCAAAAACTAAAAAAAAAAATTATAACATTAAAGGGATATTTAAAAAAATAGAATACAAAAATGTTAAAACCCTTTAATTATATAAATATTTTCTTAGAAGAAAGCTCCAATACCATATAAATTATAATGGTTTTAGTGCTTTAAAAACATATAGAAATTATTGATATTGTTTTAGGTAAAAATGTAAATGTTATTTTACTCCATATAATTGTATTTACAGAGGCAAACAACATTCCTTAACTGAAGCCAAAACTTAAAAAAATAGTTTGTATTGTTATGGGTTAAATCTTAATATTCGATTTTTCCCCTTATGAAGATAAGCTATAAATAATTTTGATTTACAGAGGCAATTATTTTTATGAATACTTGTTTTTGGGGAATGGTCCTGGTTCTTGATTTATTAATTGAACCTGAAAAATATTATTTTGTGAATTTCCTCAATTAAAATTAAGACATCTCAAGGTCAAGGTGTCATTCAACACCATCAACCCAACAAACTGAAAAGATCTGCATTTGAAACAAAGACCTCACGAAATAGCACTTTAAATAAATGGAGAGTGCAAACAAAAACAATTATGACACTTTGGCGGAACAATGGCCAACGTTATCGCCCCACGTAGACATGGCAATAGGAAATAGGAATAGCCGGGCAACGGAAAATTCCTGCGGGGAACAGGAATCTAGGAGATGTCCGCCTACAAAGTTGCCGAATGAAAGGCTTCCCATTTGGGCTATTCGCAGCTTCACATCTTCCTGTCGCCACTCCATTACATTGTTTTAGGAGAGCGATGCGGGCATGGAGGTGTGTGTGTGTGATGCGGATGCGGAGGAGGATGTGGCTCGGATGCGGACGCGGAGGTGGCGGTTGGACTCGTGCCCATGTCTGATTGCCGGCGCTTAGCGGAAACGGCGTCGTTCGTTCGCTGTGCGCGACAGAATTTCAATTATCACAGCGTGCTATTTTCCCTCCAGTCCCTCCAGGAGCACATTCCATTTCCATGCCGACACCCACACCCGGACCCACACCCACACCCATATCCCGTCAATATTCGCCATTTGTTTGTTTGCCCGTGCATTGTTTTCAGTCGTGTGTGCGAGTCCTTTTGTGAGATGTAACAATTGCGCTTTGTCCTGTTTACAATATGTAAAAGTGATTGTTGCTGGGCGCTTGGCATTGTAATGGACACTACTCCTGCGGGTCCATTTGCCCCATAAAAATGTGCAATCTAATTGAATTTTGTTTGGCAATTGATTGGCCAACAAGGTCGAGAGACTCTCTCAAATTCCATCTCGCAACCAAGTATCCCCAAGGACTTGAGCAAATATCCCCGCTGGAGTGGAAACTCTTTACCTGTTCAGCAAACAATATAAATAATTTATAATCTGGGCCGGGTGTCCTTTCGCACTTCCAGCCGACTTCCGACTTCCGCCCTCCAACCTCCAGGCCTCCAATCCGCCTGCCCAAAGTGGTTGGGACCCGTGTCCTTTGGTGTCGGGGCACACATGTGTACTACCACTTTGTTCGGCTTGTAGTTGCAACAAGTTGTTTCCGTGTTTGCCTTTGTGTCCCGTCCTTGATTATACGAGCTGCAAACAATCTTCTCGGTGTCCGTGTGGGTATGAATCTGCCGCATGCGGAAGGTAAACAGAAAACATAATGTCCAGGATATCCCCTGCACAGGTCCCTTATCTGGACCTTCTTTTTCTAATTAGCCGTTCCAAGTGTTCCTAGGACAACCACACCGAAAGAAATTAATTAAGAAAAAATACTTTACAACTTTTGTAATTTCCTTAAATCAACATTTTCTAAATATATAAAATAACAAATAGAGTTTACTTTAGTTACCACAAATAATTACCCAAAAAATATGAAGAATCTTGAACGGAATTAAAAATGTAAGTATATATTTTTTTCCGTGCGAAAACCAACTTAAAATGCATTTTTCAAATTTAAAAGTTATCCTTAAAGTTCCCAAATTTTACCTTTTATTTTTATCTGTGAGGAAACCAACTTTAATGCTGACGAGGGAGAAGGCCAAAGAAATAACAACTCTCCGGCAGATGAAAGTTATCCGAAAGGGAAAGCTTATCAAATTTCACTAATTAAGCAAAACTGCAAGTGCATAAAATATTATGTGGAGTGCAATAACAAAAGACTTTTCAAAAGTCAGTAACAAGCAGTTGATAGCCATGCAGACATGGCAAAACAATTGAATTATTTAACAACGCAGCAACATGGAAACTTTTTATAGCCTCTAATTGGAAAGTTTCCATCCGTCAGGAAGTTAGTTGGGTGGGTGGGGGTCTAAGCGATGGTCCACCTGCATTCTGCTCCACCTGTCGCCGGCAGACTGGGCGCCCGGCACCCAGTCAGCCTTTTTATTTTGACAAAAACTTGCCGACGTTCATTTGACATTTGGCGGGGGAAGAAACAAAACAAAGCCGGTGACGAAACTAAACTAAACCCATCGGAAGTCCGCCTAACGAGTTTTTCATTTATCTCCGCGTAAATTACGTTTTCACACCTAATCCCGCTCAGCCATGTTCCACTCTTTATCATGGCCGAATCAGCGGAGACCATTTTATAAATTAGCATTTCAAATATTTCGGCCACATTGCGACGTTGATTTGCCATTACTCATGCGCCCCGTGGGCCGGAGGGAAGTTGGCGCGTGAGGGAATTTGATAAATTCGCCATTTTATTTGGCATTTGAGCGTATTCATTAGCTAGTGTAAATGCAATTAGTCAATAAATTGAGTGAATATTACCAATTTCCATGCGAGCCACGGCCTCAGCAGACAGCCATCCAGTCAGCCATCGAGAATGCCGAAGGACAAGGACACCGGAGCGACAGTGCGTGCGTGCCCTGCTATCGGCGGTCATAATTTCTGGACTGGATGCCACCGCCACCGCCATCGCATCGATCATCATTGGCCGCGGGAATGGGTAATCGACGGAACACGCAACCGGGCCAACAACAGTGTCGCTGCAAATTGGCAAATGAGCGAGGACAACCTAGAATTGTGTGCGGCGTGTAAACTGATGGACCACAGTGGGTGGCACTGAAGATGGTAGATTCTCTGCCCTGCCCCAAAAACAAGCACCAGAGTTTGGCAGCACATAAAGCCCCGACCTTGAGTGAGCCGATTTTAAAGAGTGTTGAATTGCAGGTATTTTATTTTTAGCTCTACCTCTCATCGGCTATTCTTCTATTTGTCTGCATTAGAAATGTAAAATATTAATTCTAACAAATTTTCAATACCAATTAATAAATCAATACAATCAAATTCCAGCACAAAAAATTAAAGCAATTTCAAATAAACTTGAAAAGGGAAAATCGATTAATAAAATGTAAGAATAATTTCCCAAGTCACACCTCTAACATCCAGATTTTCACCTGAAGTAATATAAATATATTAAAAGCCGCCAACCTGAAGCCGTCCACCTTTTATTTATAACCACTTTTATAGCTCTTTCCATAATGAGCAGAGTTTAAATTTAACAATTGCTCAGTGGCTGGCGATGGCGCTTACCTGGCACTTTGTTTAATGTTGTCTGCTTTACAACCGCAACAAAATTCAACAAAATGATTTAGGTGACAAAACTTTGCAGACAAGCAGGAGCAGAGGAAAAAGAAGAGGCTTTTGGGTGATATAAAAATAAATATGCCACAGCAGCCAGCTCAGCGATCTGCAAGTGAGGCAAGAAGAAAAATTGCAAGCGCTGCATGGACAATTAAATGCGGACAACACGCATACGCCACGTGTGCACAATTTGCTGCAGCTCTGCCCAGGGAGAAATAAATTACTCAATTTTAGTTTCAGCTGTCGGGCCTGGCCTGGCCTGGCCAGCAAATAGAGCCATAATACGAACGTCGAGTTTTCAAGAGAACTTTAATTAAACAAAGCCACAGAGCGACCGAGAAAAGGACGACGGCTTTCCGTGACCTCAGGTGGCATATGCGATGGCGATGGCGATGGCACACCCACAGAGTCAGAGTCAGAGTCGGAGTCGGACATCGAGTGGTTTACCCGAAAACCGTGAAAGCCAAACAGAAACAACAACGGCAGACTGCGGATCCAGGGAGCGGCAACTGACCCAGACATGGCTAGGTGGACTTTGGGCCACGGCTATCGTCTCACTTTATCTTGGCCAACCAAAATTGTCGCAACGTGTGGCGCGCAAATGTGTGGTATGCTTTTTCATTTCACTTTTATTTATTTTGTTTTTGAGCAGGGATGGCACCGTGAGTGGGACTTACCCAGTTTACCCACAGTCCGGTATTTGACTTCTGAAAGCCAAAGTATTTCCCTGGAACTCCACTCGGTCGGGCTGTAAATATCTCATTTACACCATTTCCCGAGAAGCCTTCTGTGCAGCTTTGCCTTCTCTAGGATTCTCGGAAAATAAGTCTAACTCTGTTTGCCAAATGGACTTGACCAGCTGGTCCCAGGTTTATTTTCTCCACTCTTGCCCTAGTTTTTTTGCGTGTCCATGTGCCATCGTCAATTGACTTACCCGCCGGGCTCTTTAGATAACTTGCAGAAGGCATAATTAGTGAAAGTGATTTGTATCGGCCGACTTGCTGCGGCTAAAAATATCTGACATTTCAGACTGCTTGTGCTTTGGCATTTTGTTAGCCCATTTAATTTGAATTCCCTTGCAATCTATCCCCGTCTGCAATCCACTCCTTCCTTTTCCTCCAAAGTCGCTGTGAGACCTGGCTTATCGTGGGCTTAGGTTGCAGCTCCTGCAGCTCCTTCGGCTCCTGGCTCAGGTTGCAGTTCACCTGGCTCTTGTCTTTGCTGGCAGCCTAATGAAGCCAGGAGATGCATTCTTCAAAGGTATCTGGCTAGATATCCTTGGAATTTAGTTGAAGGCGCCCCAGGTATTTAAGGCATTTCCTGGCTTATTTGTGTTTTTAATCCAGCTGGCAACGTTATCTTGGGTAACCTTTATTCAGATCTCTGAAACTTCTAGAAACTTCTTTTAGGTTCATTTAAATTTATGATAGGAATATTTTGTGGAATGCTGTAAAAGGGCAATATTTGGTTTCAAAACTTTATAAGTTAAGCGAAATATTATAAAATCATAATAACCATAAGTGATACATGTATCAAATTGGTGTTCTTTAAATAATTTATCTTTTTTTTAATTTTCGTATTGCATTGCTTAATTATTTTTCTCTAGTTTCCAGCTTTAAATTGCCATTCTCCCTCACTAAAATTTTAATTAAAAAATTAAGGTTGAATAGTTCAGACCAAAATTAAAGCGTTTTGAAGGTGTACTATCTGGAATCATAAGATTCAGTGTGCGTGAGCAGATCTGCGTGTTTGTGTGTGTGTGGGCCAACCAATCAAAGTTCAAAAGTTCACATCATTGACAGCGAGCAACTTTGGCTGCTTTGGCCCAACTCAAATTAAGAAAAGATAGCTGGCTGGCTGGCTGGCAAGCAGGAGAGACGCACAAAACTTTTATCATTTTCACAGTCCAAGAGAGCAACGAGAATAGTTAGTTACGTCGTACTTATTCCGCCCCCTGCCCCGCCCTCTGGAAGCCCTATCCTGGGCAAGGACTTCCCTCCCGTGCACCTCCTTGATAATGTCGCTTATTTAAGCTGCTTAATTTTGATGCCGTTGCCAAGGGTAGGAAGCCCTGTTGCCCCTGCTGTTTGCACTCCGGCCAAGGGGCTTCAATGCAGTCGGAGCAGTTGGGCAACAACCAAGCCAAACGACAATCAATCACTATACGGTGACATCAATGCATGATGCAAGTATGCAGAACCATTCGCACTTCCAACCATCCGCAAATGCCAAAGTCCCAGGCCAATCAGGCGCAAGGTATGACTGCAAAATCTGTGGGCTCTGCAAATTCCGGACATGTTGCCTACCGATGCCGATGCCGATGCTTTTTCCGTTGTTGCCCATGGTTGGTGATGCGAATGCCGATGCTCATACTGATGCTGATGCTGGCCCTTGTACTGGTGCTGTTCGTCCTGTCTCCGTTTTGCTGTGCGCCGTGCACGCGGAGGCATGGAATTGGGTCACCGGACGAGAGGCGGGGTTCCGGGTCGAGCCTTTGCGTTCCGTTCCGTTTCGCACGGATTCAGATTCGGGCGGCCCACAAACGCACAAAAAGCTGAAGTACACACACTGAAAAAATCAAAAGCATTTTCTTAAAAGTCGACTAATTGACTATCTAATATATATATTATATAATATATTTTTTGTAATGTTTTTTATGCCCGGCTGTTTATATTCTAGCTTTAAATCTTTTTTTTTAAATAGCTTTAAAAAAATAATAATAATTAATATTAGATATATTAGTTGTGTATAAGATTTGACCACGTTATAGTCAGTTGAAACTAGTATAAGGAACAATAAAATTATATACAGCTTATCATAGTGATATTTTTCCTTTAAGAGTCATTTCTTAATTTGCTTATTTCAAAACTTTCAATCCTCATTTATCCGTTGTAAGATCCTTAAATAATTTGTTATATATCGAATAATTACCGAAATAATTAAAACATCTACAAAAACTAATGACACGATATATTTAAAACATAATAAAAATGCTCTAAAATATGTTTTTAATTCCATAATTTTTAAATACAGTTTTGAAAGCCTTATAGAGAGTTATGTTTCCCTTTGTGTAACTGTTGAACTGCAAGATGTGCTCCGCGTAGTGGAGGCTGAAGAGTAGTGGCTTGAGTGGTGGTGGGTGGTTTTGGGTGTTAGCTTGTGGGTGGTGGGCGCCGAGTGGCCGAAGCTCAGGAAGAAAGCCAACGCGCGCTAAGCGCCGTCGCTTGATGGAGCTCATCATAATTTTTGGGGCGCCATGGTGGAAAACAAAAAAAGAAACAAAACAAGTCGAAGCGGAGCGGAGCGAACAAGAGCAACATGTTATCCTGCGAAAAGGACTCAGAGAGACAAGGAGAGAGAGCGAGAGCAAGAGCCTTCGGGAGAGCGAAAGCTTGAAAGCAGCTTTTCGAGTTTTTGCCACTGCCTGCCGCTAACCTTCATCTTGAACTTCATGGCCGGACGGAGAGCAGTGGAAACGTATCTATGTGAGCGTATGCGTGTGGCTGTATGGGTGAGTGGGCGGTCGGGCGTTCTACGTTTCCTTTCTAGGCCAAGTTTGTGCCTCGCCATCTTTGGCCATAAAAACATATGCAACAGGAGGGAGTTCATTCATGACCGACTCACACCAACAAGCGGGGAAAATCGTAAAGGAAAGTGATGGGAAAATGATAAAAGCAAAAAGTTTCAGTTTTACAACTTAATGGGATTTAGTTTAATTCTATAAATACAAGACATATTAGGTTTAGTTGCAATTCTAGGATTACTAAATGTATGATTACTAAATGCTTCAAAATTAAGCTTAACATTTTTTTTTAAAATAAATTTTGTTTAATATTAATTATTAAACTATCTTATTAAACAAATAAGGAAGTTTAATAATTTTAATTAAATCGTTAACTATTCACATTTTAGATATTATCTATTTAATATACAACATTTTCTGGCTTAAATATTAAATACAATTTTTAAAATTTAAATTCTCACAACGGCCAAACTTCCCTTTCGAGCTTTGTCCTTTGAGAGTTAAGAATCCTTTGAGGAAAACATAGCACTGACCTCTCTCCAAGCTTTTCGCTCTCGCTGGCTCTCTTTTATCGCGTCGCTCTCACGTACACCATTGCAGGCTCTTATCAGAGGAACGACAGGCTGGCTGGAAGCGAGGCAGGACTCGCATTTAAGGATAGCACAGGAGCAGGAGCAGGAGCACCAGCAGCAAAAGCAGTAGCAGCAGCAGCAGCAGCAGAACCAGCAACAGTGCGACGGATGCACGGCCAGCCGAGCGGGCAGCTTAAAAGGTGAAACGCGAAACTGGAGCAGCTCAGTTCGCTGTTGGCAGGCGTCGCTGAAGGTAGTTGTAGAGGAGCTAATAATCCACCAGGAGAGGAGCCGACTCACCAGCCGAGGAGCAGCCACAGAACGATTCGGGGAGCCAACGCAGTGACAAACCGTCGGGGAGACCAGTAGTCAGTCATCCAGCTCTCCTCGAATCCTCCAGGCCAGGCCAGGACCGAAATCCAAAAAACCAAAAACAAAATATATCGAACCCAAAGCGAGAAAGGTGAAAGTGAGTGCGCGACGCGAAATAAAATGAAATAAACACGAATCGAAAGGAAAGTAAACCTGACACAAAACTAAACCAAATTGAATTGAAATGAATGGAGAGAGGTGGAGCGAAACAATTAAAAGCTAATTGCATGCAGCCCCAGGACCAAGGATAAGCTGAACTGGAATGGAAACGGGATCCGCCCCGCCCACGTTTATGTCACGCTGCATTTGCACATAATTGCAAACTGTTGCGCGGCCTGCAGTTTCGCTTTTTATTGCCAGGCGATAAAAGTAAAAATCCATTTGCCCCAAAACCATTTCCCACGACAACTGTTGCACAGAAGCACTAAGGATTGAACAGGGGACACGGACCCAGGCACGGACACAGGACACAGGACACTACACCACACTGCATTCGGGGCCACAGAACATAACCATTTATTTTACGATCTCAGCCTTGGTCATGCCCCATTAAATATGCTTCTGAATGTTTTGTTCAACTTGAAACGGAAAGCGAAATGCGAAAAGTGCACAACCGAAAATTATGTTAAAATAAATATCACATAAAGGACGAATCAGAATCAGAATAAAAAGCAGGGCAGCCATCACCGGGGAGCAACTACCAGTCGCTATTTGCATTCGAATTTCCAGTTCTGGTCAAGAACGTGCGGCGTGTCAATTTATGCATCCATAAAAGTTAAAGGGGAACTCGAGAGTAGCAGCAGCAGCAGTAGTAGCTGTAAAAGGAGCAACACTTGACCAGGTAAGTCCTTGGGCAAGCTCTCACCATATACCATACATATATAAGTTCTTGTTAACATGTCCACATTCTGCCCCTGACATTCCACTGTCCACTGTCCAATTGTGTAATTCTCAATGCAATTATTGACAATCAAAGCGTTCATTGGTTTTTAATTATTACTGACACTCCTTGTTATCTATTAATGAAAATTCGAATAAAACCGTCTGCCCATGAAATATTCATTGCCAACATATGCCCATATGTATTATATATATATTAGTTACACCTGGGAATGACCGGGCAGAAATCAAATCTGCTTTAATATCGCAATCAAATATTCATGTGATTTTTGCGAATCAATATTTATATTGTCCCTGATGCGTTTTACTAAAATATTTCCGACGAAAAGCCGAAAGCGACATGGCGTATACGTAATGCGTATTTTCTTTAATCATGTCGAGCAAATATTGATGCACAGAGCTGACCGTGATGTTTTTCTTTTGGCTTTTTCTGATGCGAACTTGCCACGGGCGACTTTAATGTCTGTCCACCGTTTTATTGGGGGGCAAAACTATATACGAGCATTATGCGTATTATATGAAATGAAATGTGTCGTGCAATTTGCTGCCTTATATCTTTTGCCGTCTGCGAAATGTGCAGCTGTTGTTTTTGTGCCGCTTTTATGACTATGGTTGGTAGTGTGTGTTGGGTGGGAATCCACTAGGAGATAAACCAAATATACAACCACGCATATGCTGATAAAAGATAAACAACAACAGCAACAGGCGAACGTGCCTATCCTATTGGGTTGGGGGGATTGGAATTCGCAGTTAATTAAAACTCAACTTCAATTTGGCAACTGTTCGACAGTGGATCTCTAATTAAATTTATGCAAAATCCGGGACAACACAATATACCGCCATCCACGCATATGTGCATTGCGGTATTGGAATGCAAATTTCAAATCAAATTAACCAACGTAATTCCCTTGGGCCCACCTGGCGTATGAGTAACGCGATTCGAGTGGTACCATCTGTTTTGGCTGCCTCCATTACAAAGACAAACAATTAAGAGCCAAGAAAATTCCAGTAAAAAGAGAGAGCAAACGAAGGTGTTTTCAAATACCCTTGAAAATAATAAATAACCCACTTTACTGTCCCGAACAATCGATAGGACAAAGCCTGCTGGAGTTCCCATCGAATGCCGTAGACTCTGACTATCAGTTAGGGTATTAAACAGCGAAACGAAATGTGCGGGATGACAATGGGCTGGGACCAAGGCTTTCATGTTAACTTTGTTAATTAAATGAAGCACTTAACATCGAGACATATTTCGAGCCAGAAACACCGCAACCACCTTTCGAACCCTTTCCTTTTAATTTTTTTTTTTTTTTTGTGGACACAGTTTGTTTCCCCCCTGGTATTTCTGTATTTTTTGTTGTGTTTTTTTCGTTGACTACATAATTTTGTGTGCCAGTTCCATTTTAATGACTGTCCAGCTGCGAACTTCTTATCATAATTTCCATTTGGCTTCCGTTCGCCGTTCGGCACTTGTGTGCTTTATTGCTCGTCCTGGCAACGCCCCCACACCACTCATCCGATCCTTCGGAGCACTTTCCTTTGGCCATAGCTTTGGCTCCTCCAATTGAATGTGGACAACTTCAAAGACTTTCGGTGGGCATTTCATTAAAAGCAATGCGACTTTTGCCTTTTTCGTTGCTGTTTTGCATAAAGGTTACAAACAAGTTGTCATTCAATTTCATTCTTCTCCTCCAAACGCCGAGCAAATAACAACAAATAATAATAAGGACAGCAGCAGCAAGCTGGATAATTGCAAGAAAAATGTTTATTGTTGTTGACAGCACAACTTTTGCTATTCATAATTATTTTTAGTTTATTGTTGTTAGCAATTCTTTCGGTGTTTCGTTTTTCCGGCTTGTTTCGAATTGTTTTTGACATACGCCTCGCTTGTTTGCTTTCCATTTGTTTTTGTTGTGGTTTCTGTGGTCAACAGAATGGGTTGGCAAAAACGAAAAACCAAATTTTACAGCACCAACTTGGGTTGTAGTTGTAGTTGCAGTTGTAGCAAAAATAACATTTTTATTATTTTAGCAATTCTATTTCGAACAGAAAAATGTAAGTTGGATAAAGTGAAATGGAAATTGCGAAATTAACTTTTTTGATTTGGTTTCTGTGATTTGAGGCTTCCTTAATTAAAGTTTGAGAAATTAGCCAGCAACTTTTTGCAATTAAAATCTAAATATTATTATTCCTATCTGCTTTGAAAATATTGAATATTTTCTCTGTTAGATCCTTTGGCCCGTAATAAATTACCATGGCCTGTGCATTCGTAATGAAAGAGAAGCTATCGTAATGCGATACCATTTGGCTTTCCGTAAATGAGAAAATGGGAAATGCCTCTAGGCAGAAAAGTCATTTTCGGTGCCCCAAGTATTGAACTCCTCTGACTGGCGAAGGTTGCCATGTCAATGAGCTCACTTACATTGGGTATTCAATTCATATTGCTCTAATATGCGACAATAAGTATCTTTCATAAGCTTGATATTCATGTATAGAGTTTGCCCTCCACCTCCCCCTCCCCCTCCTCCTCCACCATCCCATCCCTGCCTCCTCCCAATTTCCGATGACCTCTGGCAGAACAGTCGCAAAATGTTGCCGCCTGCTGTGTGCCCAAATATTTGTGTTATGTCGCCGTCGATGAGCGTCAAATCAGAATTCGATATGTGCGACGGGCAAAAAATTGCGAGAAATGTGAACAAGGAGCAGCAAGAAGGAGCACCACCACGTCGAAACGGGAATACCCTTGAAAAACCGATAGCGCAGACCCTGAAGGAGTTATTAGCATTCCCCATCAAGTTATGAGAGTATGACAGAAATGGGCAATTAACCTTATCAAAGAGCCAGGTTCCGTGCGTTCCAGCCAAAACAAAAAATGTCAACGAAGATGTGTCCTCAGCGTCGTTAGGAAGTGGGAGTGAAGTGAAGCGAAGTGACGGGAACAAAAAATAAATAAAACCTGAAGAAACCGAAACCTGAAGGAGAGGCAGCCTAAAATGTACGCCATTAGATAGACGGAATGCCAAAGGGACGCAGTGGGTGGAGGGAATCTCCAACCGGGTGGCGAAAGCAAAAAGCAATTTCAAATATTTTCGTTACCTGCTTGTAGAAATTTTTACGTTTTTCTGATTACGGCAAAGCTCTTGCTACCTTTTTTTTATTGTTGTTGTGTAATTGTGCGCACCAAACAACAACAACAACAAATGGGGAGGGAGATGAAATGGGTTAAGGACTGGCAGGAGGACTGGCAAGAAAGAAGAAGACGGAAAGCCTGGAAAAACAGCTGCGAGGAAGCACTTAAAGCAAGTTCCCCATCTAAGGGTTCCATTCTAGACATTTGAAATGCAAAGAAGCATTGCATACTTCCCAGCGTTCTAGTGGAGCAGAATCGGAGGGAGGAGGATTGGGAAGACTGCATATTATAGCCAAGTCGAGTCAAGTGGAGTGGTGACAGCGAAAACCAGGTGCCCTGGCATTCTGATGCAGCACAACAAACAGCCGGAGAATGGCAGGGAATTGTTTCCTCCCGGGGATCGGATTTGTCAACTAGCCAGGACACGACAGGACGAAGAGGTTTGTTTATTAACCATGGAATACTTGGCATTTGAATGGAAATTTCGGAAAATGCATGCAGCAAGTAAAAAACCACTCAACTTAAATGGAATTTTGTTCCTTTTCTAACTTGTGATTTTCTTCTGCATAAAGGTGCATTATAAATGGTGAATACTGAACAAAAGATTTAAAAATTTATAATTATATATATTAAATATATTGTTTTTATGTACACCACCAAAAATAACTTTCCCCACATCAAGCTGTTTTTAATTAATAACTATTTTAAGTTTAATAGAGAAACGAAGAATATACCACCGAAAGAGTTTAATAATGTTTTGAATTGAGAATGGTGCATTCAAGCTATGTTTAGATGTTCATCATTAAAATCGGATTTCACCTGCACCCGATTCTTACGCATACATTCACCTGTGCAGGCTAAGACCTTCATGTTTATGCAAACCCTGAATTATCTTGAATGCGAAATGCGAAGTACGAAATACGGATTCCACGTCCTGTCCCTGCTGCTCTGGGGAAAGCTTTTAGCCAAGTGTGCTCTTTCGGGACTATAAATAGAACCAGCTTCGCCTCCAACTGTTGCGCAGTTACGGATAACTAAAAATAGCAGCCAGCTGCTCCTCCGCAAAGTGGCATAAAATCCAATAAATGCTTATGCTGTCGCTTCTGCAGGCAAACCCGAATTATCCCGACACGTTCGCTGGCCTGCACAAATGTTTACGTGTTTCAGTGTAAACACACACGCGGATCTGGGGATATGCGGATACCCTTGCACCTCGGATACTAAGCACTCGAATACATATTTGTTTAGCTGTTGCTGCTGGATGTTTATCAGCTTGTCGCATGATTGATTTATATGCCATGTGGATTATTAATGGACGGGGCCAAGTCAATTGAAACGACTCCACAAGTCTTAGCTCATTCATTATGGATACCCTCCCTGCAAGGGAATGACACACAAACACATGTGGAGAAGAAAAATATACTCGAGTTCTATCATCAATTCGATGTTTTATGATATATCCTAGGCTTATTACTAGAGCCCATAAATTTGGCATTTCAAATGTCAAAAAGAAATATCTTATCTTTCAGAAGAATCTCAAGGGATTTCTGGAATATATTAGTTTGTGATTACAAAAACGAGAAAGTTAAGTGGGCTTTGACAAAGTATAGTCAGATGTCATCAAATATATTGTTGGATATATTTTTATTTACTTCTATTTATTAAATAACTATTTTTAAGCGGAAATTCTTATTTTATTTTAGAGATTCATGGCCAATAAATTGAATGAATCTATATAAATGAATCTACATAAAATTATCAAAAATGAATAATTCTCCAATAATAAACCCATTTTGTATTTCACTTTATTTATGGAAGTCTTTAGATACAATATAAATTAATTCCTGAATAATATGTGCATTTTGTGAGAGGTAATACTATATATTTGTATTTGAATGAAATATACTCGAAAAACACTAATTATTTTCATTAAGTATAATTATGTGTGCACCAGCATTAAAGTTTTAATTCCAATTTATGTTGCATACAATTATAGTTTCATTTAAGTAATTGACATTGAATAATTCACAAAGTTGAAAATTGAGCGGACTGAACTGACCATTTTATTGTTTTCTCTGTGCAAAAAAAAGGATAATCGTAAAAACTGTGGGTAGCTGGGCGCTTAATTGCGACTCCTCCGAGGGCAGGCGACGCCCGGTTAACTTTGTTTGCCAGAGCAGAGCTGGAAAATGGGAAATGGGAAAATGGCCTGGGAGGAGGAGGCAGGAATCAGTCGAAAGTTGATGCAGGCAGCGGAAGCGAGACAAAGTGAAAATTTCCTTTTGTTTCTTCTTTGACGGCTTGGGCCAAAAAAAACCCAAAAAAAAAAGAAACGTTCTCCTTGGCAGATGGGACTCTCACAGATACACACTTGCACACGCATACAGACACAGACTCGCACATGTGACAATTCCTTTGGGAGGACCTAAGTAAACCTGGTGGGCGCAGCTGACTGTTTTATGGCTCAATCATAATTTTTCACACTGTTAATGTGCAAATGCGATGCCAGACGGAAGCTGGAGAGGATGGAGGACGGAGGATGGAGGTGAGTGGAAAACCTACTCCAACAAAGCGGCAAACACTCAGACAGGCAGAACAAACACCAGCACACATGTGTGTATCTGGGAGTGGCTCTGTCTGCTTGGAAAAGTTTTTCAAGTGTTAAATGAGATAACGTAAACATTGTGATGCTGCTCCACCCAGCACAATGGCAGGCAGCTCCATGCTCCCAGCTCCCAGCTCCCAGCTCGTAGTATCTCCACGTTGACAGACTGACAGTTTCAAAGGTCCAGAGAGGAGACGGGTCCCCTCCTCTCCTCCCCCTCCCTGCTCATAATAATTATTAAAAATAGCGAAAGTTCTTTGGAAAAGTTAACATTTTTATGCCGGAAAGTTGACTTTCGCTCGGTGTAATTTATTGTGGAACTGGCATTTTGATTGCTCTTTTGTGTGGAGTATCTGCAAATATTTGTGTGCTTCTTTTGACATTCGCAGGCGCAACACTTTCGCTCCTCCAAGTTAATTGAGTTCCAACAAGTGGCATTCCCATTCCCCCCCCATTCAATTCCACTTTTCTTCCTCCCGGCTGAAAAGTGCACAAAATGCTTTTGGATAAGTGGAAAGGAGGGACGCCGAAGGCCGTTTAAAGTGGTTTGGGCTAATGAATTGGCCCGGATTGCAAAGGATTCACCGGGTTAATGAAGTGTTCGACTGGGTTTGCTTGCATTTCAGATTTAGATCATGCACAGTCCATTGCCATTCCTCCAGACATTGCTCAGTCCATAGTTGGCTCGGTATTCTTGTATGTTTGCCAATTACTATTTGCAAATGGATTGCTGTCTTGCGAATATTGATGACTTGAATCCATAGCCAGAAAAAAAGATTGTGGAACAGTGACAAAAAAAGTATATTTTCCATTTAACGATCTTCGATTTAATCAAACCATTTGTAGTACACATATATATAAGGTTTCTATTTATAAATCTATGAGAAAGATATTTAGGAATAGAAATGAAAATGTTCATAGAACTTTATTATGANTTTTTTTATATATATATAAAATATTTTCCCAATATTTTTAAATTATTTAAAATAAAAAATTAAATTTATATGCAATCTACATCTCTTTTTGATTTTTTTTATTTGAAAAATAAACTCTTTTTTAAAAGACAGTTTGGAGTGCAAATTTTTCCTGAGTGATATATGTTGTTTTGCTTAGCATGCTATTCATATTTATATGGGTGTTCGGTTATAAAGGGATATATACATCACAACCCCCTGGAATGCCAAATGTCAATTTCAATTTATTGAATTTGTGAAGAGAGCAGAAGGCGCCAGAGGGGCAAAACGGAGAAAAGTGAAATAAATGGGCGTTAGAATGAAAATTGAAAAATGAAAACGATGCCAGCTGCGAGGACGAGGACTAGGACGAGGACGAGGCCGATGGTGCTGCGTTCTTGTTGTCAGCCCCGTTGGCTGCTTATTAGTTTAAATTGTAAACAGGAAGTGTTGCGGCACCGGATATAAGGCCAAGACGTCTGAGGATACGCAAGAGGATATTTAGAAGGAGACCATGAAGTCGCGACAGGCGAGGATTCAACTTGCCTTGTGCCTGTCAGCGGCAGGCGAGGAATAAACTTTTAAGCGAATGACAACGACGGAAGTATTGCGCCAAGGAAGCCATCTCTTCTGGCCTTGGCTCGCTCTTCCTGCTCCTTCCAGCCCTCATTCATCCTCCCGTCTGTTTGCCCGTTTGTATGTTGCAACTGTCGAGCATTTAGTTAACTCTTGGCGGTGTCCTTGTCATTGTCAGTGCGCCAGTCTTCAGTCATTCAGTCAGTCAGTCAGTCAGCCAGTTAGCGAAGGAAGCCAGTCCAGGACCAAGTCGAGTCAGTTAGCCAGTGGCTTAAAGCTCAATGGTCTCTTTAACTTGCCGCAGCTGCCGCAGTTCCTCTGCCCTCTGGCCAACTCCTTGATTTATTCAGCATTTTCCTGCATTTTGCATGAGCTTCTTCTATTGTTGTTGCTGCTATGGCAATAGTATAGATCGTGTGTGCACACAAAAATAAATATAGCACTCCAAAATGTTCATCTAAACTTCAGTCAATAATAAAGTTTTTGTTATTGAATTTTCGCTCTATAAAATTTAATATCAGGAAATGCCGTGAATAATAGTTTTGTGTTTGAAGCAAAACTTTCAGTTTGCCAAATATTAATGTTAGTCGAATAATATTATTACCATTTTTGTTTTATTTTTCTCCCTGTGCCTGTTCATTTTGTCTTCCTTTTGGCTTACTCCAGACAGAAGCAGCTCTCAGACCAACAGGCGTATGGGTAATGTGTGAGCAACCAAATAAAAAAAAATAAAAGAAAACAATGAAAAGTACCAAGAACTCAGAAGTCAAACAGCAGAAGGGGGAATTAAAACCAACAAGACAATAAAAATTAATTTTAAAATCCTCGAGTGAAGTGAAGTATCTCCAAATCGCTTAATTATATTAGCAAACATTAAGTTTAAAGCTTAAGAGGGTGGAGGCAGGAGGATTTCATTGTGGCAATGTGGGGAGTCAAGCTTCCTTCTTTTCGCTTCCATTCGCTTTCATGACGAATTTACAAAAGAAAATTGTTGCTGT
>JAJJHY010008789.1:9325328-9356672 GCA_021224005.1 Drosophila setifemur
ATTGTCTCGCTTTTCTCCGTCACAATCCAAGCGCAACAATGCGACGTTTTAGGCATTTATGGTGTGCCAAAGTTGCCGTTGCCAAAGCCGGATGATATAGACGTTGGACCACCCAGACCCAGTCCCAGTTCCAGTCCCAGTGCCAGTTCCTATCCCTGTTCCCCTGGCAAACGTAATTGAAGTCGTACATGGCCCAGCCATTGGGCAGATATCAATCATATTTATGCAGTTACACGTACAACAGGCACCTTTCGTCCTGTTTGCGTGATTTATGCGACCCCCCCTCCTTGTGTCCCTCTAATATTGTGTCTTGGTATAAGAAAGTCGGTTGCCTCGTTTTTTGTTTGTTTATTTTTTCGGCAAGCTGATAACCAAATTTTGAACAACATAAAAGTTGCTTTTGTCAGTTGGCAAACAATGCGCATAATGCATGAGTCAAGGCCCCACCTCACACACACCTAAATCCAGGCCACCTACTGGCCAAATTTGAATGCTTTTGTTGGCCCCCAACCCAAACCCAACCAGCCCCAACCAAACACACGAACATGTTGCGGAATAATGGACAGCTTACTTGCGCATTAAGCTGCTTTCAATAACGTTGGCCAAAATACAAGTTTGATTGGAAAACTCTCGATGGCATGGCCCGGCATGGTCAGGGGAACCTCCAGCTCCTGGTCCCAGCCATTGTCTGTCAACGTTTATTATCATATTTTGTACATTTTTGCTGCTCTTTGCCGTTGGTCCTTTGGCCAAATCAATTGGCAAACGGAGGACAAAGGAATGCCATTAAAAATACGCAAACGAAAAGGGCATTGTTAATTCAACGCAGGGCTATTGTCATTAAAATTGTAATTATTGTTTCAAGCTGCTGCTGCTGTAAAAACCTCAAGGAATCCGAACTATCTTCTAGATGCTTTCACTCTCTCCTATTTTCATGTTTCTCTGCCAATAAATCTTTGTCTTAGACATAATGGCAGAATTTTCTTTGTCATAACTTCTTAATCGGACTTTCCTCTCGCTTCTAGCAACATTTCAAGTTATTTCTTGGGGCTGTGCATATATACTTGTATGTAGACATATGTATATTGCGTTTTGTGTACAGTTTATAAATATTGGTCATGCTCGCCAAAACGGAAAAAGGGAAAAAAAGGGAGGAAAATACAGCGGAAAATACAACAACAGCAATGCCACACTCCATAAAGGTTAAAACTTTATAACTGACAAAAGCAAGCGGTAGACAAATGGCCAACTTTTTTACCTCCATTTTCCTGTTTGGGTTTTTCATATTTTTTTGGGAGAGAATGGCCTGTCTATCCAGACCCCGGGCTACGGGGCGTAAAGGGCGCAGGGGGGCGTGGTGGCCAAGAGCCAGGCCAGGCACGAAGACAGTTTAATGGGCTTTGACAACAAAAAAACATAAAAATTTAACTGACAGCGACAAGCCCCGGCGAGAAAGAGATGCCTGCATACACATAATATTATTTATTTTTCTCGAATATGTTCCTTTTGTTGTTTGTGCTCGTGGGTGTGTGCGTGTGTGTGTGTGTGGGAATTGTGTTTTGGTAATTTGTAAATCTCAATGTGGAATGCGGGAGATTGCTCATTTAGCTGGCATATTTCAATGTACCCGAATTGGTATCCATTATGGAGCATGTGTTTTTGCCATGACGGTTGTACGGGGTTATAAATAAATCACAGCAAATTTTCGTGCATTTTAGGTAAAGTAGATATTCTTAAATGTGGATGAAAATGTTATTAATTCATAATAAAAATCAATTATTTAATACATATTTATAATTTTAATATACTCGTATAAAAGAAACCATTTAATATTGGAAACTGTTTCCCAATATTCTGAAAACATTTACTTATTTACTTTTTAATTATTTAATTAATTAAATAATTTTTTTTTTTAATAATCAAAATATTAAATTATGAATAATAATAAAAACTAAAGGGTGCAATGTATCTTTGAAATATTTTCATTGGAAATTCAAATTGCTTAAGAGGAGTTATGAATTATGTTTATAAAACAATGATTGGAAACTATTCTTTTGTATTACTTCTAAATAGGCAATTATTTTTTAGGGCATTATATATTTAGGGGCTACTCATGTTTCATTTAATTTATATATCGTTGTTCATAATAGCAGAAGTTTCTTATTTAAATTTGAAGAAGATTGTCTGAGTGATGTGAGTATTGTTAAGTATAGTATAACTAATTATTTCCCAAGAGAGATAAAACCTCTATATACCTCTACTCCTTCGTTCGTACTATTATCGCGAATCGGCTTCCGCATAAACGGCCAACGAGACATGAAGATTGGGAGCCACCTTTTTTGGGTCAGCTGGGTTCCTGTCCTTGGCTGTCTGCCTGCCAGTCTGTTGCTTAGCATTTTTTGATAGAGCCTCCCGCCTGTCTGTCACTTTCCCTATTTCCCACCTCTACCCGTCCCGCTCTATCCGCTTCTCTCTTTGTCTTTCACTCTGTTTGTCTAGGCAGCCATTTTGAGGGAACTGCTGCTGTTGGTTTGGTTTATGCTGTTGTTTTTGTTGCTGCTACCGCATTTCTAATTGAATTGCTTGCTACGTAAACGTTGCCATTGCGCGTCTGACACGAACAGGCTGCCTCCAGGACCTCTCTAGGACCTCTCCCACACACACACACAGAGAGAGACACCCGCCAGGAACGGGGCCATAATCGAATTAGATAAGTTAATAACTTGATAAAAAGTTACAGCGTGTTGTTGGCAATGTTGTTATTGCTGCTGGTGCTATTTGGCTGATTTTGTTGGCCTTTGTTGTACCGACCGTTTGTCATTCATTGTTTGTCAGTTGTCGCTGTCAATAAACGCCCAAAATGAAGTTGCCAAACAAAATTTGTCCGAAAAAATCAAGGGAAACACACATTAAATTTGCCAGTTTTACGGGTTGCCAGCAATAGCCATAAACATAAAGTGTTTTATTAAAAAAAAAAAACAAAAAGAAAATCAGGAAAAAAAAACCTGACTTTCGGACGTTAAACATAGAGACTTATTTATTTAAATTACAATATTCGAGAATTTTAAATGTAAAACCAAATACCAAAAACTTGCAGTTCCCAGCATATTTGCCATTTCTGGCTTTGACATAAAGAATATTATAACAGCATTATCAGATTTTTTAAATAAATAAAATGTAGTGAGCGTGTTCAAGCACATCAAATTCTTCTATAAATCAAGCAACAAAAATATTCAAGATTTTTTTGAGGTCCCACCAATAGCCATAAACATAAACAGCTTTATTTGAGATTCCCGAAAAGAAAATAAACGAAAAATCCTCGGATCTTGGGGGCATAAAACATCAACAAGGAAATAATCATACGGAGAAAGCAACAAACAAACAAACAAACAAAAAAATATAAACCAGCCCGGCAGCAAAAAGGGAAATCTGAAGGGAAAATGGTGCGAGAATTATTCCCTGAATTATTGGCCTCGTTATGGCAGGGGCGTGGCATAATTTACGAGCCAGCACCGCAATGTCCTTATCGATTTTGTTGCCCAATTTATGTATGATATCTGGTTCTGTTGCGGACGGCCGGCTGCTCGGACATATGGCTTTAAGGACGTGATGGGCAGGCCAAAACTTCCTGGCACCCTTGAGTGGCGGCTGGCATTTAAAGCCGCCGATCAAGTTGCGGCCAGGAAACAGGCCACTGCCACTAGACTGACACTAATCAGTTCAGGGCACATTGACCCACTTAGCCGGACACGAACACGAACGCGAACGCGCCCATCAAATGTAAACACCAGGGCCGAAAGGGGAGAACTCCCCTGGGCCAACGGTGCGTATACGTATGGGTTGGGGTTGGGGTATGAGTATGCAAACCACAAGGGACGTCAAGGCGGGTCCGTACCCCGTCCATATGGACCATGGCCACGATGGCGTTGACAGCCGCCAGTTGTCCAGCGTGCTGCATTTTAATGAGTTTATTATGCCCATAATAGAGCAAACCGAAGGCGGAAGGCAGCAGGACGAAACTGAGCCAAAGGAGCGAGCAAAGCAAACATATTTAGTCGGTTGTGCGATAAATTAAACAGCGAGGAGCGAGGAACGACCAGGTCCTGTCCATTGGGCAACTCGAACTGGGGCACATAATAATAATGATGTGTGCATAAGTGGACCGTGTCTGGAGGGACTCCGGCTGCCCAAGCTCCCTAAAGTCCGTGGTCTAAGCACTGACAATAAAGAAATACTGGGATACAGGAAATTTTAATGAAACAAAATTAATAGCAACAAAAAATTAGATAAATAGGGATATTCAAAAATTTAAAAAATCTTTAAAATTGTTTTGACTAATTTTGAATACCATTCACGTAAATATTTAATAATGTTTAGAATTTCAAAAGAACATTTTGTTTGTTTTTCCCAGTGCAGAGTCCAGTCTGGGACCATGACAAGGCAATAAGCTCACCTGTCCCAACTGCCTCCCCGTTGCCGCTCCAGGGCGTTTCCAGAGCTCATTAAAGTCACAGAGGCAAGCACCAAATCGCTTTTAAAGGTGTTCCTAAGCCACATTTCTCAAGAAATACCCCAGCAAGGACCTCAAGCCACAAATCTTTAATGAATTCAGAGAAAATTCAACCCGCTTTCGGCAGTAACAAAATCATTGCAAATGACCGTGAATTTTACTTTGCTTCCCAGACAAAAGTAATATTTATGAATTGTACATAAAAATCGCGTATACGCAGTGGCGAGCGGGGGAAAAGTAGGCCAAGTTTTTAATAAACATCCGACATGCAAAACTTTTTTGGCACGCACTCACTCACACTTTCCCCGATGTGTAAACTAACTTTCTTTCTCACAAAAAAAATAATATTTATATGATTACTTCGAGGAACAAGTCTAGAGAGCTACAAAATAGGCAGCGGAGCGTGGAGTGGCTATTTGAGTGGCTTTTCTTGAGCTAGAGCCTTTTTTCCTTTCTATATAATGTGCTTTAAATTATTAAGAAGTACTACATACATTGTTGACTTCTTACTTCCTTTATTTTCAATAAAAAATCTACCTCGTAAATCTAGATAAATGCTTGCAACATTCACCAAGATGGAGTCTTACCTAGAACTAGGTGTTCATTTACGATAACTAATATGTGTAAAAAAATAGGTTAATGTTTCCCACAAATGGGGATACATTCATCCCCCCTTGGTACACCATTGTTGGGGTGTCACTTGCTTATGTGTGAGCTCTGAAAAGTGGCCAAGTCGCCGGGGCTGCCTTATTAAATTAGTAAGCGCTCTCAACTCGAGCTGGTGGAACACCGCTGAAACGGAAGTCTGGCATACACAACTTTTTCAATTTCCTGTAGCGCGAGTTGGTTTCTCTATATGCGTGCTATATCCTTGAGGGTAAGGTTGGGTGTGTGTGTGGGTGTGGGGGGAGCAGTGTGTGATACCACAACGTTTTTAGTGGCATTTAGCAACCGCCGGTGAGCTTATCGCTGACTTTGGCCAAGCCCCTCTGCTACTGCTACTTCCACTGCTACTGCTAGTGCTACCAGGTGCTTCCAGGTCAACTAGCCTGGCTTATCCTGTCCCGCGCTTGGCTTAGCTAAATCAAAAACCTCCGAGCTGCCAGCTGGCTAATATACCAACGGAAATGGCGCACCAGCTAGCCGGTGTTTCGACCATGTCCGTTTTTCAGGTGGTAGCCACCTCGCTTACACATATTTTATCTCATTTATTTCTGGTAATTTACTTTGATTCATCGATTTTGTAATATATACGTGGTGTGGGCCAAAGGCGAACTGAGGCAACACGATTTTATTACCCTAACTTTGGGTACTATAACATTTTAACGATGTTTGCAATGCACTCGGGAAATGTGTGTGTGGATATAAAAGGTGTCTTAAGGTTTCCGGAAAAAATAAAAAAGAGTTAAATCTTAAAGTTTAGCAGTTTAAATTCTTTAAAATTTAATGGAAAAGTACACGGTCCATATTTTATAAAATGAAAGAAAAAGGTTACAAAAATAGTTGAGTACTTGCAATGTTTGAACCTTTTGAAATTGATTTAAAGTTTAGCTCGAAAAATGATATATTGAGTGGGCACTTCGTTTAGCGTATTAAATGCTCGTACATCAAGCTCTCACAATTTCCCCCCCATATACAATATATCAATTGGTTGTTGGATTTGTATTTTATTTTGCCAGGGCCATGCATCAAAATGTTGGCTGCCTCACGTTTGTGTACTTGCTGTGTCGAAATCTGATTGAGTTATTGAGCCAAAATTTCCCAGAGCTTCCCATTTATTGTTGTTCACATAACAATCGCAATAATAATCGTATACTTTTATGTGGTCGATGGAAGCCCCTGGACTCGATACAAATTTAGGCAGGGATTACGGGTTACTCCCTAGGTTTTGGGCTTTGGCCATGAAAGGCTTTAATGCGATTTGTAGATATTAATCATACGCCATGGTGCACTGAGTAGAAGAACACATCGAAGCTAAAACCAATAACCAGGATTTATATTAATAGACTGCGCTGGCGACGGCTAAACTTATGACGTTC
Organism: Drosophila setifemur; assembly: GCA_021224005.1. Lineage (NCBI taxonomy): Eukaryota > Metazoa > Arthropoda > Insecta > Diptera > Drosophilidae > Drosophila > Drosophila setifemur. The sequence goes on from JAJJHY010008789.1 coordinate 9,331,878, forward strand.
ATTTGACAGAGTGTGGCAGACAATGAAAACGAATTTCATTAAATTAGCAAGGAGCTGGTCGAAGGACACGACACTTATTGGATGCTCGAATCAATGACCGGACAACAACAAAAGACCCCATTAACAAAAGCAAATACACACAACTTTGCAACCGAAGGTAAAAACAATCGATGAACCGAATGAACAGTGTATCTCCCAGAGCGCAATTCATTGACAATTTGCCAGGGCGGACTCTGAAGTTTTTGGCACCTGATTGGGCCAATGCGGGTAGGGTGTCCTTTCTCCTATATTTGTATGTATGGAGCAGGTCCTGCGGCAGTGCTGCCACCTCCTCGCCTTTATTGTTTGCAATTTGTTTCTAGCTGCCCGAAACAGAACTTTATTATACCCTTGCAGAGGGTATTATAATTTTGACCAGAAGTTTGTAACGCAGTGAAGGAGACGTCTCCGACCCTATAAAGTATATATGTTCTTGATCAGCATCACCGGCCGAGTCGGCACACTACATCACATAGCTGCCATAGGAATGATGGGAGAAAATTTATTTTATCGTTTTCATAGGCATTAAAGCCGTTACAACAAATTGTGTTACAACAATGTAATCGTTCAAATCGGTTAACATTGTATGGGATTCCAGACGGAATGAACCAGGCGAATAGAAATAACAGTAGGCTGTCCCCGATCTGTTTTTATTTTTATTTTATGGAGACTTGGAAAACCGTTGCTTTCCATTCTGCTCTCTCACATTGATCATGGGTAATGAGAGATTTTAAAACAACGGTCAATTGAATTCGCATTGAGTGGGAGTTGGGAACTTGCTGCGGATTCTGATCGCCTGGTACATTAAATAAACAAATCATCCCATTCAGTTCCTCAGTTCAAATTTCCGTTACAACAAATTACAACAACATAAAGGTTCAAATTTAATAACATTACCAGGCGAACAGAAAGTTACAGAAGGTCGACCATAAATGCTCAATTCATTAAGTTCGCCTGGTAATGTTGTTTGGTTGTGTTGTAACGGAAATTTGAACTAAGTAACAGAAAGGGGTTTTTTTTGATTTAATGTACCTGGCGAACAACCAGCGATTTTTTTTTTTATAAATATTATTTATTAAGCGTTGAACCCGTACATACAATATAGTACCATAACAACTCATATTTACAACCAGCGATAAAATTATGTTACAAATAACTTTTAAAACTGTAGCATACTTTTGGGGCTATATTAAATTCGCTCTTGGGTAGATGGAAAATTTTTGCATCTTTTGGGGATACTTAAAAATGGGTCGAGTACACAATTAAATGATCAAAATAAGCCTACTGTTTTTTCTGTTCGCCTGGTACTTGCTTTCGGAAATCCCGTACAAAGTTGACTAATTTGAGCAAGGGGCACAGAACAAAACCCATGCTTAAAAATAAATTTAAATGGAGGACTTAAATGCAGATAGAGATCATTTGCAAGATCCTAGGAATCTCATTTATTTTAGAAAAGTTATAGGCTATAAACTATACTACAAACTATACTAGAAACTATAATATAAACTATACTATAAGCTATACTATAAACTATACTATGAACTATACTATAAACTATACTATAAACTATACTATAAGCTATACTAATAAAAATGAATAATTAATTTAATCATTGAGCTCAACTTTGAAATATTTTTTATAGTCACTAGAGCCGATTTATAAAAATCGGCTATATCGGCTGTATAACTGGTGTGCAAGGGTATTCTAAACTTCGGATCCCGAAGCTAGCCTTCTTTTCTTGTTTTTATGGCTCAACCTGAGGCGCTAGGATTTCCAGCACGCCCTTTGCCCCGCCCCCCGTCCTGGGGCTAAAAATATCCTGAGACGTGCCGCTCTATTTATAGGTTAGCATATATAGCGACTATAACACTCGGTGGCGGAGCAACTAATGCCGATTGCCATAACCAGAAATGTGTGGCAGAAATCGTGGATGTCTCGCATTGACATTTAAGCTGCCACAAATTGCTTTTCTGTGGCGCCAACTCCTTTTTGTTCCTGCCACACCTCATCCATGTTTGATCCTGGTCATGTGTGGGCCTCTGACTCCTTGTTTTACATTCCCCGTCTGCTCTCTCCCCTTGGTTTCTGGGCATTCGTCTAAGGCTTATCGAGCCCATTTACATAACGAAAAATGAAATTTTCAAATTATAACAAATTGAATTTTCCCAAAGCGTAGCAAGCTTAAAAAGAAAGAAAAGAAAAACCGAGAAAGCCGGCTAAAGAGGATAGCCAACAAAAAAGGAGGCAGACGAAGCTGTTTTAAATATTGACATATGCCAAGGCTGCAGAGGGAAAAGAAAAACAGGTGGATACAAAAAATGTCTGAAGGGATTTGGTAAAGTTCTGGAGAATTTAATTTGTCGTAGTTTTATAAACAAATATCGACATGCTAATAAAATGTTGGGTCAATTTTATGTAAGGATTTTATGGGCTTAACTTGGGACTCCTTTCTTAGAATGGAATAATTTCGGAGGATAATTTGTATGAGAACAAAAATACAACCTAATAAATTCTATTTATGATTTATTTTGTACAATCGGATAACTATTCCTTCGAATAACTCCAATTCGAATGAGTACTCCGGTTCAACGATTCCTCAATCGCTTGTTGTCAGGACCCGAACCATGTCCAATCCGATGCACTATGCATCCTTGTAGTCCAATCAGTCACCCGGCTACGTGTTCAGCTCAACATGTTGGCACCGAGTTCGCGGCACATCCTGTTGTCCTTTGATCGGAGGACGCCATTTCTTTTCCGTTCGACAGCTTCAACTTCCACAGCCACGGAGCTCTGGCTCTGGAGCTCCAACTGGCTCCTGTTTTTTTTTTTTTTCGTATTTATGCGTTGATGTTTTACGTGCCCGAAATGCCAAAAGGCTGGCACTGCACGGACCCACATAAAGATGTACACTATGTGTGAGGGAAGGACTAGGAATACTCAGCCGTATGTGCGATGATTGTACGTGTAAAGTTTATATTGTGTAAATGCTGGCAGTCGCAAGGAGTGAAAAGGCATCAGCAGTCCGTAACTTGGTTAGATGTTGCCAAAAATAAACGCAGGACCCTGGAAAAAGGGTTAGATCTGCCCTCAGTTGGTAAATGAATTTATGTGGTTTTGTGTTTCTCTGTTCTGTATTTTTTTTTTTTGGAAAGAAATTCGGGCTTGGGTTACAGGCATATTTGTATTCGATTTCATTCGTCAAATGCAGAAAGTGAATTTAGTGTTTTGTTGATTCGTTTTTCTCATTTCCCTTTTCCGATCTCCGATTTCGCTTAGTTCCGATTTTTGTTCTGTTCTGTTTTCTTTTTTGGTGTTATTAAAGCATGACAAAATATTGACGCAACCATTAACAAAAGCTTTTAGTGCAAATACATCTGACGGTGGCATGTGACCATCGGCCATGCCACCGTCGAAAAGGCAGCCAGACAGGCTGGCAGGCAGGCAGGCAGACACGCAGGACGAAAAGGACGAAAAGGACGCCCGTCACTTTGACAGCTCTGTCGTTTGGTTTGGAGCGTTGCTTTGTGTGCCTCACTGAGTTGCACATTTCCATTTGCATTGTTGCTGCAGCCCTCTATCTTGCTCACATACTTGCACTCCCCAATTGGAACAGCCTTCCCCCGCAGCACCCCTACACTGAGAAAATAATACTAATTACTAAATTTTTAGCTTGTTTGAATATTTATATGTTGCATTCATATTGGTATCAAATAAATTTAAATAGTTTATATATAATCAATGAATTTAAAAATAAACTATTCATTTGTATATCATTAAAAATTCAATACTCTAGTTAGACTCATTAAATTATTTTTTTAGAAATATTTATTTATCCAAAAACAATTTAAATATATATAGTTGAAAACATAAATTTTGCTTTAATATGTGCATACAAAAATATACTTATTTTAAACATTTCTTAAGCTTCGAAGCTAGTAAAATATTGGACCTTATTTTTTTTGAGTGTAGGAGCCCAGACCAACTGCGGCTGGGTGGCAAATGGTCAGCGGACTATCTGCTCTCCTGCAGGTTGCCACTTCTGTCTTGCCCTGCAGTGCTTTTTCTGCCGTTCCACATTTGCTTTGGCATGTGCAATTGCCTGGTCCTGGACAGCTACAACAACAACAATACTAACAACAACAGCAATAACAACAATAGCAAGCAAAGCAACAACAACAACAGCAACAACAACAACTAGAGCTACAACAGCAACTCACAACATTGTTGACGTGCGTTTGTGTTTTGTGTCATGCAGGCTCTGCCTGTGGCTTTGATTTGACTTTCAGTTGCCAATTCAAAATTGTTCTCGCCAAGGACGAACCGCTTTAAATCCAAGCTCTGACAGCATCCTGATGGGAACATTAGAAGGATATCCCGTCAGCTTGGCCATGAATATTCTCACTGCGCACAAACTCAAGTTGATGCTTGATTTCATTTGGTGAAAGGAAAATAATTAACAGACTTAGATTGATTTTTGGGACTTACCAATTTCTCGATCCAATTTGGCTTAATTGTTCCAAAGTGGGGAAGAATAAATATTCTCATGTCTGCGTATTTAAATAATGAATTAAATATCACATTTTAAATAGCAGCTTAAGTTTGAATTTCATTTTGGCAAGATATTTGATTAGGCGGCTTTTATTGATATGCTTGATTTGAATATTTCATTAAATAAGCAATACTTTTGCTGAGAGCTGGAAGTTTGGCTTATGTAGGGGAATATATATCTAACATATTGTCTGACTATTTTCATAGAAATTCCAACATTTTCCCCTCTTTGAATGCCAATTGCTTTTGATTAAATTTACGCCAAGAATAGATTTTGAATGGAAGTGAATTAGTTTTGGGGATATATATATTTCAAATTCATGATCTAATTCGCAGCCATTGTTCTAAATTGGCATGCTGATAGCATAATGGAAATATATAAATATTTCAATGGGCATTCCAACGATTCCTACCCATTCCGGCACTCAGATGGCCAATCACCAAATTCCAATCTCGCCAATAACATCCAAAGCCACCCTCTCCTCCCTGGAAGCAATCAAACATGGATTTTGAGGAGGCCTAGGGGAAAAACAGGCGAACACAATTAATGGGATAAAAAACGAACTCCGTAGAGTGGAGTTGCGCACTCTAATTTACTTTATTTTTGGCCTGCGAACCGGACCACCTACCTAAGTGCGTGGCATCAGCCAGGGCAAAACGGAAACGGATACTCATGCATCCAAAGCGGAAATGTTACGCCCGCGACCAACTCGAGACGGGAAAAAAAACAACCGAATTTAAGGGACGAAAATAACACCCACGAAAGCCGATCCACAGACAGGGTCGAGCGGGGCATTTCTAGCATTAAATTTATGTACATGTCATTGGGGGCGTATACGTAACGTGCCCGTGGGGCCCACGGTATTTTTGGCCGGCACCCATAAAGTGTTGGCAGTTCCTTCGCTATTTTTTTTTTTTTTTGGTCTTGCTGTTGTACCTGGCATCTGGCATCCTGGGCGAAATTTGATGGCATTGCTTAAAAAAATATTTGTTGCCGACGCGCGCGCGCCTTAAATCCACACAAATTAAGACCTAAATTAGAAAGCCATCATTTGAAGTAATTGCCGGGCCGATTTTTATGTTTTATATCTTGGTTTTTATCTTTGCAGTCGCAGCATTAGAGGACGTGCCGGGAATGCCAAGAGGAGCCGAAAGAGGAGCATGATGTAGTAGATGAGGAGACGCAGCAAGGACACCGTATTTTGGCTGTTGTGTTGATGATGCGCCATTGCCATTTAAATCGACTTGTTTGCGTCTGCGGTATGTGTTTAAAATTTTATTACTATTTTATTTTCCTGACCATTTCTGGGTGCAGTCCTGGGTGCCCACATGAAACTTTAATTTGTATTTGCATAATTTTCAAGGTGCCTGCACGGGTGTTGTGTGTGTGTGGCGAAATGTTCATTAAACACCCACAGGAATGTGTCTGTTTTTTTTTTTTGTTTTTGTTTTTTTTTTTGGGAAACGCTTTTGTTTTAAATTGAGGCAGGCTCCTCTTGGGACGTAGAGTTCCCAGAAATTTCGGGGACACCCGTGTCGACTGGGATGTGATACCCAAGGACAGTGTGTGGGTGCCAGTGGCACCAATTATGCATAATTTCTCATGGCAGCTTCGGCACGGAAACGGGCCAACAACAATAACAATAACAACTTTATTAATCATGCATAACATTGGCCTAGGTAGATAATAAACGGCAAAGTTATCGTTATTATTATGATTGCTGACAATGGACAGGAAAAAGTGGAAGTCCGGTGGAATTATTGTATTACTGAATATTAAAAGCTTAGCCTTAGGTGATGCGAAAAAGAGAGTTTATAAATGAATAATTTAAACTTTTTGTTGTTTGCTGCTGGTGTTGTAATTCAAATGAATAAATAAATGCTTTGTTTAAAAATTTATAGTATTTTCACATTGTATTTTATTTTTCTTTGCACAGTGTTAGACATAGTGTCTGCATGACATTTCCAAGACATCAGACAGGTTACAAATGGCTTTTGTGTGGGTTTTACATTTGAGAAATAAATGTTTCACTTCCCCTGCAAACACCTAACTAACAAAAAAGCTATTTCTCACTGTTTTCCCTTAGCAACTCGCATTTCGATATTTTTTTTTGTTTCTAGCTCGGTCATTAAAACAACACCAAACTTCTTAGGGTTCTTCGGGGCTTTTACATTGTGTGTATTATTATTTCCAACTGACACGCCCACAAACAAGCCAAACATGCACCGCAGGAACGCCCCCGAGTGGCACATCATCTCTCATCCCGCCCAGAATGATAATATTTTTGTTTTTTTTCGGTCTTGGCCTGACCACAGTTTTAATGCCTTTTTCATTGTCTTTTCATCGTCATCGCCATCGTCGAGCCCATGTCTCTGGTCACGCCCTCGGCGGTTAGGTTGACCACCCCGCCCGCACTTACATACATCCTTCAGATCTCGGGCCCTTTGCATACTTCGAGGCTCTGGGAGCGGATTGGGGAGTGTGGAGTGAGTGGCTCAGGCAAATTGACGTCATGTCATCAATCAATCTTGCTGCAGAGCTTCAGGCCGCACGCCAACGCATCATCACAGTTTTTCTTTGCAGGATTCCTTTTTTTGCCTTTTATTTTTTGCTTGCCTTCATTCATACACTCCCTCTGACAAGCTGTGAGACTTTTATTTTACTGCCTCTTTAATCCAACTTTTGCCGGGCAATTTCAATTTTTCTTTAAAATCCTTCATTTTTTTTTTGGTCTCTTGGTCGGTCCCCTTGGAAAATTTTCAGTATGCATCGGGATGGCTTTCAACTGCAAGCCTGCCGGAGCGGTTTGATTTATGATTTTTTAATGAGCTCTCGCTGCTTAGCCTGTCCTGGCTGTTTAATTTTTTTACCATAGCCCATTGTCTGATCGGGAGCGGCAGTTCAAGCGTGAAACCAGAACGAAATTTGTAGACCTTCGAGTGGTCGCTTTGAGGCAGGACAAAGGGTTCAAGGCCATGGCATTGACCTTTGGCTAGGGCGCAATAAATATTCAAAGGGCGTCCTGGAGAGCAACAAATAACCAAATAGGAAACGTATTGCGTCGGGGTGTTGTTAAAATTTAATTGCGTGCCGGGTCGCGGGCTCTAACTTCTTCTGCTGGCAGTGGCCACGGTGCGTATGCGTTATGCATGTCCCAGGACCAGGAGAATTTGTCGCTGCTAATTTCCCATTTACCATTACTCCTTTGCTCGCCCCTCATTCCCTGCGTTTCTGTGCGTATGTGTGTGTTGTTGGCCCGTTTTATTGCTCGGTTATTTTAATTAAAAACTTTGCTCAGCTGACAGTAGCAATTGCTGGTCCCCTCCAGCTCACTTCATGTTCCCCCATCTTTGCCTACTCAGCGTCTTTCCACCGGCTTTGCCTGGAAGTTTTCTGCGCATTTTGGCAGCCTCGAGCAGCAGACAACAAAGCTGTCGGAACAAGAGCTACTTTGTGCGAGTATCTTCTTTGTCTTGGCCTCGGTTTTGCCCCTCCGCCAGCGACTTTTGCTATTTTTACGCCGCTAAGCCGCCATTAAAGCCATATGCAAAATATGGCCGTGTTAAGATGTGCAAATGTCTGTGGAAGGCACAATCTGGTGCCTTCTCCTTTTTTTTTTTTATTTGCTCGATGCTCTTATGTCACCTTGTTGATGATGTTGGCGACGTTGCTCGAGAAAAACAAAAGCGCCAAACGAAGGTCCTAATCCCGCTTAACGTTCTGTTGACATCGCCGCTGTGGCAACCATCAGCCGGCATTTCGTCACATAAAATACAGGGCCCGTATACAGAATAATGAAAAATGTATATGAAGAAATGGGTGGAAAAAAAACGGGTCCTTAACGAAATAAATCATAAAAAATAAATCGCGAAATGCAGATTATTTTTGTGTACGAGGCCTCGCTTAAAGGGGAATTTCGCCTTCCAATCGGCTAATGGTTGTCGGCTACCACGTTATAGCACGATTTACATGGAATTACCTTTCCCTTTGGTTAAAACATTTTCCTTTTAAAGGGTTTAAAAATGAATATCAATGTGGAAAGAATGAATTTTTTGTTAAATATTCAGGTGAATTCTGGGCGTTGCTTTCGGTTGGAATTTCTGGAACCTTTCACATTTTGTTTAATTTTTCACATTCTATGCATTTTTTCATTTTAAATTAATATTTTCCGATGTGAATAGATAATTATTAAAATATGAAAATTAATCTCACAAATCGTATGCGTTTTAAGGTTTTAATTTGAAGCACTGAATGATGAAAATATAATCGTAAACGTCTGAATTTATAGAGAATTTAAAATAATATAAACACAGTGTAAATTCCAAGGTAAATAAGCAATTTATTAAAATAAATTCTTTATATATTTATATTTTAGTATTAAACTACACAATTTAAATGCTTGAAAGGTATTAAATAAAACCCCTGAATGATGAAAATAGAATCTTTAACTTCTTAATAGTTAAAAGACTAAACAAAATATAAGCATAGTTATGGCTTCATAATAAAAAAATATATTTTGTTTTTATATAATTGGCAATTAAGCCCTTTAAGCTGGCTCATTAAAAGGTTGAGCTTTCATTTTCCATTCTACACTGCCAGCTCCCTTTTCCCATTTAGCCTTGCTGGATTTTTTTCCTTTCCGTCACAGGTCACATATGACCTTAAAAGAATTCCTGTTGGTTGCAGCAAACACTGGCATCCTACACTTTGGAGCGCCACTGGCCCCAACACATTTTAATTACCGGGCATTTAAGCAAACAAAAGCATGAATATGCAGTACAAAAATACATTTTCATTGCCGCCGCTCCAACACACGTGTGTGCGAACACACATTGCGCATACGCCCCGTTTCGAAGTCCGTAAATAAGCTGCGGCGCCCTTAATTGCAGACTTTGTGAATGGAGAGAAAGCGGGAAAAATTGTAATGAGGGGGATGGGAATAGCAGGGCAGCAGGAAAGGGAAGGGAGGTGGAGCATGGCATTGGCCAAAGCGCAATGAAGGCAAACAATAAACTCGGCCGGCATAAAGGCCACCGGACAATGGGACGTAGTACAAAAAAAAAAAGAAGAAAAAAAAAGAATTGCAGAACACAACAGACGAGTGAAAAGCAATTTTTACGATGGGCTCTTGTTAACCCAGTAAAAATGAACTTAAAACCAAGCCAACGAGTTGGAAACATTGAACGTCTGGCGCAGCCATAACCCATCACCTTGCCCCCACCCCCCTCCACTTCCAGACAGCCATCCTCAGCTCCTCGGGAGCTGGGTTGTGCATTGAGCCGTTTGGATTTACTTGTAATTTGCAACAATGTTGAGCTGTGGAAGATGCTGCAGCGTCTTCGTTGTTGTTTGTTGTTTGACATGTCAAAGCCAAACAAAGCACCGCTAGACACACACATATGAGGCATGTCCTGGCAGGGAGCTCTGCTTTGCTCTGGCATCACCCATCCGCCCCATTAGCACTCCCCGTGGCTTTGATTGGCGTCAAAAAACGCATCAAGCGACGGCAAGGTGACTTTCAAGTTCAGTGCACACAGAAGAGAGAATCGCTCTTCCAGAAGGGTAATAACCACAAAATGAAATAACTGAATTCTGAGTAGCAATGGCAGGGCAATTATTCTGAAAATATTCGTAAATTAAAACATACATTATCTTATGCTGTTTGAAATGAAAATGTATCTTCATTTCATCAAATATATAAATAAACAACAGTCAAACATATTTCAAAAGATTTAGGGAAGTAATGTAGCTTTATTTTACAAGTATTTTTCAATCCTTAAATCTAAACTCTTAAGTTAATAGAACAAATATTTAAAAGTACAATACAACAGAACTCGTAAAAGTCTTTTTAAAATATAGATTTCATTTGGCAGATCTTTTTTGCTTTATAATAATTTCCCAATTTTCAACCAGAACTTCCATTAAAATTTATAAGCTACATTTCTTTCCTTATTAACCATATTTCCAGCTCCCATAATTTAAATTTAAAATAATTAACCTGCTAAGATAAAATTATCATCACAACAAATCTCTAAAATATAAATTGGGAGTTTACCATGAAAAAAGATACCAAAATGTTGTGCAAAATCAAAGTGAAACCTCTTAAATGTTGCATGGAAAGCACTTTGCGGCATTCGGGCAATCATGCATTAATTAACATCATAAAGAGTTTATCGAAAGTTTAGTACTCACTTTTGCGAGTGCCTACAAGTGTCAGGAACAGAGAAGAGGAGTTTTGGCTATCGATTTAGAATAGGGCCGGCATGCTTGGAATTTGTAATTAAAGCGCCCCGAGGGTCTGTGGTGGGCGTTGAAGCGGTGGCCACTTTCAAATTGTTGCAATGTCAAAGGCAACAATTAAATGTTGACTGGGCCCGTGTATCTCACCCACTCTGCGGTTTGGCAGGCTCCACAATTAGTCGAGATAATCCCCGCCCCCACCCACAGATACACACTAATACGCTCACCCTGCCACCCACTCACAAAGCACATTAATTATGCATGCGTATGTGTGATGCTCCTCGAATTTCCTGTGTGACACACACACATAGGCGACATTCCTCATTCGCCGAAAACATTTTTGTGCCACCGCAAATATAGTAGGGTAAACAAATCCAGTTTCAGATCCAGATCCAGTGTCCTGTGGCAGGGGACCGACTGATTTGAGGGCTGCTCAAGACTAGCGTCTTGTAATTAGGTAGCCTGGTTACGCCTCGTATACGTAATTTACGTATGCGTATGCGTAATTTGATAGTTTTAATTGGACATTGCTGGGGCCCGCGGAGATGCGGCAGGGGGTTATGGAAATTTTTGCTTAAAGTGCGAGCAATATTTAATTAGATCAAGGCTGACGCCAAGTTTGCATTCAAGTTACAGCGAAAGTTTTAAGCACTCATGTTGATTTTCCTGCTGGCTGGCTAATTAGATGGATTCCCCTAAGGATTAACTACCGGGAACTTAATCATAGCAGATTTGCAGTAGCCGTATTATGTGCACTGTGTATTTCAGCGCCAGACCTTGTGATTAATAGCCGCAAATCCAGGCCAAGTTAATTGAATTCGAGTTGCATTTCGAGCAGATAGCCCTTGTACTTGTGTCCTGTTTGTGCTCTAATAAATTAAGCAATTTACCAGACAGCTGCACAAGCCAGCAGCAGGTGACCCGGCCCCGCCCCACTCGGGCGCATTTATCAAAGGATACTCGTTTTCTCCAAAGGCTTTCAGTTCGGCACTTTTGCATGTCCTCGCCACATTACTCATGGCCCCTTGGCCCATTGTTCGGGGATTGCCCAGCATCTTGTAGTGTGCCCACACACAAAGGGATCTCCGGTTTATTGCATTTGACAGAGAAGTATAGTAGTGCTGGAGCAGGATCTGAAGCTGGAGCTAGAGCTAGAGTCCTTGAATTTCACCCAGGCAACATGCTGAGTACAAATTTCCAAAGCAAACAAAGAACGCCGAGTGGGAAGTGTGGAAAGTGATGCATATGCTGCATTTTGTGATTTATGATGATGATGATGATGATGCCAATACTGATGATGCAGAAAAACGAGAGTCCCTCCCCGGCTCTTTGGGGTGCCCACAAAACCGGGGAATAGGATTTGTGGGCTTTGCAATTTTTCCGGCTCATGTTGAACACAATTCGGGCTTATCACATCGGTAGTTATCGGTTACCATGGCTTGTACTTCAACAATGCCTCGATTATTACCTGCACTGAATGCCATTAACCTGGCCGACGACTGCTGGCTGGTGGCAATTAAATTACGCTTGGCCACAATTGCTACATTGTTTAGGCAGTTTCAGTGCCTGAATTTCGTATGGCAGCTCGTGCGGAAAGTAATTTATGTTTTACCACGCCCCCACATATACACACACACACACATTTATATACACAGATATACACGCCCAACTAAAGGAAGACATTTGAATGCCGCACATTTGTTTGGCTCGGTTTTTGGCCTTTTCAGATGTCGAATCTGGAATATCTGCCGCAATGTAAACGAGTTTTTTTTTGTGTTGCCTTCTGCTTTAGCTCCTTGCTTTCGTTTTTTTCCGAGATATTTAAAGCCACATATCATGGCGGAACCGGAGTGAAAATAAATTTTATGCCACAGCATGCGTTGCCGTTTGTTGTTGAGCAGCTGCTTTGTCATTTTCACGTTTCACCGTGCACCCCGAAAAAAAAGGAAAAAAAGGAAGCCCCTCACATCCCTTCTGAGCTGAATTTTGCCCCCTTTTTTTCAGGGGGGAGAAATTCGCAACACATTCATCTGCCAGTTGCCTTGGAAAAAACTTGGCTTTCGCTGAAAAAAATGACATAAAGCGACATAATAATTTTGCCTTTGAAATTGCCTTACAATTGCTTTTTTTTGTGGTGTGTGCGAATTCTTTTTCCTCTGGGGACTGTGTGTTTTTTTTTTGTGCACAGGAGCAGGAGCAGATTATATTTTTAGGTGTGGCTTTGTGATATTTTTCGGAAGATATAGGGTAGTTAAAAGAGTTAGGAAGAACATTGTAAATAACCCAAATTTATATTAGCAAAATAAATCCCAAAGGGATTAACTCTGTTGTGTCTTACATGCAAGATAAATTAATTTAAATTTAAGGTAAGCGTATTGTCAAGTCTCCTAGGCAATTGTACAAATTTTGTTTTTCAATTTCCCACATTCTATTTGGATTTCGGGAAATTTTTCTTATTCAACTTCCTACCACATGATTGTTTGCTCAGGTGGGTGGGGTCGTAAGAAATGCTGTTTAAATTATGCGTGGTAACCAAATCAGCTCACAAAATGTGTCTAAAATTGACTCGAATGCGAAATGGCATGAGACGTTTTCAGTTTATTTTGGGTGACACAAAAAACGATAATTACTTTTGGGTTGAGAGAGCGCGACTTTTGTGACAGCTACCCGGAATATTCGGGAAGTCACATTAGCACAATCCACATTTAATTTAGTTTTTCCTTCTCCCCCTGCCCATCTCCTCCCCAGACTGACTCTCGGAAAACTTTTTCCAACAAGGGTTGCTGTCAGCGCACACACTCACTGGCCCACATGTCGTATGAGCAATCATTAATAAAAACTAAATAGATTGAAGCAACAGCGATGCCCTTCCTTTATGGCATACATTAGTACCCACCAGTCAACCCATCCACCTCCTCCACCCTACACACATGGCTCTAGCCTGGCCAGTGACTAATTAATCTTAATTAAAGTCTAAGTTCGCTGCGTATTTATACCCCCATTCCGTTCGGTTTGGCGGGCAGCTGTTGCTGCGGCTCCGTTTCCATTTCATTTAATTGCAATACATTTGTCTGTCCCTTAATGGTAAATTTACGTGCACCATATAAATCAACTTTCTGCGTCGACTGATTTATTTTTAGTATTTTTCGAACCCACAAAACACAACGAACAACAAGCAGATAACCAAAATGGTTTGCAAATTATTTTTCGGGAGTCCGCTAATTATGGCACCAGTAAGCAGGATAACATGCGGAAGCATGGAGAGAAAGGAGAGGGGTGGAGGAGGGTGCTATGCATGAATGCGCACACCAACACACAGGCTTACACATCCTGGCAATCATCATCATTGCTGCTGTTGTTGTTGGTCCTGGGAATTGTTTCCAACTGTAGTTTCCAGTTGCTACGACTGCCCCGCATTGCTTTTATGGCATTTAAAGCCACTCAGCACCGAGCATAATACCCTTCATTGTCCCCGAGAGTGCTTAACAACACTATACATATATACTGAATGTCCTGCCAGCTAGAATAGTGTCGGGAATTTAATACAGTATTCGAATGGTTGATAATATTGCAAGTCACTGGTAATTCTGTTGAGTACAATCGAGCGCTCGATATTGGTTGGCAGGATTATCGGTTTAATTTCGAAGGTAAGCAAATGGAATCCAATAGACTTAACCGGATACTTAACATATTTGTACAACAAATGTTCAATTGATTTTAATACTGCTACAGTATGGATATCATTGGATATACAAGGAATGGAGACAATAAATATTGCAAAAAAACGGTTCCGATTAATATCAATTTTTTTATAAATAGTTTTCATTACTTTACAAGATATATTATACATTCAAGTTTAAAAAAAATCATTGATAAATCATTCAAAAATAAGGCTCAAATCAAAAATTAAATTTGAATATATAAATATACTCTAGAAACTCGCTTTTAAATATAAATCCAAATAGAAAACTTGCGCTTACATGGAGCATAATTCCCTAAAGAATTTCATAGGATAACATTCCCAAAATGCGAACTTCAACTTCCAAGTTAAAGCCCCTCGAAAATGATCCTGATCCCTGGAATCCGCATCCGGCTATATTACCAAGGCTACAATATTATAGCCAAAAACACAAATAAGCCGGTCACGTTTGAATGGCCGAAAAAGCAAAACCAAAACTGCTGTTCAATTTGCAATTTCGTTTTTGCCAACCGATTTGCTCATCCATAAATGAGGGCCCAAAAGCCTGGCAAACTAATTAATTAACTACTTTTCTGCTTGGTCCAGCGTTTATTTTTGGTCGTATAATTATTGTTATTAGTATATTATGCCAGGCTGCAGCCTTTCTGCCCAAAACAAACTAACTACCTTCGGAGCTAATTTATGGGCCAGGACACAACTCAGATAGGTAGTGTTATTGGTGAGTGTGTTGGTCCAATTATTCATGCAGATCGATTAGCCATGAACCCCAAAATGGCTCATTAAGCTCAGCTGATTAAACGTTAATTAGGACGGCGCGTACTTCAAAAGAAATTTAATTAAGAGCCCTGCCTTGAAGTGAGCAAAACGACTCGGCAATCAATCGATAGATTCAACCAATGCGATCCCCTGATTCCGCTCTATATTTGTACAGAAAATAGGAGATAGGAGGTGGACGTGGAAGTGAGTCAACAAAAGTGCTGACGAATCGAATCAAAGGCAAATATAATGACAGGAGCTTAAAGGATACCCAAGGGAGAGGGCTGGAGAGGAGTGGAGACACTGCAGTGCCAAACAAGTTGGCTTAATTAATTTTTCTGTGTTGCTCCACGGAAATTCCAGTCTGGCAGCGTAAAAACGAGAAATCCCGTCTGGCTTTTGTATTTTGTAATTGCTTTTAATCCGAACGCGAGACATACATACGAAACATAATTCCCATCTTTGGGCTGGAATTCAATTATTGCCCAAAAATAGCTGAGGAAAAAATCTCAAGCGGATAGCAGAAGTTGTACCTAAAACAAATATCTCCCCCCTCTTTATATCCTTGCAGAGCGGCGATAAGAAAGCCAAGGCCAAGGCTTCGGACCAATTTATAATCGCGAAACATAACGAATTGCGAAGGCAAATCCCGGGCGCAACTTTCCAAGTGATTAATTTCACGAGCCGAGAGCAACAACTTAAGCCAATTACGCCGGCGATAAGGACACAGGAACTGCGGAACCAGAAGAGAGTATCCAGGGGGCACAAAAGGAGCACCGCCAGATGCCGCCATGAGTTTCCTCAGCTCCATGCAGCAGTATGTGACGAGCGGCATCTCCAGCCTGGGACTCGGCAACCGTCGCTTCTCCCTCTCCCGCCAGGAGTCCACGGAGCAGCAGTCGGGCGTGGGTGTCGGGGGCGTTGGTCCCACACCTGGAGGCATCGTTTCCGCTCAGCAGCAGCAGCAGCAACAGCAGCTGCCGTTTCCGCCGCACCCGCAGCTGCAGCAGCAGCACTCGCTTCCGCAGCAGCAGCAGCAGCAACAGTTGCTCTTGCAGCAACAACAACAGCAGCAGCAGCATGGCCACGCCCCCTTGCAGCAACAGGCGAGCATTGGCAGCGGTCTGGGCGTTTATGGAGCACCCGCCCCGCCCACCGGGGGCGTGCCAGCGGTGGTGAGCGGCAGTAATTACCCCTCCGGCGGCGTGGTAATCGGCAATCCGAATGCCACCAATCCATTACTGGGTGAGTTCCATTAAGGATTTGAATTTTAATGCGTTTCCTAGGCACTAAGCGAAAAAAGGGAATAATATAAGTAAAATAGAAATAAAGGTAGTTTTCCATTGAGTTTTTTAATATTTACAAAACTTCATTTAAAAAAGCTTTGTATATTTAATATTAATTAATTAATATTTTAATTTACCAAATGGATTAAATTTTATTACATATTATAATTATTTATAACAAAATACAAATTATGGCAACATAAACATACATAACATTTTATTATGAAAACAATATTGAATAAAAAATAGATTGCTCTCTACAAAAAAAAGTCTAAGGAAACCTTAAGTACTTCAAACAAATATTTTGTACTTAAGAGCTTTTTGTTATAGTATCTTTTTTTTCATTAAGGAACTGTATTTAACAATTTTTTACTTAAAAAAAAAGTCCGAAATAATCAATTCTATTATTTAAAATATATTTTATGCCTGCCTTAGCCCAGATAAACCTTTTCCCCAAAGGTAACGTTCTCGCGGCTAAAAAGAGTTGGCTTGAATCCCAAAACAGCCTTGGCCCTAATTAAGTTGGTAATAGAGTTTTCCATGTGGTTTATTTTTGTTTACCCCTCCGCGGAACGTATTGAGTAAATATGGGAAAAAGTACATGGGGAAAAATCCGAGTCACCTATAAGTTTAAGTTCACTTTTTCTTTGACTTTCACTTTCAGTTTCACTTGCCCCGCCAGCTGCCATAACTTGGCCAAAAAGAAAACAATTTGTTTACGTATGCATGCGAGCAGCCGCAAAAATGGTAAACATGGAAAAGTTTATTGAATCCGCCAGACGTTATCGTCATCGGTTCTTGATATGAAAATTACATTAAATGTCTTGCCAGCAACCAAATGCGACCGAAACTTTCGCATCCGCAACGCCCCTCGCATATGGATCAGCAAACCACCACAGCGGGTGGCTTGGTGGGTGGTTCAGTGGGCGGCTGGCTGAGTGGTTGGATGAATGCCTTGGCTGCTGGCGGAGCGAAAGCAATCAACATGCATATGTGACTTCTTGTGCGGCTTCGTTTCCGCTTTGGCTGGCCATGCAAAACTTGTTTGCCAAGCTAAACGATGTTCGAGCTTGTTGTTTCTGTCCCAGTTGGCAAATGCAAACACATTTAAATGTCAAGACGCAGCAGCAGCAGCAGCAGCAGCGCGTCCTGCCCGCCTTAGAAGGAGATCCTTCGAGATTGACTTGGCATTTGGCTGGGCTGAGATTTTGATTCACCGACGACTGCTGCATTTGAATCAAAATTTAAATTGGCTTATCTGGTTGCACGAGCCACCATCGGGCGGTTTTCCCCCGGAAAACCCATCAACGTTTAAGCGCTTTTCTCCAGTACGGAAGTATGTGTTTGTATTCGTGTCCACTGTGGCGGTCTAACTTTGACTTTCCGCTCTGTGCACACTTTTAAACCGAAATTTTTTGTGCTACTAGTACATGGACGTTGGAAAAAAGGAGATTTCTTTCCAAAGCCGCAGCAATGGTTAGCTATTTCCCTTCCCCCAAAAAAAAAAAAAACCCCTGCCCACAGCCACTCTAAGTGCGGGTCTTCTCCCGGGTCCTTGGATGGCGGGAATAGCAGAATCAGGACCAGAAGCAGCACCGGGCACCACAGGAGCCGCAGGAGCCACACAGATGCATGTCAAGGTTGCGGGCTGTGGTTACATTGCCGTTGCCTTGAGCCCGAACCACTGCACCACATACATTGACTCTGACTGGTCTCGTTTCCCACTTGACTTGCCTGCACACCTTTCCTGTGCCCCGTTCCCTACTCAAAATTTACATGTGCCCGGAATTATGGTTATATTGCTCTGGGGAAATAGTTTGCAACTACTTTTTGGGCGAACTAGGAAAGTTCAATATTTCTTGGGAGGAAAATACATTCTCTACAACCATTTACATATTATTTGATTCTTTAAAGTGATACTTAAAATATTCTTCTAGCATTTAACTGGCAGTCAGATGCGGATACCGTAGTTATAGGTATTTAAGTAAAATAAAATAGATAAATCAATCAATATAAAAAAGACAAAGTAATAAAAAGTCCTTTATAATATTTATTTATTCATTTTTTGACGGCGTTTTGAAAGAACCAAATTTCTTTTAATATTTTCTTAAATTAGTTAATATGTTAATATGTTGTTTTAAAATTACTTGTTTCTCTTGACCTTTTTTTCATATCGCAAATATTGTTAGAGATTTCAATATATACCATATATAAGTAGGCACTTAATTTATGAAAACTCGAATTGATGGATTTTAAGTAGTTTTTGTATAATTATAAAAACCAAAAACCGCTTATATCGCTGTAGAATTATGAGTTTAACCCTTCTTATTCCCGCCGCAGGCTACCCGAAAATGATGGCAGCACCGGGTGGCAATCCCGGCACTGGCAATCCCTCGACATCCGCCTCCGGTGGGAGCGGTGGAACGCCCCAATCGCGCCGTCAGAGCCGCGCCCTGGAATGTTTGGCTCCGCCGCGCACCGGATCCTTCAGGCAGAGGAACTCGCCGCTGCATCAGATTGACCCACCGCCCCGCCCCCCGCTGGCCTTCTGCAAGCGGAGGCTGAGCTGGCCCGAGGTGGACCCGCGCTCCAATTCCGGGTAAGTCCGGCGAGTTGCCCCTAATGCATACTTGATGATGTGCGAAGAGCCTGCGAATGGATTTCGCAGATTAAATGCCTGTCTTTCTGTCTGTCTGTCTGTCGGGGTTCGAGGTAATTAACCCACAGATGGAAATGCTAATATTTTGCCAAAACTTGCTCCGAGATATTTACACGCAGATACACACGCACACACACACATACACACACGCCAACAGACAGAGGTACTCGAATGTGAAATGCATAAATTAAACAGGGAGCATAATGAGAATCCTTGGGGGATTTGAGTTTAGAGTTGGAATTTTTGGCGAGGGATCCGTAAATCAGTGAGCTTACCTTAAAAGTCACGACAGACGGGCTCAATGAAAATCTAAAATAAATTATTTACCAATTAATTAATGTACTTCAATTTCAGTTGTGTTTTCGATTTGTTTTTCGAATTGCCAAAAACCTAAACTTTACCGCTCGACCTTCATAATTATGTAATTACAAAAGTTTCCCCAGTTAGTTGGGCGTCGTTCAGTTTCTAAAGAAACTTTTGCTCCCACCCACGAGGGTGGGCATGGCAACTGCCAATGCGGGCAAAACCTTTGAGTGTCGGAAAGTTTTTTTTGGGAATAACCTGAACGCACACAATCGCACTAGCACACTGACAGGCGAACCCCCAACCTGACGCAGAGTATCTTGTTCTTGGGGTTGTTTAAGGCTGCCTTGGATTGCTCTTAATGTGGTGGCGCAGGGATGCGAGAATCGGAGGGGCAAACCAGCACCGCACCAGCAATGCAGCATCCTATCCTCCATCCGCTGCAGCATCCTTGTCGCTCAAAGCCAGCGCCGGCACTTTACATAATGCGGCATCTGCTTAACCAGAAAATGTGAGCGCTCTGCGCGGATCACAGGTTACATTTAATTAAGCCCGAAAATGAGGTTTGCGCTGGAGATTGCTTAAAGAAATATGAGTTTTTGATGATCCGAAAGTGTGAAACGCGTCTTGAGCAGAGTTCTCAACAAGTTTTTACATCCATTAGCACGGTTACCTTTTTATCGCAGCTTAATTAGTCGTGAAAAGTGTAGTTTAAAATTAATTGCTCTCAATTTTCACCTTTGGATATGAATCAGAAAAAAACAGTAAAATTTTATATTTTCCCATATGACTTTTCCATATCCGAGTTACCCACATTTAATTGCGCAAAACCCATTTCCAATGGAAGCCAAACCAGAAATCATTTAGCTCACTAAAATGAAATAAATGTTTAAGTTTTCATAATTTATGTATTTGGCTGTTAATTGCCGCCAAATTGGTTTGTCACCGCAAACATTAAATTTTAACATTTAATTATATTCACATGCGTGCACTTTGTTATTTTGTTGTTATGCCGAAAACTCGCAAATAATTCAACATCAATTTAAATTCAAACAAATAAAAACCAAAAACTTTTGTTCCCGAAAATTGTTTACCTTAAAGTTAAATACAAAATAAATATTTTCGACCAAATAAATACCAAAGAAATACGAACAAAGTTCACCCAAAAAACTTTTCCCAGAACCACAAAAAAAGTGACAAGGAACAGGAGGGGAAAACTGTGAAAAAATCTTAAAAATTGAAACCGAAATTGAGTGTCTCTCGAAGCGACAAAATCACAAAGCAAAGCGGCGACAAATAAAAAAAGCAACACCAACATCTGGGCGAAAAGTTTGAAATTAAATTCTCTCTCTTCACGAGGAGGCAACTTCCACATCAAACAATGCAGTTAGAGTGCCGGTCCCACTCATGCTACCCTATCATTTACGGCAATTACGTTGACCATTTTCGCACGCCTCCTGTGAGCACCAGCACCAGCACCAGCACCAGCACACGCACACATTCGTCCTGCTCCGAAAAGTGTTGCCTACATTTCGGGGTGGGCGGCTAAAAAAGTGTCGACAGAAAGTGTTGCCTACTTTCGGGGGTAGCCCCAGTTTATTTTTGCGCCATAAACGTAAACGTAAAAAATCATCAACGCCGTGGACAAAGTTAAGCCGCTTAGCAGTTTCCTCTTCTGCTGAGTGCGCAAAGTTTTGTCGAACTTTTTCTCTGCCCCAGCTGCCAGGATAAATCCCACTCGCTTGTGTGGGTATCTCTGTATCTCTGTGCGTCTGTGGGGCATGCAAATCAAATGATTAGGCAGAGCATCAACTATCGTGCCTAGGCCTAGTTAGGGTCCTCACACCCACATAGATAGAAAGTTTCAATCAAATATGCAAACTGCTGAATATTTGTATACAATTAGCGGCTCAGGACTCGGGGGCATCGAGCATACGCCGAGTGGTCCCATCCAGGCAACAGGCGACGACCCTTATCAATGTTGAAATAGGTACGACAATGTCACATTTGTATGGAGGCCCGGGCATATTGACAGTGCCAATTAAAGTCAGACACCGAGCTGACAGCGGCAGCAGTCGATTTGAATATTCTTTGATATCGAATTGAGAGAGTCCATGAAAAAAATCATGTAAACCCGAACACACATGTGCCTGCCTAACCCTATTTTTAACAGCCTTTCAACTGGTCCGAACACTGAAATAAATGGTTGCAGATACAGGTGATATTTTCGGGGCTGAATTCGGGAATTAATTGTAAAATATTTTACAAGATTACAAGCAACTCATTAAATACCCGAATTGTTTGAATTCATTCGCTTAATCCGCGTGATAATATTTTTGTTCCTCTGCACAGGGTTCAGGAAACGGATGGCTCGTATTTCGAGAACTTTACATCGCTCGGCTGGAAACGTGAAAATCGTCGCATGTCGGCCACGCGTGCTGCCGAAGCACGTGCCGAAGCTAATCCCGAGAATGAACGTGATCCGCCGGCTACCGAGGAGTCCATTGACCGCCAGGACGACAAGGAGAAACTCTACGTGGAGGTCCTCCATACCATTTCGAACACGGTGGGTGCACCGGCTCCCGGCGGACAGGTAAATCAAATTGGGTTGGATACGGATATAGTTGTCCGGGACGAAAGTTAAATGAAATTATGATTTGGGGTTTTATGCAAATAGTTGCAAATTATACAAAATTAAGGCGATTTAAGGGATACCAGATACATTTGACCCGGGGCGGAGATACCACATGATTGAAAGGCTTAATCGGACGCATTAGGCTTTGAGACGTTTTGCAATTTGAATGATTAATGCCCGGTCTGCCCAGGGCAAGAAAACACACTCTGTAAGTTCTAGAGGGGGGTGGAGAGGGGAGTTTTGGGTTGGGAAATGGAAGTGGAAGTGGAAATGGCAAAAACAGGGAAACTTCCTTTCATTTCGAGCTCTCAAGTTGCCTGTCGGGGGCAAAAATTCAATTAAAAATGTGCTACATTTCCCTCCTTTCACTGCTCCACTGCTGATTGCCATTTCAAAGAAATTTTCCAATATTTTCACAATATTTCTGCGCTGGCCAGGGCCAGCTAAACAGGAGTTCATATTTCAATTATCGTTTTTAATTTACCAGTAAGAAAATGGTTAGACGCCAGTGGCCCAGTGCACCACTAATGAAACTTGAGCAGGGCCCGGGGGGCCACGTCCCGAATGGAGGATGGAGGAGGATGGGGGAACCGGGCTGAGCCAGCTTTACAAAAGTTTCATTCCAACTACTAGCGGAAAATAGCGTTCGTCGTCCTGCTGTGATTGAGCTGGAACTGGTCAAATCTCGCGGGTCCCCGCAAAGCGGATAGAGAAACGAACGAGAAAAGTAAGAGAGAGCGACTTGCCAACTCAGTAAAGTTATTGCCTCGAAATCTCTGCGGGTTGTCCTCTGGTCGAGTTGGCTAGCCATTTTTGCATTTAATGGTAAATAATTACAAATAAATGCGATTTGCTCGCCCAGCGCCTTCTGAGGGTTAAACCCTTCCTAATGGAAATTAATGAAAAGAAATATAAAAATAAAATAAAAGTATTAACGAGACTAACTGTAAGATGGTTACAGAAACAGCTGCTCAGTAACTTGAAGGTTACTTGCTTATAATCTTCCGAAGAGGATTTTTATTAAACAGAAAAACACACTTTGCTGAGCTGCCTTCAATTTAATCTCAGATTACTTTCAATTATGATGAATTCGGTGCTGCGAAAAAGCGTTCGAAAGGCGGAACCATTTTTCAAATAAATGAAGGGAAACATAAATAAATAAATACGCTAGAGAAAAATCAGAGCCGAAACCCATTTTTGCTAATAAAAAAACACACATAAAAGGGAATATTTAATTTCCAGAATAAATATTTTTTTCTCACCAGTTTTATTTACATTCGCCAGCTCATTATTCATGCCAAGGCCCAATCTTCGATTTGAAATACGAAAATAAATAAATCTACATATATAATTTGATTTCGCAAAATTTCCGCTTGCACTAATGATTTCCAACTAAACTAAATAATGAACTTTATTCATAATTTCGGCTGCAGCAAAAGCAATCAAATTATACAATAATAACTTCCCAGTAGTCGGATGTAACGCGATGGAAGCGTTACGCGAAGCGTGATCAAAAGTCGACAGGCTAATAAATTCCAGCCCAGATAAATCAATAGAGATGAGAGGGAAAAAAGTGAGAAAAAAACGTGAAAAAACAAGATTTTGTTTGATGAGAGTTTGGCGGGTGTGGCAGTCAATAAACGAAATTCTGTGCCTTTGCGAAAAAGAATGGAGGAGGACGAGCAAAATATGCAAATTCTTTAGTTAATGATTTTATAATTTTGTTGACTGGAAAATATTTACAAGTAAATGGCAATATAATTAAATTAAATCTAAAAAATATTTACTCTCCCAATGGCAACCAAAACACACGCTGCGTATACGTAATGTGGCCCATATGCGTCGTCACTTTTTGGATATGTCGATTATACTGGTGCACAGTTCGCCCATTACAAGGACGAAATGTATCTTCACGCACAGCGCGCCTTCGGTGTCAATCCGGATCGTCATTATCGCCTGCTGCACGCCTCCGCCGAGGATAAACCAAAGATAATCGTTCTCTCTGCGGTGGTAATCGAGGCTGATGGCCTCGAGGCGAAGGATGCCAATGGTAAGCGCCCATGTCCCACACACAGTTTTACCCCACCTCCACCCTATACTTCTATCCCCCCACTGCACCAATGTATCAATCTGTCTATATCTGTGCGCTCCTGAGAGCGTACCGTGCGTAAATATTTTTAGTTTGTAAATTGATTTTGCGGCTCCTGCGGTAATTGCATTATGAAACTTGTGTGTGCCTCAGCGCGCCTGGGCAAATCAAAAAGCCAAACGAGGCATCCATAAACAGAGCACCATGTGCGTTGACTATTTCCTCCCAATTATCCAATATTTTCTATAGTTTTTTTTTTTTTGTTTTGTGATGTCGTTGTCGTTGTTGCCTTGTGTTCCGGTCCAAGTGAAAGTTACAGTTTTGCTTATGCCTCAAGTTGGTCCTGTTTCAGAGTGCGTTCAATAAATTTGCAATTTAATGCTTCCCATTTTGTTCATTATGTTGGAGAGCAGAAGCCCCACGACCAGAAATAGAAGAACAGAAAGAAAAATATGTTCAACATTTATTAAAAAATATTAAAATTAAATAGATATATTTAGGGTTTAAGAGCGATCCCATTATAAACAATTTTATATTCC
>JAJJHY010008789.1:9356831-9552051 GCA_021224005.1 Drosophila setifemur
CAAAATTAAAAATTAATTATATAAAAATAAATAGAAAAAACTCGTACCAAAATAGAATTTTGTGCGGAAGTATTTTTAAGAGAATATAATACTGAAATTATAAGATTTCTTGTAAATACTTCTACTACTTAGTTTCTCTCAGTGGAGAGGCAGTAGATGCCTTATCGAAGGCAACGCAATTTCGCATTTTAATGTGCTCAAGGATGTGTAAGGAATACGTTGAGTGCTCCTTCGTCTGTGTCTACTTCTGTTTGAGCATTTTTCCATCGCCCCAAAAGCCTCAACCCCCTGCTCCTGCTCCTGCTCCCCCTCCTCCTCCTCCTTCTCCTCCCTTTTTTCACCCTCATTCCCCTGAAGTAGTGCAGTGTTAGTGTGGCAACGTCTGCCATCTGGTAAATGTACTGATGACGGCTGCCGTCTGGGAAAAACAGTGCCAAGTAGGCTGGATGGTTGGGTTTCTGGTGGGTTACGGTGGGTTTTTTGGTGGCCCTGGGCAGATGGCAAACAACTCGTTGCCAATGAAACGTGGCCGATGAGAGTGAGCTGGCTTTGCTTAGGCCATTCTCGGTTGGCAAATAAGCGGCGAGTGCGGAGAATCAGCTCCTGTTCGGTTCGCTTTTCATTAGCAGCCTGTGTGATTCCTTCTGGTCCGACTGGTCAAGCATGAAGGGCAGCGGCCAAATTGGTCATTACAATGAGTGCCTGCCTGCTTGGTGGGTGCCGTCATGTAGGGGTCCGAATTTCAAATGAATCATTATTTCGGGGTAATCGATTCACCGGCGAAAACCTTAGACCAACAGCTAATCAGTTTCGGAAGAAATCGGTTTTATAACATAATCAGGGGGGAGACTGGTAATCGGATATGACCCCTGCCGTATCCAATTAAATGAATCGCTCTGAAATGATAGCAATAACCGAATATATTGTCCCCAAGGCAACGCAATTGTTTCAATTATGCCGGTTCTTCGGAAAAAATCTTTAACTTAGCATCGGGCATCTGCGGATGTCCTTAAATGTCGAAGGGCTCTGTGTCAGAGCGCGTAAATCACAGGCACTCAATAATTGAGCGGCACTTTATGCAAATGAAATGTTAATCATACGCAATGTGTGACTGGGACCAGCTGACGCCATCCAGTCCCCCGGGGGCAGTGCCATTAATTGGCATTTAATGTCATCATTCGAGCTCTTCATTAATGCGGCACCATTTCTCGGATGCGGAGGAGTCTCCCTTCTCGTCCTTTTCTCTGTGTCCTGGCTTTATTGTCTTCTCAGTATAAACACAGAAAAATATTGGTTTTGTATGAGGCATTGTTTTTTAAATAAATATCTTTGAGCTGGCAGGGTTAAATTGTATAATTGTAAGATAAATAAATAAATAAATATCAGCATCAACATATATAAATTAATATTTATCATATAAATGCTTGGGCTTTCATATTGATTATGATTTATATACTTTTGTTTTAAACTAAATTTTATAATTATTGGATAAATAAATAAATATCAAAAAAGGCTTAATATGCCCTTGTTAACTAACTATATAACTAAATATTTACCAACCCAAAATATTAATAAATTAATGCTCCTATTTAAACACAATGTTTCATATTATTATGCAAATTACTGAAATTATTTTATATTAATTTACCTTTACAGTATTAAGTTAAGCCTTATAAATTTAACATTTAGAAGACGAAGCATATTTTCATTTGCAATTCCCCTTGTAACATTTTCTCTCTCTGTGCTTTTGTGTAATACCCTCCATGAAATGAAACTTATCGAATCCCACTCTCAAGGCACTCCATTATTTATATATTGTGCAGGTTTCTCGGACCCGTACTGCATGCTGGGCATCCAGCCGGACGGAGACGGTTGTCCGCCGGTGTCGCCGCTGCCGCTGCCGCCGACTCCCCGTGCTCTGTCGGCGGACATGAGCGGAGGGTTCGACAATAGTGCTGCGGACTCGCCCCCGCACCGCAAGCACAGCTTCCGGCTGAGCTTCAAGCGGCGGGACGGGGGGGCAGGTCGGCGGGAGCAGCGCGACTCACTGGGCGGGCCGGTGCCGGCCAAGCTCATCAAGGCGACGAGCATCAAGCCCCACACGCTGACCCCCAAATGGAACGAGAAGTTTAAATTGTAAGTGGAATCAATCGAAATCCAATCACGCTCCAATTGTTTGTCAATTCCGAAAGGGGGGGGGAACGAGGAAGATTTGTGTTCAATTACTGATTAATTTAACTGAAATACTTCGAATGCAAAGGAATAAGCAGCAGTCTTTGTTTACGCCCGAATGCTTGATGAATGTGGTGGCGGGTTCCAGGAAAGGTTCTTGACGAAAACGAATCACTGGCATCTGATCTCCGTCACATGCCCAACGATTCGTTTATTTACGAGTTGTTAGCAATAAAAGGGATTCGTTTACATTTTTACATAAAGTTTATAACACAATGCAAGTGAATTGTTCCATAAGAAATGCAATGAAATTTATGTGGCTCTTAAAATAAAAAAAGGAATAGGAATAAAAATAATCAAATCAAGCAGAATTAAGCATTCACTGGTAATAAAGCAAAAATATTCCGAATTTCATTTAATTTTTCAAAACAAATTGGTACATACGAATTGGTAATTGCGAAATTCCCTGATTATTAATTACTGCGTCCTAAATGCCTAAGCTCAACCACAAATTTACGTACATATAGAGAGGAGGAGAATTTACCCCGAAAATAAATACATTATTGATTAAAAACCATAAGAGGATTTTACAAAAGCCCGTTTTGAATGATTTCCGAGAAACCGGCAACAAGGCAAGGGGAATGTGCAATAAATCATGTAATAAATTAAATGGAGCCGAAAAGCTGAGCCAGAGAAAAAAAAACCAGAACACATGCTAACGTTTAAAAATGTTTTTCCCAAGAAACAAATGTGTGGTTAATTCCGCATAAATTTTCATAAGTCTGGGAAATAAAATTAAACATTTGAACATATAAAATCTTAAATGTATTTCCTCCAGTGACATAGATGACATCAACACGGACACCTTTCACCTGGACATTTGGGACCACGATGACGAAAGCTGCGTCATGGACGCCGTCTCCCGACTGAATGAGGTCCGTGGAGTACGGGGATTGGGACGCTTCTTCAAACAGGTTTGCCAATCGGCTCGCCAGGGTTCCCAGGATGATTTCCTCGGTTCGGTGAACATTCCTCTGTCGGACATCCCCTCCACTGGATTGGATGCCTGGTTCAAGCTGGAGGCAAGAAGCCATCGAAGCACCGTGCAGGGACGAATCCGTCTCAAGATGTGGCTCTCCACTCGCGAGGATCGGGGTCCGGTAGGGGACGAGAACCATGAACAGCAGGTGCACAAGGTGGAGCAGCTGCAAACGGTCTTCATGCAGCACGAGGTGACCACCCATGAACCTTCATGGACCTGGTGCGGTGATCTGCCGGGACCAGCTCTCACCATCCTCCATCAGCTGTCAGTCCAGGCGGATCTATCGGACTTGGACTGCGCCATGGCCAGGTGGGTTCTTCTTTAATAGTTTTTTTTTAATAATATAACAAAATATTTAATAATTTATATTGAATATAATTTAAACCCTTCGATTAATCCTTCCATTTCAGATACGTGGCTGCTGCCAAGTTGAACCGCTCCACCCCGCTGGACCCCAAGTTCCTCCACCGCCTGCTTAGCGATGTGGAGAAGCAATGGAATCAGCCCAACCAGGAACCCCTAAGCCGAGATCTCGAGCAGTGGCTAGCGGATGCGATGAACGGATTTGTGGAGCGCTCGCTCAACCAAATCCGCCGGCACAGGGACATCTTTCCGGCCCTGAATCCGCCATCACTAATCCGCCTGGAGTTCCTGCTCCGCTGCCTGGGGCTCCTGGGCTCGATGCGAGCATTCCGCGCTGTGTGTCCCTTCAACAAGGGAGTGAGGGGCGAGGTGGTCAACGCCCTGAGGAAGGGATCGGTGATGTGGGGCCAAACGGTGATGCGGGAGTCACAGAGCCTGCCCAATCCATTATCGAATTTCGTAACGACATTAACGGCGGACATTCAGCTGGGACAGACGTACTACCATGCCCTTTTCGACAAGTGAGTATGAGTGGATTTTTTGGATTTCTTTTGGATCGGTTTTAGTCCGGTCCGGTTAGCCGGTTTCAGTTGGTTACCTTTCCACCCGAACTGCGAACTGCGAATTAAGAATGTCGGACACGTGTGTCCCATAAAAGCGCTCCTCGGCCCCGAACAAATAAAGTATCCCGAGCAGTTTAACAAAACAAGCAGCCACCCCAGCCCATGTGACCATGTGACTCCATTGCATTTGACTCCGTTGACCCAATTGAATGCTGCCCACCCACGCAAATGGCGTCATTTCGATCCGAAAACGTATCCGGGGGCGGAGCACTTTACAGTGCCCCCAGTATCCCAGTCTCAGTCCCTTTAATCAGTTTGAGTATTTGTCAAATGCCCGAGTCAAAGTCATAAAGCTAACGAGCATTAATGAGGGCCACAAAATGTTGTCATGACAGATTGCCACCAGCGTTGCGGATGGCTGAACTAGTTTCGACCAAGTGGCAGTTCTCTGGGTTAATGTTTCAACAAGTAGGAATGCGTCTTACATCTAACACATAAATCATGGGGGGTTGAAATGTATGGAGTTCCATATCTCAATGAAATATATCTATGTTATTTACCAGACAATTTTGTCATTTAATATAACCACTTCTTTTGGTTAGAAGGAATTATTTTTAGGCCAATATCGCTTAGAGTAATATTTCCAAAATAGTAAATGACTAAACTAACTATTTTAGAATATAACGAAATCAAATTTATATATAATATTTATTAATTTGGCAACAACTAGATACTTTTTAGAATTTCAGGGTTATATTTTTAAAACTCCATTGAGAAAATAATTAAATCTATTGTAATTTCATCAATTAATATTCAATTTATTTAAATTACTTAATACATAACTATCCAAGTGTTTAAATGGCAAATTTCATTTTAAACACTTTTATTTCTTTTAATTTATTTCTCTCTCAATAATATTACAATCTTAAATAATGATCCTAATAATATTAAGAGTCAATCTCGTCTACTTAGACATTAATACAAAAATATGAATGGTTTTTGGTGAGATTTAATTTGGGAAAAACATTTGAAGAAAATAAACACCCCTCAAATAATGAGTAAGAAAGTTATTTTGGACTCCAATTAAATAATCAGATTAATTAATCAATTAAATTCAATTTCGTTGGAAATAGCGAGCATAAACTCTAATGTTAGTTCGTGGCTTTATATCGAATTATCTTCCTCAAATGAAATGACAAATCGATCCACCTAATGACACGGTTCACATTATGGCATTAAACTAAGCCGGAAGGGCTTCAATAACTGCTCATTTATAGGTGCATAGTGCCGCATCCTTGGCCTTCTCGCCGGACTAATCAGTCACATATTTGCCAGTTAGCGCGGCCATAAAAGGACCTTAATGAGGACATCAAGTGGCTTACACACATAAGCCCCAAATTAATTGCGCTGTCATAAAAATACTCTCACGTTGCCCTTCCATCCGGAAGGAGGAACGAGGATGGTTTAGCAGCGTCCTGGCAACCCGGACATCCTGACGAGGCATTTAACAAATGTCCAGGGGCTGTCAGGAAAAGTGTTGAGAGTGCTGAGTGGAGCATTAGCACAAATTAAGTTGCAGGCTAATTGTGGCATTTTGGCCAGCTTTAAAGTGAGGCTCAGAAGGACATTATACCCTCCGTCAGGCAGGATGACAGCTCAAGGGGTTGCTTCCGGACAGGTTACTCAGGAAATGGAATTTCGCTGTTAATTTGTTTTTGGTTTAAAGACGTTAACAATTTAATTATGGAAATTATAAGATATCACAACTACTAAAATGTATAATTCCTGCTGGCAAATAGTTGATTTTTCCAAGCTAGAAAATCATTGTTCTCTGGTAATATTTGTTTACTAAATAATTGCAGCTATTTTTGTATAAATATATAAACAAAAGGAATGAATTATTTTATTCTCTATTGAATTAAATTCTAAGTGAAAACATCACAAACAATAAAAGCATAAAATAATACAGGATTTTCTTTAAAACCCTTTTAAGCAGACTCACTATCCCAAAGACTTTCCAAAGCTCAATTTAATTCGGAACTAAAGTACTGAAAGGAAAATAAAACCAGAAGGGAATATCCTTTTGTTTGCCGGCTAATCCCTTAACTGGACTTTAAACCTCTTTTTTGCTCCACAGCACGAATGGCATACAATACTTCAGCATCATCTACAAACAGTACGATGCGATGGTGGGCGACGAGATCTACACCAGGATGGCCGCTGGTCAGGTGCCAGGGGTGCGGATAAACCTCTCACAATATGCCGTGCTCGAGGGCGATGCAGAACCGGTGGACACCAAGCCATTCGAGCTGTTCCTGGCCCTCCAGGAGTTCTGCCAGCTGAAGCGACATCTCTCCGCCCAGCCCCAGCCGCCGGAGAAGCCGCTGGCGTTGAGCAACAGCCACGACTGGTTCATTCCGACCCTGGAGCGCTGGATGATGGTGAGCAAGGCGAAGGCGCTGCAAAGGATTCGGGCAGCCATCCGCATGGATGCCATCTGCGAGGGTGAGCGGATTGTCCGATACAGCAGCTCATCGGTGGACACGGCCAGCACCCTGTTGAATATCAAGGAGTTCTGGAAGGTTATGAACTGGCCGGACGAGGACACGGCCATCATGCTGGAGTCGCAGCTGATAGATGTGGTCTGCTCCGCGGCCATGCACTACTGCGATCTGATCCACACGGCTCTGGCTGACAGTGGTTACTACGAGCAACAGGGTCCCTTCCGCTGCTCCGATGACATGTGCGTCACCGTCAACAATGTGGAGTATGTGCGTCGCACATTGGCTGAGTTTCGATCGGATGAACAGCCTCTGGAGGAGTCGGCGGACAACCTCCTGGAATCCAGCCTCACCCACATGGAAAACCGCTGCGAGCGCATTCTCTCCAAGCTGGCGCCTCTCATGCAAACATCGCTGCAGAAGGCCATGTTCCATTTGGCCTGGTCACCCGACTCCCTGCCCGCAAACCAGGCCATTGTCCCTCTGCTGGAGTACCTGGATTGCCACCTGGCCGCTCTGAACAGCGCCCTGCTTACCAAGAACTTCAATCGATCGCTTCGATTCATCTGGAAGACGGTTCTGGGAGAGATGTCCCGCCAAACGGAGACCGGCGATGAGACGGACAAACCCACGCATTTCCACAAGCGTTTGTACGAGGCTCTTCAGCTGCTGGTCGACTTCTTCCATGCCGAGGGTCAGGGCCTGCTCCTGGAGTGCCTGCACACCGAGGACTTCTGGCGAATCGAGCAGCGGCTTCAGTTCCACAAAACCGACACGGATCGACTCATCGATATGTTCTATATGCAGCGGCTGAGGGAGCAGCTGATGGCTGTCAGTCCGGGACCCTACGGATCTCTGGCGGTGAGGGCCTACTTCAACCACGATTCGCTGTGCGTGGAGGTGCTGCATGCCAGGGATGTGGTGCCCCTGGATCCGAATGGTTTCAGTGATCCCTTCGTGGTCATTGAGCTGCTGCCGAGGAGGATTTTCCTGCACTGCATGGAGCAGCAGACCAATGTTCATAAGGTAAGATGTTACAGAATTTTATATATAAAATTAGGAGTTTTTTAAATTTATATTTTCTTTTTATAAATTATTTAAAATAATATAATCATATCCCCAAAAATTGTATTTATCTTAGCGCACTCTGAATCCCATATTCGATGAATGCTTTGAGTTCTCCGTGACCCTGGAGCAATGCCTCGTGGATGGAGCCATGATCTGCTTCACGGTGATGGACCATGATGTGCTCACGGCCAATGATTTTGGAGGAGAGGCCTTCCTGGCTCTGGGCAACATTCCCGGAGTGGCTGACTACAGCACAAGTGTGGACAACTTCCACGGGCTCAAGCAGATCGAGCTGCCCCTCATGCAGCAGAAGGATAAAAGTGAGTGGAATATCTATTCAAATCCCTAACCTATAGCGATGCTATGTAAAATATATTCTCCAAGGCAATCCCATTCTGCAAATCCTGGAGGTGCGGATCAATGACAAACAGGCCCAGGACTTTGTGCGCAAACAGAAGGCGCGACTTATTGGTTGATTTTCATTTTAAGAAAAGGATAAAGGATAGTGAACGAACCGTTTGTAAAACGTTTTGGGTTTGAGTGGGGATCGGGCAATGTAATTGCCTCGATGGCAATGATGACGAGGACTTAACTTAACCAAAGCTAAATTGTTTCCAAAAGCAGCATTGTATGTATTGTACTTAATCTAGTTGTTCGACAAAGACTCCTCCTTCTCTTCAGTTTGTAAATGTTAGCGAAGCGAATCGAAATTCAAATGGTGCAAAAGTGACAAGTAACAAATGTGGGAAGAGAACTCCTCCCAGATCTACACTAGACGTTGCTTGAACAAAATTATGGATAAATTACGGAAAAAAACAAAAAAATACAACTTTAGGGACTTGTTAGAAGCCTAGCATTGCTGAAATTGCCACAATTGGGCAATCAAACACGAATTAATTAGCCAGCAAACTCTCAAACGCGACACGAAACAACTCAAGCTACCTACTCCAGCACCCAGATGCGTTTTGAAGACTTTTACCAGGAACACGAATTTCGCAGGACTTTCGGACTACCGGAACATCCTGGAAATCGCAGAAATATCAACATATACACAACACACTTTTGGGTCAATTTAAATGCCAACACGATACGATATAGTACGTAAAGATACTAATATATCAACACGTATACCTAAAATCTACTAAACGACAATTTAGCACCTTTTCTACAGCCAAGAAACAATCAAAATTTGCGTAACTCCGAGCTTCTTTGAAAATCCCCCCACACACGATACATAATCACACCCAGACATACAGATGAATGCTATTTACAACATATAGATATGAGATATATATGTATGAATAAAATGTGTACAATTTATATCACGCCCAAAGGACAGTGTAACTAAGTCTAAAAGTATATTTGTAAACTATTTTCTGAGCACGGATTTTGTATAAATTTATTAGACACGCGCTTGTCCCCCGAGAGGCAGCCTTTGGCTCTTTTGCTTATACACAACTTAGGGCTTTTCCTCCCGAAACACACACACACACAAAAACCCCCCTTTGGACCCCTATTTTCTTTTTCGGTTTTCCCACCCAGAAGGTCTCGCTTCTATTGTAAATTTTGTACTATATACAACGGTCTCTTTAATGAAGGAACTCGAACATATACATGGCAGATGTGTATATTATGAATAATTAAAGAATTGTTGAAACTGTAACTCTTAAACTGTAAACTTTAGCAAAGAACTTTTTATACCTTTCGTGGCGGAGAAAACTAAAAGAAAACTATGAAAGAAAACCAAGGCAAACTATTAAGATGCACAACAATGAAGTAAATCCATGTCAAATTACAACTATTTTTAAAATTTACACTTCACACAGGAGAATTTCATGAATGTTAACTACAAATGAATGGAGTATTATGCAAAACAATTATAACATAAAAATATATATACAAACATATATACGGATAAATAATTAATTAATCGGTAATCATGCGAGTATTTAGTTCGTAAGCAAACCACTTTGGTTCTGAATCCTTGCACAGCCTTTCGAACTCTAAAGCCTTAGTTCTATGATTTGGATTTCCCTGAACTTCGTTAGTCTGCCATCGCCAAGACATCGACAATGATCAGCGACAATCCTGGCCACAGGGATGTGATGATCCCCCCAAAAAATAAAGAGACAAACATCGAAGTAGAGTCTTAATTTCTAAATGCTAA
Source organism: Drosophila setifemur (assembly GCA_021224005.1). Taxonomy (NCBI): domain Eukaryota; kingdom Metazoa; phylum Arthropoda; class Insecta; order Diptera; family Drosophilidae; genus Drosophila; species Drosophila setifemur. Next base: position 9,366,708 of record JAJJHY010008789.1, read on the forward strand.
ATACTACAGGAACTCCTCCCACACACTCCAGTATCTTCCAGGTTATTTTCAACTTCTCACTTCAAACTACTATCTTCCAGACCTATTGTGCAGCAAAAAACAAATAGTTAAATGGACTAAAATAAATATATGGACAAATGATTGATGTTCTAACCGAGCGCACTACTACTGTGCTGATATGTGTACCTATGGTAATTTCCTATATCGCAACACCACACACACACCCAACAAGAATAAATAAAATAAAATTAAATTATTCATGTTTCTAGCACTAGATAAAAAATATATATGAAGCAAGCAGAATAGGGTAAACAAGAAGCAACTAAAAATAAATGCAAAACGAAAACCTAAACCAAAAAAAAAGTGAAATTTCATTTGCAAGCGAAACTGGGAAATTTGGCCAAACAAAGAGACCAAACGCATTTCCCAACCACAAAACCAAACCAACAACAACTGAAACGATTGAAAATCAAGGCCAAAACACGCATAAACCTATACCTATATCTACATATATATGTATATATATATATATATTATATATATACGTATTTGAGTGTACAATTGTTGTGCTAGTTACAGAACACAAAAGAAACCTACAAAGAGCCCTCCTACGAATATACAGAATGCGAATGCAAATACAAATAAAACTACTTTTAATTGCTATATAATATACAAGCGACCAGCAGAACAAAGCGGCAACTATTTTCGATTATTTCAGTCAGTATTGTACACGAAGACCACACACATATTCCCACTCAACCAGATACTAAGTATTTATAAACTACTTACTATATTGTATTTTTTGTATGCCAAGACAGAAACAACTCAACACTCTACCGCCGAACAAAACTTGATATATGAATATTTTCAAAACCATAGCTAAAGTATAGTTTTTTTAATGCGAATGCATACCATATATACGTGTAGTATGTGTATTGCGAATACCAACGGGCCACAATTCAGGTTCCTAAGTTCCCCTCCGTAAAGAATATCAGAGTATCTGAATAGCAAACACTGCAAACTCTTAACAAACTAACTAAGTAACATAAATGTGTGTCTGTGCAGTTGCATCAGATAGTATCAAATCAAAATAACAAATCGATATGCAAGCGAAAGTGAAAGTGAAAAAATGGAAATGGAAATGCGAATGAAAATGAGAATGAGAATGAGAATAAGAAAACCCCCGAAAGCATATTAAATGTAAATTCAATAAAAGCTGCAGAAAGAAACATTATCAAATTCAATCAATAAATGTCAATGAATAATTCACCCGTTAATTGTCTTTCATTCAACTCGTTCAGATGGGTTTCAGGTAAGAAATATGGGAAGGCAAAAAAATATAGTTAATTGTATTTAAAATCACTTTTTAATTGGGAATTTTTGTAATTTTATAAGAGTTTATACAAATCACCAAATAAATATTTTTCTACTTAAGCCCGGATGTCCTTCAACTGGATGATAAGCTGGAATCAATCCCGGCGACAGGCCAAACGTCAGCAAAATGTCGGGGAGCTTGGCATGAAAATAAATTGTCCTTTCGCCAACGGGGTTGCGGCCGGGAAAATGTTTACGGAATTGATTTGAGGCATTATCTGGTGCACGTCAAAGGTCTGGAGCGGCACAGGAGTAAGTGGCAAGCTGGAAGTGTGGCAAAAGCTTTTATCTAAATTAAATCCTGACACATGCGAGCCTTCCGTGTTTACTTTCTCCATATGACGTATAAACGACTTGCGATTTAAAGCCAAAAAGGTTAAAGCGATCCTAGGAGACATCCTTGCTTTGTATGTTCGTACAGACTATAGTATTGTATTTAAGACATATCCTAAACTTTTTCACGACCCACAGTTGAAAAATCTGTGCAGTTTTATGCAACTTTTATGACACCAGCCAAGGACACAGAGCAAATACGAAACACAAAAAACTTTTTACGACTTGCAGTGCCAAAGAACAAACACCAGACGTTCTCGTCCTGCGCCGGATGCGTAGAGTAAACAAAAAGTACCGAACTGCGAATAGCTGAGACAAATTTTGCAAAGTACAAAAAGTGCTGGCATAAGCAAGCAGAATGGTACAATAAATCCTCAATCCTCCATCCTGATTCCTGAAATAGACAAAGCAAGTGCGCAATAGAATGTGGACTTGCACATAATCCTGTTCGTGTCTGCATCGGAAAAATCAAACTTAAAAGAGTATTCCAGAGTTTAACAATCCATTAACAAGCAAAAAATAAGAACGAAAGGATTGTTTTGGTAGTCGAAGCTTTAAATACCCTTCCAAGCCAATTGCTCTCCCATTTACCACTTTATAGTTTATATAGCAGCTACATTACATAGTTTTAAAATAATTGGATACATTTTTAATTTAAAATAAAATAATTACTGATACACCATAATTCAGATTAAAATACAGACTTACTCATTTTCATACAAAAAATCCAATGATAAATGATATCAGCTGAAGCTGAAATAGAAAATAATTCAGTAAATTATATTCGAGGTCTTCTTTTTATTTAAATCACTACTATATTGTATATATACTATAATATTTTAATAATTTCTCTTTTCTCCCATTTGATGTCTTTTAATTTGTACCACGCAAAATGGAAATCTACAAATTAAATAAATGCAAAGTTGTGAAATTATATAATCCGAATTTGTATAGTATAAAATATTTCCATGAGTGGATATTTTGAATACCATCAACTCCAGAAATTCCCCCTTTAACATTGAATGTAAAAGGGGTAATGTAAAAGTAACCCCCAGTCCCTGGGTCTGGCCCCATTATCGATGCCACTCATCCTAATGACATGATGCAAATTAAGCCCCCTTTCCCCCACCACCTGACCTGACCTCCAGCGATCCAACGAGCGTTGGCCAAAAGCATTGCATTGCAGTCACGTGCGGCAGCTGGCTAAAAGTGGGGCCTGACAGGCAATGAAGCCTAATGTTGTAAGCCACCAATGCACCTCACCTCCAACCTCAGGCCTAGGTCCTCACCCACCACCCTCTGCACTGAAACCACAATCGGTGCAAAAATGTTCAATAGTATTTATAAATAAAAATATTGCAGATTCGAATTAGGTAAGGTCAAGAAATCTCTAAGAAATTTAAGAATTTCATAAATGATCTTATGTTTTCAAATAACAAAAAAACCTAGAAATAATATCCGCATTAAATATATTTTGGCTTATTAATAGATTAAAAATAACATATTTTCTATTGCATAAATATGTTTGATTGAATATTATATAATTAATGGATTGGACAAAGTTTATATCCATTTTAAAATGTTATATATAAATTGACTAAGATAAAACATTAATCAATTTAATTAATTAAAATGATCATGATAATGTGATCGTGAAAAACTAGTACCGAGCACTTACGTTATTTTTTCCAGTGCATGCTTCGTCTGCACGTGTTGCAGAACTTTCGGTTAACGGTTATTAAATGCAGTTTTTGCAGTTTGACAACAAAATGCAGTCGCCAAAAGTGCAAAGTGCAGATGGCAGAGACCGGCACAGCAACGCAAAAAAAAACTAACTGAGAGATACATTTGGGAAAGATCCCGAAACGCTGAGCGTGAGTCTCGAGTCTTTGAGCCGAGAGCGAAACCGGTTTGAGTCGCATTTTTTAGACCAGTTTAGACCACTCACAGGTGCCCGAGCGTTGTCGCAACTCCGGAGAGATCAGTTCGAGCCGAGATCGCAACGCGTTCGCAACGACACTTTAACGATACCGCCTGCGGTGCATTTGCAATCCCCGAGATACAACAACAAAGTTGTACTCCAACCTAAACTGAAAAAAAACGCGCAGTAAATTCAACTATTTTTAGCGGATTACGTGAGTGTCATTTGAATTTTTTCGGCGTGAAGTAAACGCCCGATCCGCTGGCGAGAAAAAACAAAAAGAACAAACAGAGTGGTGGCCAAATTTGCTCACCATCTGTGTATCTGTGTCTAAGCCAGATAGTGTGCGAGTGTGTGTGTGTGTGTTTGTGTGTGGGTCCAAAACCTGCTGCTATTATTAGCCAGCCTTAGCCAAGATTATGGGCGATTTCATTATGGCGCTGCAATTTGCTGGGCCGCCGCAAAACGAAACCAAAAGAAGAAACAGCGTTTGGGCCGAAGAGAAGATTTGAGCTTAGTTAGACGGGTTCCGACCGAAGCGGCCAAAACCGATTCGCGCCGACTTTGGAGATGCTGCAACGCCTTTCATTCATTCATTCATGGCACCGATTATATCATACACCTCGCTCATGTCTACATCTACATGTATGTACTAACAACGTGTTGGCTGGCATTTTGGCCAGAACTACATGGAGACCAAAGGTTTTTGGCCCACACACACTCGCAGGCATTTGCATATCTACACATCTGATGGATGGAGCAAACTACGTCATCGCCTCTACTTTTTTATTAATATTTCTTCACATTTTGCCATATTTTTGTTTTTCGGTCTGCCCGTGCAACAGCAGTTCAAGTGAAGTGTAATGAAATGTGTAGAGCAGCCAGAAACTAACAACCTGTCGCAGTGGCTGGCAAAAAGCGTTAACAATAAATAAGCAAAACAATACCAAGCAGCAGCAGCCAACAACAACGCCAGCAGTTCAACTGTATAACAATGAGGAGAGAAGGTAAGCCAGTTTTTCGTATTTTATTTATTATTTTTTAGCCCACAACCGTGCAGTGGAATATATTTCTATATCTCCCCGTATATATAGCCATGGAATGTGTCTCTCTGTGTGTTGGATGTTGGATGCAGGGGGGTATGCTTAACTTGTTTATTTGCCATCAATTTGTTTCCTTTTTTTTTTTTTTTTTTTTTTTTTTTTTTTTTTGGGCCGAGTTGAATTGCATTTTGAGCATCTTATAGTAAGGTTGTCTTCCACCTTCGGTTTCGATTTCCGCAAAGCGTTGAACCGTGTGCGGGGGCGATCCCATATTGTTGATTGCGCACCAGTTGACCCTGAAAGTGTCAGAAAACGGTGGCTAAAGATTGGCCTTATATGAGCATGATTCAACGCCTTTTGGAGGGGCACAGCCAGAAAATAATATTCGTGAATAAAACAGATTGAATTAATATATAAAAAATTAATTATCTTTTTGATGTTTTTAATGTGAGCGTAAACTTATTTAAAATCTTATTAAATTTGAAAAGATTATATACATATAAAAATTATAATTGTTAATGTACCTCACTTAACGTAAATTGTTTTATGCAAATATTTCATATTCTATTCATTCTTTTTTTTGGGACCAAATTCAATTAAAATAATAATGATCTCAGAACATTTAAATTTTTTCTGTTAATTTTTCTGTTAATCTGTTAATGTGTAATTTTTGTTCGGTGCATCCCAGTTTGTTCGCCTTGGGGGCTTATGTCATTTGTCGCCCCGTAAGGATCAGAGTGAAAACTACTGAACGGCGAGGCAGCATTTTGGTCATTTGCCAGACGAACTGCAATCTGTGGAATTGGCTTTAGGCTCGGCTGGACCTGTATAAAATGCCAATACCAAATGGATCAATGAGTGAAATTTAATGGCTCGGCATATGCATTTAATTTATAGCTTTCTCTTTTACCTGGAATGACAATCGTGATGATGGCGGAAAATACTTTGACATAAGCCCTTACCTAACCGCCGGCAGACGATGATATTATCATAGCCCAGACATCGCGTCAGCACAATGAAAAGCGTTTTCGAATGGTTTCGTTTTGGATTGGGATTTGGCCTTATCTTCTATCAGCAGCTAGCTCCCATAGTTGGAGGGCTAACTCTTTATTTTTCCACCAAAAACAACCCACTGTGCATAACAGAACTTGCTCTTGGTTTGGCATCGTTTGGCTTGGATGTTTTTTTCTTCGTTTTTTTTTAGTTCCGTTGGGTACTGGGTTATATTTTCGTGTCTTCGCCGCTGGCGATGTTTATGCTTAAAAGCCAGCCATGCTTAGCACGCCTGCCATCCAATAAAAGTTGCACGGACAGTTCAGCAGCAGCAGCAGCGGCAGCAGCATCTGGAAATTCAAAACCAACGCCAGCGGCCAAGTGTTTCTAGCTGGCTCCGACTGATGACAATGTTTTGATAATAATGATAATTTTCTGGGTAACTTATTGTGCTGGGTTATGCTTTTTTTTGTTTTGGGGTCAACTGGGTTTGGGAGGCGGGGAAATGGTTTTGCACAGCTCATGGTCACAAGCGTAATTCACAAGATGAAGCGAAAGTTACGTAACATTTCTTAACTGTTGCTGCGGTTAATCGCAGACAGGTTTCCAGCTGCACAAGATGCGTAGTAAAAATGTTTTAACCAAAATCAGCGAATCATTTGACTCTTAGCCAGTTAAACTTCGGCATGCAAATGCTCGACGACCATCAAAAAAAGCACAAATCAATCTGAGCTAATCACCCTCGGCCAGATGGTTATATAAACCAGAGACCAGAGACTAGAGACTCTATCTTGGATTCGCGTGTGAATCTAACAGCCAACAAAAGGCGAAACAAACCACGATTATGTAGGTACGAATAGTTATGGGATAATCACCCTCACAGCTGCAACTTTCATTTGACATTTGAGATGTGCAGTTGAAATCTGCAAACCGACAGTTGACGACGATGATGTCATCACATCACATGTAATTAATGCCTCGTGTCGCTTGCACACTCATTGCGTGCAAATTAAAAACAAAAATAAAAAACACGAAAAATATCTGACATTCCGTGTGGTGCAGTGGGGCTATATAAATCAGCGATTGACTCGCAGATCGATGCTAAGTTGAATGCTTATTGAATCAATGATGCCAACCGGTTTTGGGTTCGGATATTGCAGGCAAAGAAGAGGAGATAGAGTCAAATTCCTTAGATATCTGGCAAAGGAAAACGAATTTGATTCTCATCACGAATTAAATTTTATGTTAATACGTGGAAATAAAAGTATTTTTTTTAATTAAAGAAATTACAAATTAGTTTTGCCGTTTTTTATATATCATATATATTTTTATGGTACCTTTTAAAATGTTGTATTAATATGTGGGCATAAAATTATTATTTGTAATATGAGAAAATTACAAATTCGTTTTGCAATTATGCTTATATTTAATATTTGTATGGTTCATATTAAAATCACTCAAAACATCCTTCTTGAATTGTTTATTGAATTCCTATTGAAGACATAGCATAAGGAAATCATATAAATAACCACAAGAAATTTCAATTTATTCTCCTGAACATGGAAAACAATCCGAATTGGTCAAATAAACAATAAATAAAGCTCTCTTCAGTGCTCAATTCATAATTCAATGCACCCAAAAACCGAAAACCAGAGCCATAACCATAGTTATGGCAACGTCCTCAGTTTCAACATCTAATTGAGTGAACAAGTATTTGATGAAATGTGCCCAAAACAGAAAAGCAATCAAGTCGAAGGAGAATATCCGAACAGCAAAAAATCTTGTTGAAATTACAGTTTTTGGCTTCTCGAGGGCTTTAAGCCATTGTTGAGGTTGCCTCAACAGCAACCGAAATTCTCTGAGCCACACTTGACATTAAAGTATTTTCTCAGAGGTTGAGCCCCAGTCCAAATCCCAGTCCCCAATCCCAATCCACGCCCTCGCAGATCTTCCACGTAGCTAGGAAATTATACATGGATTGCGAGCAAAGTAAATATTATACAACATCATCAAGCCAAATGGCTTGCCAAATTATAAAAGGCAACACCCCTCTCATAAATCGCTGTCTGCTGAGTTTGCCGACAAAAGACCTTGACGCAAAATAAAAAAAAAACGAACAAAAAACTCAAATAAATAACAACTTTAAATACAAACAGTCGCCGCCCAACAAAAGGCAACTCTCAACAAGAAAAAACTCTCAAGATTGTGTTTGATACTTAGCGGACATTCGTTAGGTTCAACATATTTAGTTTGTTTGCCTCCGGAGAGGCGTCATCGCCGCCATTCACATGATGCCATGATTTCCGATCACTGGGAGATGTCATGCGAACTCCGAAAGATAATTAACTTAATCGTATAGTGGCTCTTTTTAAGGAAACCGAAAATTGAAGTTCCTGGATGGCGAAAAAAAAATGGTGCTGGAATTTCCTCCATGCCAGCGATATAATTGTGAAACAATGAATTGCAAAAACAAATAGCCAGCAGTGGCCTAACGAGTTGCAATATTAATTAATATCTAACCGTGTCCCGGTCGCATTAGAATACTCGTATCAGCCAGCAGCAGCCACCAACTGGGCATCCAATCCAATCCAATCCGCTCCGATCGGAGCAGCTGCAGCCAAGCCAAGCGTGGGAAACCGTTGGCGGAAAACTGGCCAAGGCGGACACAAGAGTCATGGGATGTTGTGGATGTCTTGGATGCCTTGGATGTGGATGTGGAGCCACGATCTGGTCCCCGATCTGTGGGCCATCGTGTTTTTGCATATGCCCATGTGTCGATTGGCTTATTATTTGATATTTATTTAAGGTTTGCATTTATTTTTACCCACTTTTTGCCCGGCAAGTGTACTTACGGACTTACGGACATTGTTGTCAACAAGTTGTGCAATCGAAATGACTGTACACCGGTATGAAACTAATATGTCCACAGTCCAACTTCTTTAACCAACATCGAACTAAAACATGACGCATTCGAATTACCAGTTTTTGGGATTATCAGTTGCCAAATGGGATATGCATTTTTTTTAGAGAGAATTTCATTGAGTTCTAAGTTTTATTATGGGAATTAAGATACTAAAAAAAGTTTTGGGTGTATAGATACTACAAAAATATGCTGTAAATTTAATAATTTATATTTATAAGAATCAAAAACCAGCAGTAATTATTTTACTTGATATAAGAAAACAATTAGATAGGTAATAAAATATATTTGATTATTATATAATTGTAGATGAATAGAAATAAAAATATAGAAAGGAGGGGATAAAATATTAAAAGTTTGATTAATAAGTGTTGGCAATAGCAATTCTACAGAAAACCAAATTGAAATAGTTTATGTAATTTTTTTGTATAGCTATAAAAAATTATGTGACTTAGCGAATTGCAACTGTAGCTGCCTGCTTACTATATGTTGTTTGTAATTCGATCTTTATGAAAGCCAGTAGATCAATAGATTACGGCAGCAGAGTGGCTTTATGGGGTCGTAAAAATAGCGCACATTAAGTGGGTCTGTCTGCCTTTGATGGCTCGCTGAGCCCAGACAAGTCAAGCCGAGCCACACAATGCCGAGCCGAGCTCAACTGAACCACTTGTGCAGTTATTTGAACTATTAATGAAACCGAATTATGTGCACAACCCGCCGCAGCCCAAAAAAAAACACAACAAAAAATAATAAAGAAAAGCGGCGCACGGAGGCAAAAACAAAAGTTATAACGGTACGGGCCGTGGCTTGCAGTCGCTCAGATACTCAGATACTTAGATACATTCCCTACTGCCATGGCAGACTGCCCATAAATATGCCCGTGAACAGGTTTAACCCCAACCACCGAAGTAACCACCAAGTAAGCAAACCACCGTCGCCTAGAATATTTATTATGCGCATTGTTTTGGGTGCCATTTAGACCGTGCGCCACAGATACGAATCCATGCGGATTCGAGAACGCAGCTAGAACGCCTCGTGGAACACCTGACGATCTCTATCTGGCGGTTCTGCTGGGGGAGCAGGTTATTGCGCGCCACAGCCACAAATGTAGCCGCCAGCCCTCCAAATAGATCGCTGTTCTTTCACTGAAAATGTATGGCACCCTTGTCTGCACCGAAGTGAAAATCAATTTACGCACGCTACGTATTTCCTTGGAGTGCAATTACGCCGGAAGGCGACAGCTCCAACGGAGGCGACGATGGCACCATTTACCCAGAAGTGGAATCAGCGGGCGCCCACATAACCATATTGGCGAAGTGTGCTAATGAAGTGCGAATGGAGAGAGTGCCATTAACTGGGTAATGCCAATGAAATGCTTAGTAGGGTTTTACATACTCTGGGAGAAAACTACTTAAAGCCGTGCAAGACTCAAACTAAAGCGTTAAATTAGCTGAAATTGATTTGATGATGGATTATTTAAAGCTCTCTAAAAAATATTAAAAAAAACCTATTTTAAATCTCTAATAAAAATATATCGTATAATTTAGTATTTCATTGAAATGAATTTTAAATAAACTACAAGGTATTCATAATGATGTGATGCATGGAAAACTTAATTCTAATAAACATAAGAAATTCAGAAGACTTTAACAATTGGAAAGTGATTTAAAGCTGCATCTTTTGTTAGAATTGGATTAGTATATTATTAAAGACTATACATATTTGTATTTATTACAATAGTATAAGCAGTTTTATCATGTCAAAGAGCTAACACTTGACACATTAATGAAAAGAAATTATAATCTTCAAGAAGTTACAATGGAAAATTTCTGCGTTATATCTTTTTTTTCCACAGAAGATAGATTCCGTTAGAAAACCCATAGAATTCAGATGATAATCAATTCAAACTCCATTTTATCAGTAAGTTCCCTTGAGCAGTAGAACAATGTAATTTTTAGGCACTAAAAAGAATTTCCCAACCCTTGAAATCAGCATGAAGAGGAGTCTCTTCTATTTTCGAGTGTGCCGGCTCAGCTCCTAAGCTCTTGATTGTAACTTTTTGTGGGGAGCTGGGCTGTGCAGTTGGGAACCCAAAGACAATCCCGGCCATAGAGATTAGGCCAAGACAACTGTTGCGCTTGATGAGAGAAAAACGGGCCCAAAATGGAGGAGCATGTGCGAGTGTACCATAAGCCCCATCCGCTGGAGGAGATTAGGGATGGGTGGGTGAGGCAGGGATGGTTGATTGAAATTGATGTGGCAAACGTGACGCAGTCAAAAAAAAAGGGACCTACCTGCCCGACACCTTACTCATCCACCCACAATTCATCGCCGGTCTCTGGGCCACCGAGCAACACCAGCCAACGGCTTCATTTGCTAGTTGCCACAATTGCAGAACCCGGGGCCACACGAAAAAAAAAACAACACAACACAACCCAACACCAAATCGCTGTAAACAATTTTTTGTTGTTTAAAGTGAGTTGCGAAAAAATAAAAAATAAAACAGAATCAAGGGAAAAAATTGAAAGCACTGCAAAAGCGAGGGGATTGGGGGAGGAAGTCGAGTTGAGGTGGTATTGGCCTTAGCTTAGGCCGTAAAGTCAACTTTCTCTGCACGAGTGTTGAGATTTAATATTGTTTGGCCACATAACAACAACCATGCCAATTGTATGGCTTACAACCTTCTTTTCAAGTCTGTTTCGGTTGGGTCTTGGTTCCTGTTTCTGTTTCTGTGTCTGTTTGATTCTCCTCGGCTGGCCATTGATTTTAATGGCTTACCCGTACATCAAGCGCCGCAATAAATGACTGAAAAATTAATAAAAGAAATATGGCATCTTTATCGCACTTTCATCGCCGCACTTGGCCATAATTAATTTCGTTCCCTTCGCCTTTTGGCCAAAAACTCCGATGCGCTGACGACGTGAGCGAGCATTTATGGCTAGAAAGTTTCGGGGCTTTGGGTCTTAGGGGTTTTTTTGGGATGGGTTGGGTTTCGGCTTTGGGCTGCTGCATGGCTATTGTCGTTGTCAAAATGTTTTGCCAACTGACCGCCCATTTGAATTTTATTTTGTTTTTTTTTTTTTTGGGCCAACTTGTAGATTAACATGGGGCAGTTTAAAATTGCCGCACAATGAAGCATAGTAGAAATGTCAGCTAAAAGTTGACCCTTTATAGTTGGCAACTTAGTTGAACTTTCCCTTCTTAGCTTATGCTACATAAATAATACATTCTATGCTCACATATTTATAAACACAGCTGGGGTCAGAATGCAATATTTCCCAAGTAATAAAAATACATATTATCATATTTTTCTAGACTTAAATAAATATGTGTAGTATCCTCGAATAAGTACTACTAAATATATGTATTTTTATGTATTCTTAATACATCCTAATTCGCTATTATTTAAACCTTACTTGTAGGATATGATGATAGGGATTTTTGCCCATGGTAACGAGAACAGAATAATTTTAAACGCTGCTCATTTTTCAAGTCTGCGCGCCCTTTCGGAATGGCCCCCATTCCTCTTCTGCGGCCTCTTTTTACGTCTGTTAGTGTTTTTAATAGCCTGCAGGGTTAAAAATTTAATGGAAAAACGTTTTAATAAATCAGTTAAGTGGTCTTGCCGCTTTTTTTGCGGCTAATTACACGCATTAGTGTGCTGGCCAGTCCCAGATCCAGCCAGTCTGCGGCGTGTTAACAGCCGCGACCATGTCTCCGTCTTCCAGCCTCCAACTCTTGACTCCATTTCCAACTCCAACTCCATCTCCGTCACCATCTCCATCGCCAACTCCGACTCCAGCTCAGGTCTTAGCTCCAACTGTAGACGGCAGACCCTCGTCGCAATGTCGGCCATGCAGCGCGTAATTTAGCAATTAAAAGCGATTAACGCTCGGCATGGCCATGGCTACTTAGTGTCTTAGATCGGAGAAGAGACCACGCAGCATCCCAAATACCATACAGCATATAGCATACAGCATACAGCATACAGCATACAGCAAAGCCAAAACAACCGCATCCAGTTTAAAGACCGAGCCAAATGAACATTAAGCGTTTGGCTTTTAACAATGCAATCAAATTTTATGCTGATTTTCGGAATCATGCAGCAGACGTAGACGGAGCCTAATTAAGGCAAGGGTGTTCTCCACCCAAATGAGTTCAGTGTTTTTGAGTCGATTGAATTAGCTATAAATTCCCAACATTATGGTTTCGCACATCAACATTTGAGAGGGAAGCCAGAAATGCTGGCTTTGAAAAAGAAACGCAAATGCAGTACTAGCAAATACTATAACAATCTTAAAAATAAATTAAAGTTCTTAATTGTAAACAATAGCAGTAAAAATAAATCATTATTTAATTAATTTATTATTATCCGGAAATCCTGACTTTCAAATAGTTAAATAAAGGTAACACAAACAATTATAAGAACATTCTTAAGTTCAAATAAACATCTTAATAACCAATAAAGAAATATAAGAGTATAAACACCTTCTGACAAATAAAATGAATTACTTCATTGCCAACAATAAAAGTAGAACTAATAAAAATAAATCATTATTTAATTAAAACAAATAGGTTTTTATTGAAAAGGCAACCGGAAATTCAGAATTTCAAATAGTTAAATAAAAGCTGCACAACCAAGTTTAAAAACATGGCAAAGAATAAATAATCAATATAAACATTATGAAAAACCGGATTTTTAATACTAGAAAACTCTTATTTGTTTCATTTGAATTGGTAAACAAAAGCTTGCACTTTATTTTAAGAGTTCTCCCATACATGCTCAATGTGTTTTGTCAATTTAAGATACAAGTTGATTTATAAATGCAAAATAATATACATTAAGTGCGCAATCATTTCGAATTGTATCTTTGAAATGGATATCACAAGAAACTGAAATTTCGGCGAATAACAAACTTATTATTATTTATTCTTATGGGGCTATTTTATGGGACTGCTGATTGGGAAACTGCAGCTTGCAATTTCGGCAAGTCCAGCCTCCACCTCCTCCTCCTCCGCTGATCTTCACCAGCATTTTTGTGAAAGGCAACCGAGTGCGGTTGAGTGCTACAGATTTTTCAGTCGCAGTCTGTTGGTGGCCTGCAGTTCTAGTGAATGCCTTGCCCCAGTTTTTCAGTTCAGTTTTCAGCTGATATATGCACATCGGGGAAAACTTTCTAAACCGCGCCCCGAAAATATTTCGCTCCGGAATGGCCATGAAATTTGCATGCTGACCACAAGTCTTGCTCCACTGGCAAGTTCAAGTCGTTCGTTCAACCTTTATGACACTTGACCACAACGGTACAGTGGATTGGACTCCAGTGGAGTGGAGTGGATTGGAGTGCATTTTTGTGGTTTATCTCTCAACGCCTTGTTTTCTCACTTGATGTTACACAAAGTGCGCCAAATTAACTTCTCGTTTTCGCTGGCAACGACTTCCGCTTTTAACCCATTGTTGTCGCCACTGCTCCGGAAGCAGCGAAAGTTGTGAAATCCATCTAAGACAATGGCGGAGGCGCCACCCCTTTAACGGTCGAACGACAAAATGCAAATATCGTGTAGCCTGGACCACCTAAAAATGCTTTACGAGCGATGTGGCAAAAACATATAGCACACTGGGAGAAAAATGCATGCATACATGTACCATATATGTAATCATGACACTTTAAGTGCAACAAACCATTGCGGATACTTTCAAATATAAAATATGCAAATATATCTTAATCTATTTTAATGCTAAAATTTCCTGTGGTAAATGTAAAGATTTTAAAGGTAGTGGTTCTTGTGAATTATTAAGTCATGAATATATACAAGTGCTTCAGAACCCCTTAAAGAAATATTGTAATCATATATGTATAATACAAAAAATATTATGTTTTCCCCGTGCACATATAAGATATAGTGCATTAATATAAGGTTTGTGCATGCCGATAACTCTCGAGTGAGTTCTCGAGGCTTTCACGGTTTATTAAGGCTGTTTATGTGGCGTTAAATGTTAAGACCTTCCCGGCGATGGCCCAAGGTAAATGCGAGAGCAAACAACACACATTTTAATGGCATTCGCATTCCATTTGGCAGTTCAGTTTCGGTTCCAGCATTTCGAGCAGTTGGAGCAGTTGGAGCAGTCGGAGCAGTTCCACCGCCGCAAAAGGAAAGCCAAAGCCAAAGGCTTTAAGGCCTAACAAAACAAACCCCAAAAACCGCATAAACAAATCAATGTGCGGAGTGGAAATGCGACGCATGGGAGTTGCAAGCGGAGCGGCTTTGATGGCCGCCAAGTGATAGAAGTGGTCAGAAACCCGGGGAACCCAACCAGAGCCATTGGGACCACACAGACCCGGGCCCGTCCAGACCGAGGCCCAGATGAAAGGGTCGCCCCATCTGAGTCCCCCGGCCCCCAGTTCGATTTTTCATTTGACGACGTCACCGCCCCCACACCATAAATGTGGTATACATTTGTCCAGATCTGTGTGTGTTTGTGTGTGTGTTTGCCTGTCCCCAGGCGCTGAAATCACCGCATTGAACTTGAAAGTTTTGCTGTGTTTGCTATGTTTGCTGTGCGGACCCCCACACACAGATCCCCAGATCCAGATCCCAAACTGACAATTGTATCGCGATTGACCGCCGGGCAGGGAACAAATGTAAATGCACTCAGAAATTGGCTTCAGCTGAAATAATAAGACTTTGCTGCCCGCGAGACTTCAAAGGGGATCGGAGGGGGAAAGCAATAGAGAGGAGGAGCCGATGCCAGTTGGCCAGCAGGCTAGATAACGACACCCTTTAATTGGCCTAATCGAGGCAATAACTCAATTTTATCAGCAGCCACCGTCACAGTGCGAGGCGTTAATGATATGCTGCAAAAGAAGTTGGCCAATTATAAACACATTCGCAAAGGAGGTTCGTTAAAATACCTCAGAGAATAAAATAGATTTTGTTACAAAAGGGGTAATAAATTGTTAGGAAAGAACAGTGAAAACTATGAAAAAATTAAAACTATAATAAATATTAATTATGATAAATAAATACTGAAATATATTATATTATATCTTCTTTCAAAGATATAAAATATTTAACTAAATATATTGCAATTTTTTGATGTTGGTAAATATCCCCAAAAAGAGTTCCAATTATCTATAATTATATGTACGTACTCCTAGAAATCGTAATAAAAATTGCCAGCAAAAACTTAAAACTGATAAGAAGCACCTTTTAGAAATATGTTACCTGTTGATTGACATATTGGAAAGTCATACAAAATGTTGATTTATTTCCTGGCACGGGTGCGTAAACAAATTCATGGGAACATCTCAGCCAGAGATTAAGTTTGTGGCGAGTGGAACCAGTTTGCCCTTAACCCGCTGCCGCTCCTGTTGACGATACCAGCGGCCGCTCCTTTATCAACTGTCACCTTGGCTGGAGTGACGCACCCAGAACTGAACCCAGAGCGCTACGTGACCAAGTGACAAATTGCCGGAGAACGGCGCCCGAGGACGGAGAACTTCAATTTCCCTGCCATGAACTTGAAAGAACGAACGAATTCCTGCAACTTTTTTGAGTGGCTGCTGCGGTGGCGGAGGAGTATGAAAATTTTAACGGGACAGGGCGGAAAGTGCAACGAACTGCAGTTGCAATCATTAAGCTGCTTGGGTGTGTCCCCGGCTGGCTGAAGAATCATAAATTGATATAAGTTATGCCAGGCGCTCGAGAAGGTTCCGATTGGGACTTGTTGGCTGGCTGCACATCCACAGAAACCTTTTGTTGTTGGCTTGAAACTTATCGTAAAGCTTTTTATTTATGGTTCTTTGTCTTCGATTTTGTGAACAAAATTCACCCAGCCTAATATATGTTTAACATTCACTGTAAAATATATACTTTCCCCAATTATGAAAGTATGGTTTAGTGGGAAAACGTAATTACTGAGGTGCCTTTATTGTCATTTCAATGGTTTAAAAAAGTTGTTTTGCATTTCAGACACTTTTTAATTTCACATTTGTACTGTCATACGTACTTGAGTTTTTTTATGGGCTAGACAACTTCTGCGGCAATAATAACAAATATTTTATTGTGCACCTTTACGAGCACAGGACACTGAGTCGTAAAACGTTATGCTTATAGTTTGAGGAACACACGAAATATTTATATCATTCGGACGGGTTGAGCAGCATGTGTGCTCCGACAAAATCAAACTAGCATAACTCCCTAATTAAAAGTTAAAAACTATCTGATGGAAGCAGAGAACAAAGATAATAGTGTGTTTTATTTCTCTGTGCTCCCCTGTTGCAGGCATCCCCAGGAATTGCTAGTCGTCGGTCGGGTCCATTAGCAGTCAATCAGCCGAAGTGCCCTGGGAGAGGAGCAAAAGGAAATCCAACCATCTGAAACAGAGGAGCAGGAGGAATCAGAATGCACGAGAGACAAGTGAAGAAGTGAGCCACCGCGGATATATGCGCCACTTAACAGGCAATAACATTTCCGATTTGCGATCCAATTACAGGTTGAAGGGCAGCCATTACGTGGCCACGCACGGTCGCCTCACCCCGGATCCGCCCTATGTGCACTCGAACCGCGGCTACTCCACGGACGGAGATGAGACCCACTCGCATCGCGCTCCCTCGGAGCGCACCTACTCGGAGTACACCCTAAACCATGAGCGCATCTCGCCCCAGTCCCGCTCCCAGTACAATCCGTCGCGCAAGAAGCGCTCCTCCAGCTCCAACGGCCACCACCAGCACCTCCAGAGCAGCTATAGCCACAGTCAGATGGGTCTCTCCAGCTCCCCGGACAATGGGGGTCCCCGACCGCTCAGCGGGCCGCCTCCCACGCGTCTACCACCCCGCGCGCCCTCTGCTTTGAGCTACGACCAGGCGGGGGATGCAGGCAGCGATATCTATGTGACCAGTGCCGCCTACAAGGCGCCCTCCGAGATCAGGCAAGTCACTGGGGCAATGGCTCGGTGGTTGCTATTTGTTTTTCTAGCCAGTTTACTTTTAGCCTTACCGGGACCCCATTCGCATAACAAACAAAATGATTATAATGAATTCCCTTCTCTTGCAGCCGATATAGCGCCCGACCAGTGTCGCGTGGAGCTCCCCGGAGTGTCTACTCGGTGGCCAGTACGGCCAAGACCGGACGCAGTGCCCGGTCGACAACACGGAGGGGTGCCAAGATCGAGACCATGTCCGCTCCGAATCCATTCTGCCCGAACGTCAAGGGCGTCTGCTGTCTGATGCTGCTGCTCAATCTGGGCCTGATCCTGGTCACCCTGGGCTTTGTCATTGTGGTGCAGTTCTATGAGCCGTTGTATGTGTGGATTCTGGGCATTGTGTTCTTGATCTTTGGCTTCCTTACGCTGATCGGCTGCATGATCTACTGTGTGTATGTGTTCCGGGACGCCAAGACGCCCTCCCAGGTGCGAAACGAGGATCTCTACTGGACACGTCACTGGCAGAAGAACATCGGGTATACGCCGCAGGAGATCAACTACAAGGCGGATAAATATGATGCCTACTCCGATCGCTATTCGGTCAGCAAGCTGAGTGGCAAATACTCGGATCGGGAGAGCCAGCGATACTGATTCTTTTTGTTATTTATCAAAATTGAGGGATCATCGGCCCTCGGAGAATTGCATCTGCCTGGCGAGATATCCATAGCAACGTATAAACCACTTATATCTTAACTAATTGTAAGACTATCTACTAGTTCTAAACGGTTATTAACAAGGCCCTCAACGTACCTGCTGCAAGCTGCTTGCTAGTTTGTATGTTATAAGAGAGAAACTGGACGAACACGATTCAAGATTCAAGATACAAGATACGAGAGAGTATTGTAATCTGCCATATTTGAGAAGGTTTACCGCTCGCTCGGCTAATCAACAGAGAATTTTATGCTAAAAATGTAACTGCAAATGCCTGTAACACATGAGAAATAAAAAATGAATAATACATAATACAAATATAATACATAAATGCTTTTGCTTTGCCCCTCTATTGAGGATATCTTATAATTTTGAAATGTTTTGTATTTTATTTGAATAAACTATAAAATAATTAAATTCAAATTTATATTCAAATTATGCCATCGCTAACCTTAGGCTTGGCATTTCGATGTGGCAGCACTAGTTGCAAATAAGACTGGCAACCTTCCATTTACCGTGGTATATTTGGATGTTTAGTATTTTAATACTGCAATATCCAATAAGACCTGAGTTTTCTAGTAAAGCTAAATTTTAAAAGGCAAATAAAACCTTTTCCATATTTTCTAAGAAACTTTTCCTTTTGCATGTGAAGTGGAAACATAAGTAAAAAATAATTTATAATTTTGGCGCCAATCCAGATGACCGTATGAACGTTTTCGCTTTAATGGCATTAACTGCCCTTCCAGCAACGGTCACACTGTCGTGCGAAAGAATAAACAAATTGCTGTTTTCCTTGCATTTTCCGAATTTTCGCGATTATGTCGTTTCACCTGAGCACCAAGGAGCGCCTGCTGCTCCTGCTCGACGACATGGAGATGATATCCAAGGAGCTGATCGAGCAGGCACACCAGAAGATTTCCAACACGGAGCTCGCCGACTTGTTGGACCTTATGGTGGCCAAAGATGAGGAGTTCCGGAAAATGCTTGAGTTGGCGGAGGAACAGGCCAAAGTAGAGGAGGCGATGGACAAACTGCGGGCCAAGGTGGAGGTGCATGTAAGTTACCCAACTACTGGGAGACTACTGGTTACTGGGAGATAAGTATTTACATTGATTTTGACTTCCATCAGGACCGGGAGATACAGAAGCTACAGAAATCGCTGAAGGATGCAGAGCTCATTCTGTCCACAGCCATTTTCCAGGCGCGCCAGAAGTTGGCCAGCATCAATCAGGCCAACAAGCGACCGGTTTCCTCGGAGGAGCTCATTAAATACGCCCACCGAATCAGCTCCGCCAATGCGGTAAGTGCTCCGCTCACCTGGGTCATCGGAGATCTGCGACGTCCCTATCCCACGGACATTGAGATGCGGAACGGCCTGCTGGGAAAATCGGAGCAAAATATCAACGGCGGTCTGGTGGCTCATCAAAACAGTGGGATTCCCTCCGAGCAGCAGCGCAGTCTTGGCAGCAGTGGTAGTGGCAGTGGAAGCGGAGCGGGGGCAAGCGGCGAGGTGCCAAACTCCTATCAGAACCAATTCAACTGGAACCTGGGCGAGCTGCACATGACCATGGGCGCCTCTGGCAACACGGTGGCCCTGGAGACGCGTGCCCAGGATGATGTGGAGGTCATGTCCACGGACAGCTCCAGCTCCAGTTCCAGCGATTCGCAATAAGACCGGATAAACTATCATAAATTAGTTCATAGCTTAGGAATAGTATTTAATAAAAGCGCATAATTAGGAAAAGCCGGATTTTGCATTCAAAGTGCATTCGATTCCATGGCATCGATAACGAGTACTTTGTGTGTGAGTCCAGGGCGTGGAAAAGTTTTCTCTTATCGATAGTTTTAGCTTGTTCAAACAAGCGAAAAGGGAAAAATGCCGTGCAATTTTAAGCTTTTTTGTAATGAAATAAATAAATGCGTTTCACCTTTTTTGTTTAATATACTCTATCGAGCATAAATAACCAAAAAATATTCTATTTTAAATAAAAAAAAAGAAATTTCGACTGAAGCATTAGGCGATAGCATGCAACGGCCACACTATACTCGATAGGCACGCTGCGTGCTATCGATACTTTGACAGCTCTCAACACGAACATAATTTAGTTTTGCTTTAAAATGGAATGCAACGCGAATGCAGCGTGTTTTATGTAGTTAAAATGTGGCTAAGCTGTAGTCCAACGTCGGTGCCCCTCGCATCTCACAATTGCGTGCGCCTGTAAAAAAAACACAGTCCCGAAAACAAGTGTAGAAACGCCAGCCGAAAATCCAGTCCACAGTGTGTGTGTACAGAAGGCTCGCTCGCGACTCAAACCAATTGCAATATCAAAAGTGGAGTGGTCAGGGAGCCATCGATACCGCCAACGCCAAGTGCACCCCGCACCGCATCCGATTCCCAAATCCGAATCATCCGAATCCGAAGCAATCGAGCCACACACACCACACTTTTTCTTTTCACTACCACTAGTGCTGCATTATATTGTTGGAAAATTGACAAGAAGCGTGTGCGAGTGGCGACATGATAATAATTTGTTCGATTTGTATATCCTGCATGTTTGAATTATTGTAAAGAAAAGAATTAGAGTCGCCGACGCCGTCGCCAGAATCCGAAACCCGGAACCCCAAAAAAGATAAGTTTCTGTTGCGCCAACAAAGTCACCCGAAATGATGATTCAAGAGCCCGTGCAGGTAAATCGATAGCTTCTCCATGCACCTGACTGTTTTCTAATCACTTTCACTCTCTCCTCCCACCCAAAAGGCCGCCATATGGCACTGCATGAACTACTACGACCTCAAGGATGCTGTATTCCTGGCGGAGCGCCTGTGCTCGGAAGGTAAAGGTCAAGGCCCCCTGGGTTCCCAGGTACATTACTGATTTTCGTTTCGTTTTTTCTTTTCGCAGTGGAGAACGATGAGACGATATTCCTACTGGCCACCAGCTACTTTCGCTCCAATCAGGTGCACCAGGCCTACTGGCTGCTGAAGCAGAAGGTGCGCCGTTCGCCGCAGTGCCGTTTCCTGCAGGCCAAGTGCGCCTACGAGCTGAAGAAGTTTGCCGAGGCGGAGAGCTCCCTGATAGCGACGGGCTTCGCGGAGCCCATGAACTTCGAGGAGCTGCAGCGGGAGTTTGGAGAGCTGGCCTGCTTCGCCTACCAGCTGATGGCCCAGATCTGCGTGCGGACCGAGCGAAACAAGCTGGCGGTGAGTGCGCTGAGGCGCGCCCTCAAGCTGAACCCGTTCATGTGGCACGCCTTCGCGGACCTGTGCCTGCTGGGCCAGGACACGGACGCCGCGGGCATATTCCAGATTCAGAGCACGGACGTGTTCAGCACCTGCCAGGGCAGCAGTGCCAACGCCAATGCCGTGGTGCTCTTCGGCGTTGACCAGCACAGTCATCAACAGCAGGTGCACCAGTCGCTGGTCACTAACCTAAGCAATATCTCCAACTACATACTGACCACACCAGTGGACCAGCAGCAGCAGACTCAGCAGCTCATCCAAAATCAGAATCAAAACCAAAATCAGAACCACAACAACAATCTGATGACGCCAATCAACAACAACAACATTAATAACAACAATCTCAACAGCTCGATAAGCATGCTGCGCGGTGGTCTGGTGCAGAACTCCAGCATGCTGGCGATGCTGGAGGACACGCCCATGGGCTATCCACAGGACTCGAACACGCAGCAGCACCACAACCAGCAACTGTACGACATGAGCAGCGGCACGCCCTTTCGAAAGCAGTTTAAGTATCTGGAGTCCCTCTCACCGCCCACCCCCAGCTTTGGCGTCATGCCGCTGACTAGTCCCTGCGCCGGAGGCGATGGTTCCTTCATCGGCGCACACACTCCCGTGATGAACATCAGCTATTCGCCGATGCCCCAGATGCTAGTGGAAGTCAATCAGGAGCCGAAGATGATGGGTAAGAAGCTAAAGACGCATGTCGGCGGGCTGATCAACCGAAAGGAAAGCAGCCTCAACAAGCCCGTCTTCACCCAGGCCGGAAACATTACCCCCCGCACTCCGAACAACAATAATGTGGGTAATAATGGCAACATCAACGTGCCCCCCAATCCCAACGCTGCAGTGCGTCGCAGCTCACGACTGTTTAGCAACTCGGCGTACTCGGTGAAGGAGAACAACAAGTCGCCCAACATAGCCAACAACAAGTTCGTGCAACCACGCTCGCCGCCTCGGAAAACCAAGTCGCGGATGACCAAGATCTGCCTGAACAACGAACTGATTGAGGAAAAGTCGCACCATCTCTCTGAGAAAAGGAAAGAGAAAGTGGAGACCATCACGTCCTCGGGGGTGAACAACAACAGTGGTGGACGCAGTGCCGCCGAGGAGGCCAAAGTGCTGCTGAACAACAGCCTGAACAACGCCCAGACGATGGCCCACCAGCTCCTGGGACTGAAGAAGCAATCTGCTGACGGACTGATGGCCCTGCTTAAGAACCTAGCCGAAGCCTACCAACTGCTGTCCAACTTTCAATGCAAGGCGGCCGTGAAACAGCTGGAGACGACAATACCAAAGCACCATCTGTCGTCCAGCTGGGTGCAGTCGCTCATCGGACTGGCCCGGTACGAGATGCGCGAGTACGAGGCGGCGGTGGAGATATTCGAACTCATCCACAAGCTGGAACCGTGCCGCCAGGACTTTATGGAGATCTACTCCAGCTCGCTGTGGCACTTGCAGCGGGAAGTAGAGCTCTCCGCCCTAGCGCAGGATCTGATCGGCCAGGACAAGACCAGCCCAGTGACCTGGTGCGTGTCTGGCAACTGCTTCTCTCTCCAAAAGGAGCACGAAACCGCCATCAAGTTTTTCAAGCGGGCGGTGCAAGTGGACCCGGAGTTCGTCTACAGCTACACGCTACTGGGTCATGAGCTCGTGCTCACCGAGGAGTTCGACAAGGCGATGGACTACTTCAGGGCAGCTGTTGTGCGCGATCCCCGTCATTACAACGCCTGGTTCGGCATCGGCACCATCTACTCCAAGCAAGAGAAGTACGAGCTGGCCGAGATCCACTACGTGAAGGCGCTGAAGATTAATCCGCAAAACTCGGTGATACTGGTGCACATCGGCGCCATGCAGTTCTACATGAAGAAGAAGGATCTGTCCTTGCAAACGCTGAATACGGCCGCAGCGCTGGATCCCAAGAATCCGCTGACGCGATTCCATCGAGGCTCAATCTACTTCTCGCTGGGCAAGTACCAGGAGGCGCTGCGCGAGCTGGAGGAGCTCAAGGAAATCGTGCCGAAGGAGTCGGTGGTGTTCTATTTGATCGGCAAAATACACAAGACTCTGGGCAACATGGACCTGGCGCTGATGCACTTTAGCTGGGCCACCGACCTCGATCCCAAGGGTGCCAACAATCAAATCAAAGATGCCTTCGACTCCATGGCGCATCCCAGCTGTTGTCCGGCCAACAACACGGCGCTGGACGTTGATTTGGAGCCCACCTCGGAGCGCTCGGATGACTCCACGCAGGCGCAGCAGGACGGCAGCTACGACAGCGACTACTAGGTGGATGCGAATTCAAAACCCCGCGGTTGTATATACGTTAAACAGAGGAAAACAGTTACAGAACCAGAAACCAGATCGATTGCTGCTGCATTGTCGGAGGAGGAGAGGAAAGCAAACCAATTATGAAGTATAATAAAGTCTAGATAACGTTTAGCATTAGTAATTTAAAATATACAACAAAGTAAAAGGTTTAAACAAAACTGTGCACTCTGAAAGTCTAAGGCAAAATAACAAAAACAAAACAAAAAGAAAATTAAATACCACTTAAAATATACAAGAATGGTTAAACAATTCAAATGTGATCCTTCAGGGATTCCAATCCGAATGATTCGTCTTGGACGTGAGTAACTAAACTTAAAACTTACAAAATACATTTTCAAAGTTAAGATCTAGATATCTAAATTGTATTGATAAGCAAATTATCATTTTCCCGTTTCGCCGGAAAATTCAGGATCTGCTCGTGGGTAAGGCCCTGTATTATATTCAGGACACTCCGTAGTCGACTCAACTCCACATTCATCATGGTGGCCAATGCGGGCAGGTGATCCTCTATAAGAATATACTGCCTTGGCTTCTCGACCTTTAGTATACTGCCAATATCCTTGGTCCCGAAGACCTCGCCAATGGAATCGCTCAGGGAGATAACCAGGGAGCTCTCGGAATCGGAATGCGGTGACGATGATGGTGACGGTGGGGTGACCTGCTTGGGCTCGGGTGTGGCACACAATTCCAGGACTGGAATCGCCTGAGCCGACACACGTCGTTGGTGCACAAAGCTGGTGTCCTTTGGATGTGGCAACTGGTGGATGAAATGAGATGGATATTGAAGAGGCAGCTTGGATGTCGAGGTTGACGTCCCGATAACTAAATTCTGAGAAGTTGATTGGAGATTTGAAGTTGGCTTTCTTTTTGGACCTGCCTTGGAATCCATCGGGGAGTCGCCCTTTCTTTTACGGTTTGTTGAAGGAGCAGCCTTCTCATCATTATTCTCTGATTTCTGGACTTCGTTCTGTGGCTTCAAGTGCAGA
Organism: Drosophila setifemur; assembly: GCA_021224005.1. Classification (NCBI taxonomy): domain Eukaryota; kingdom Metazoa; phylum Arthropoda; class Insecta; order Diptera; family Drosophilidae; genus Drosophila; species Drosophila setifemur. The sequence goes on from JAJJHY010008789.1 coordinate 9,391,483, forward strand.
ACCTTAGTTGAAGTTATCGACGGGAAAGCCTCATATTTATTTCCTGATTTCTGGACTTCAATCTCTTGCTTTAAGTTCAGAACCTTCGTTGAAGGTTTCGAGGGAGGAATATTATCTGATTTAGAGCGCAAAATACTTTCAGAAGGCTTCAGGTGAAGAATTTTATCCAAGGCCTTTGAAGGACTCTTTTCTAGAAGAGCTTTTTCTCCCAAGGCTTTCGGTAGCTCCGCTTTATCAGAACCCTTCTTGTGCTCCGAAGGCTTCAGGTGGGCAATCTTATCCTGAGAAATTGACTGGTGGCATGGGATTTGACTAATCTCCTCTTCGGTATCCCCAAATAATTGGGGTGATCGACATTTTGGGCGACTATTGGCCAATAAGCGGTTTTCCTTGTCAATCAAGCGCAAGGATCTCCGCTTTTGTGAGCACTCAGGCACCGGATCTGGTTCGGAAAGATAGGTGGAGGCCGGACTTGGAGTAATTAATGGCCTATCCATACTTAACATATTTTTTAAGATCAAATGATGTTTTTGTTTTTAAACGTCCGTTGAAAGAAAATCAAACTATTACCACAATTTCGACTCGATTAAAAGATATCGAAAAGGATTGCCAGGTACTCAATATTGATTGTTTTCAATAATAGGCTTCTGCTGAGCTGCTTGTAAGGCTGTAAGAAAGCCTATATTTTAAAAAATTGAAATCTTATTAGAAGGTAATCTAAAATCTTAATTATTTTCTCACATGAATATTTTTTTTTAAATTAAATTTATAGCATTTTAATAATTTTAAAGTATAAAAATAATAATATAAAATTATCGATATTTTCCTATACTACTTTTATTTGACAGCCCTGGATAAATACAAACTTTTTAGCAAATTTTCGCTGGTCACATTATAAGTCGTACATAAATTGTATTTTTTTGTTTTGCTCCGAATTAATTATGGCGGAGGCCGTGGGATACAACATTACGAAGGATCCCACGCTGGTAAAGAACCGCATCTTCGTGGGCAACCTGCCGACCTGCACACGGGAAGAGCTGGTCAGCATCTGCCTGCCGTACGGAAATGTCCTGGGATCGATGGTGCAGAAAAACTACGGATTCGTGCAGTTCGAATCAGAGGAGACAGCGAACAAAGCCGCCTCCGCTCTCCATAAGTCGACATTCAAATCCAAAATACTGACAGTGCGCAATGCCAACGTTAAAACAAAGCCGGCCAACCCGAAAAAACATCCGGGCCAGATGACGCCGGTAACCGTTCAGGGAGGACTTGTCATGTCTGCGGCGGCCGCAGCTGAAGAATCTCTCATCAACGACTGCGAGATCATAGTGGTCAACCGGGAGAACACGTAAGTTTTGGTTATTATTACCCTTCTATCGATTTTCATTGATCCCTTTTCTTAGCAAATATGCGGAGTACATCGAGGAGCGCCTGCGAAACTCCGGCATGAGGGTGGATGTGCTCTTTCCCAACGAAGACGTCATGCTGGGCAAGGTGCTGGCCAACATCTCTTCACGGGGCTGCCTGTACGCCGTACTTGTGACACCCCAGCACCAAGCTCTCAACAGCATCACCGTGAACATTCTTTACGGTGTGCCTGCCGAGCACCGGAACATGCCCCTGGAGGATGCGATCAACCTGATTGCCTCCGATTTCAGGTTGAAGAAGGAACGCGATGCAATTAATACGCCTGCTATTGTCACCCATCCCATTCACAAGGGCCCGCGGCGACATCCGGACAAAATGCAGCAGCTCCTGGAGAGACTGGCCGAAAATCAACCGCTTACCGCTTTGCAGTATGAGTGCATCATCAAATATCTAGAAGGGGAGCGGGAGCAGCAACTTAGGAGGGAGTTCGGCGAGTCGAGCGCACTGGCTAAGCTAAAGGCTCCCGATCCGGAGATCGAGCTTCAGAAAAAAATCATCAATATTATGAATAAACCTGCGGTGACAGAGATCAACAATGATCTCTTGTACTCCAATTTCGAGGAGGTCAAGGAGGACGAGAGGCTAATGGAGCTGCTCTCGGATAATCGCGTTATGGCCGCATTGGAGAGCATTTACAACTCCGATCTGAGGCAGACTGTAGCCGAGTTTTTGTAGAAACCCGGAGTTTATTAAATGTAAACCAATAACAACTAGCTTTATTTAAGGCCAGGATCTCTTCGCCTCGTTGCCCTCGTACTTGCCGCGGTACTTGAGTCCTGTCACCAGGGTGGAGCTCTTCGGGAACGCAGTCTTTCCGCCAAATTTAGTGTCCGTCTCGGGATTGAATCGCAAGTACTCGTACTGAATGTGCAGGTTCTCAGGCAGATCAACGCGCTTGAGTGCATCCAGCGGGACAGTTGTGTCCACTGGGGTTTGGTAGAAAGTGATGACATCGCCAATGGTGCTTAGCTCATGCACCTGGGAGTTAGGCACACCGTGCTTAAGTTCCTGGAAGCATGCGGACAGGAATTCGAACTTGACGGAAAGATTATCCAGCTTGTCTCCTTTCAGCTGCAGTGTGGCAGCCACTGACCGGACGCGATCTGCGGCATCAACAGGTGGTGTGTACGGCTTATGGGGACGCAGAAACCTACAAAGTTAAATATATTTTAGTTAGTAATCAATGTAAACATAGTTAAAATTCTTACCCCTTGGAGGCAATCGATTCCCCAACGGCCGAAAGTGTGTTGGTCTTGGTTGGCTTGGATTTTGCAGCCTTGGCGGCGGAGGCGAAACACCTCTGCAGACTGCCCACAAGCTAAGACCACAGAATCATTTTATTTTTATTTAATTTTTTAAGATTTTTACTCACAATTGAGGTTTTACGTAAATTCGCTGCCATGGCTTATAATAGTAAGACCGGAATTGGGAATCAAAATACCGGACCTTACTTTGGTTTAAAACTAAAAAAAAAAGTATTTTTACATGCAAATACGAGTTTTAATACCAGATTACTAAAAGTGCTAACAATGTTTATGAATTGGTTTTTGTCTTGTTATAATATTTCAATCCAAAATAAACATATATGACTTAAACCTTTAAAGGCACCTAATACATTAAGTTAATTCAAAATATTCAAAACAAAATATTGCTAATAGAATGAAATATTTTCACAGATTTATTTCAAAGATATTAATTATGCGATTTAAAACCTTAATTATTAAAAGCTATATTTTCATCGTTATTATTAGAAAATAAGCCAATCTTAATAATTCACCAAATATATCGGATGGAAAAAAGTTAATAAGTAAATAACGTGTTGTTTATATTCAGCATATGCATAAATAAATGAAATATCTACATTAAAATTTTGTTTTCTTAAATGAGAAAATGCGAGGAACACGATTGTTATTTGAGTTTATTAGGTAGGCAAATTGTGATTTAATATGATTTCCAAACACTATTTCTATTAAAACTTGTTTAATTGTTCTAGATATGCAAGTTCAACTGTAAGCTAAAAAGTATCTAATAGGAAAATACCAACACACCAAAAATATCCCACCATCTGACGGTATTTTTGATGAATTCCAAACGCTTTTCCTATTAACGCATTTCGGGCGAGCGGTCACACTGTATCCTCTCTTTCTTTTTCCGGTCGCGAAATGGTAAGGACGGAGATTTAACACGAAAACGAAAACTAATTTGTAAACATCGCGCAAGTGCTTGTAAATTATGTTTCGTGAATCTGAAGACGTGTTGCCCTATGGATATTACGACCGCTGATCATTATATTTCCTTTGCAGGGTATTGATATCAACCACAAGTACGACCGCAAGGTTCGCAGAACCGAGCCCAAGTCGCAGGATGTTTACCTGCGTCTGCTCGTCAAGGTGAGGCAATTGGAGACTTGAAATGCAGCGAATGGAGGTTGGAGTAATGTGTTTTTGTGTATTTCGCAGCTGTACCGCTTCCTGCAGCGCCGCACGAACAAGAAGTTCAACCGCATCGTCCTGAAGCGCTTGTTCATGAGCAAGATCAACCGCCCGCCGCTATCGCTGCAGCGCATTGCCCGCTTCTTCAAGGCGGCCAACCAGCCGGAGTCCACCGTTGTGGTCGTTGGTACCGTCACCGACGATGCCCGCCTCCTGGTGGTGCCCAAGCTGACGCTGTGCGCCCTCCACGTCACCCAGACGGCCCGGGAGCGCATCCTGAAGGCCGGCGGTGAGGTCCTGACCTTCGACCAGTTGGCCCTCCGCTCGCCCACCGGAAAGAACTCGCTGCTGCTGCAGGGCAAGCGCACTGCGCGCACCGCCTGCAAGCACTTCGGTAAGGCTCCCGGTGTGCCCCACTCGCACACCCGCCCCTATGTCCGCTCCAAGGGACGCAAGTTCGAGCGCGCCCGTGGTCGTCGCTCCAGCTGCGGCTACAAGAAGTAAACCTAAACATATTGGTTGGATTGGAACTAGGCGTCTTTTGGTTAAGATATTGATTTGTCTCGCCGTCTTACATCGTTCGGCAATAAAGAAGTTTTATTCCAAAAGGTGAAACCTGATCTTAAGCTATGTGTTAGTGTGGTGTGGTGTTGTGTTAGTGCAAGTGCGTGCTCCAGTAGTTGATCAGCGGCTGGTCGTGTGGCTGGATGCCCAGCACCTTCTTCAATTTGCCCTGCACGCTTGTGGACTTGGCATGGTTGAGGCAGGTCACTTTGCTGTCGAATTAGAAATCGGATTAGATCATGGCAAGAAGGAAAGGCTTGGAATACCCTGCAGCTATACTATATAGTGGTCTTATTTTTTTTTATTTTCCAAGTCTGTTTCAAGGCCTTTGAAAAATGTGTTTCTCAGGAATGCATTAAGTATCTTAAAATCAGCTGAAATGTGCTCAATATCACATTTTTACGACTTTCAGATTCGATCGAGGTTTTTCTCAAATACCAACAAAATATTTTAAAAATCTTAGCTTTTGCTATTCTGATATCGGGCACTCTGCCTTCTATACTAGCTGCAGCGAAGAGAAGTGTCTGCAAAATGATAGCTTTACAAACTAAAAGCTTTAATAAAGAATAGAATGGCTGGATAAACTCTTTTAGTATTGCTGATCAGGAAGTTATATACTCTATAAAGATGACTCCTTGACTGCTAACGTATGGGCAAAACTTGACGACCCTCTGCAAGGGGGAATGTTACTGGAGAAGAACTTACTTCTTCCACTCCTCAATGAGCACCTTGGTCTGCTTGTTGAGCACCAGCTCTGTGAAGTTCGTCTCCTCAACTGCCTTTAGCAGTTTTACCATGAGATCGGGCACTAAGAAAGGAATATGGAAGGATGGATTAAAGAAATTCCTGCTTTCTTCAGGTAACAACTCACATTTTCTGGGCAACTCGCCCGGCCACTTGACAGACACCTCATGCCCGTTGATGTGTTTGTCCAAGAAATCGATACGAAATACTGAGGCGCTGGCCATGGGGACGGCTATATCATTCGAGACGGATATAATCTTGTACTCGGAGCTGATGGAGTGCTGGTGCTGAGCATCGATGCGCATCAGGTTGTGCATGGGCTCCGGCAGCAGTTTCTTGAGGCACACCATGAACCGGAAGGTGCGCCGCGGATCACCGCGGACGACTATCTTGACGCCAGTCAGGGCGCAATAGCAGACCGTGGCCAGCTCCTCCTTGCGCACCACGCTCTTCAGGTGGCGCAGCGAGAAGAATTCCTCCTGGTCGGGATCGTCCAAGCTTTCGATCATGGGCAGGGTAGAACTGTTATAGGTGAGCCGCTGGGCAGGAGGACGACCGCTGCTCTGCGGTGGAAGCCAGGGGAGATTCCCGAAGGTCACGTGCTCGGTGAGGAAGCGGGAACCAGCAAGCAGGAGCCAGGAGAAGTGCGAGTGCAGCTGGGCGAAGATGTGCTCCTCACCGGTCAGCTCCAGCAGGGAGCGGGAGGTGTGCATTAGGTACTGCGGGTACTGGGCATTAGGGCCCCCCGAGAGTCGTCGCTGACGGGCGTTGTACGTTAGCTCCTCCTTCTCCTTAATCTTCTTAGCCGCCGCCTGCAGCTCTGTGGACACCTTTTTCAGGTGCTCGGCCAGAAAGGGTTTGATGTTCAGCAGGAAGTACTTGTCCTTCATCAGGACTATGATCGAGAAGAGCTGGGAGTAGCCGCGCGCCTGCAGATCGCTCACCCGGAAGGTGTGACTCAGTATGTGGCCCCGTTGCGAATCCCCGAAGAACACGAACTCCCCATCCTTGCTGGAGTCCGTGCCATTGCTCAGGCTCAACACCGCCGCCTGCTTCACCAGGTTGGCCACCTCCGGCAGCACCGCCACCTTGGTGCTGACAAATGTGGCCCCGCTCTCGGTGTCTTTGCTGTAGATGGCATTGTTATTCCGGCCCATGGAGTAGTTGCAAGTGGAGCAGGTCTTTTGAGACTGGACTTGTTGCTGGTCCAGCTGCAAGTCCTCCAGCTTAGTGTCGCGCAGCGTTTGGGTGCAGAAAATGGCGCAGGGGCCGTGGGCCTCGCAAAAGTGGCACAGCGCTATAACGGCGTTCATCGCTCCAGGCAGATGAGGATTCAAAGAATATAAAAAATTCAATTGTTATTTTGTTGTGGAATTTGCAATAGAAATTAGTGTGCCCGCAGCTCCTTAATACAAAAACAGCTGTTACTCAGCTGGTCGCACTGGGACCATGCCAGCCCTGGCTGAAGTGTTTCTCAAGTCCGGCAACGCTTATCAGGCGCTAGAGATGTCTTTTTTAAACAAAAAATGTATATCGATATCTCTAGTAAAGTGAGACGTTGGCAACCCTACCAACGTCCGCCATGACACAAAGCAAAAGCGGTGGAAGAAGAAGCAGACGACGAAAAAAATATGTGCAAGCAAATCTCGCGAATGAAAATGAAATTTGCTGCACCTGACGTGCGTGAAATGTGAACGTTGCCCGTGCATTGCATCACCGAGACAATAATCCACAATTGAAACCAATTTCCAATAGCGCCCGCATCGGTTTGAGCACCAAAAAATATGAAGCGAAAATACGAAAATTGCGTGCTGCATCAGCAGAGGCAGCAACAAAATCCGTGTTTGTTGTAGATATACGTACGCGTATATGCAAATATATACATAGTAGAGGTTCACCAGAGTCCGGCTGATATAGCCACCAATTCCCCCCGAGTGCGTCCCGCCCGCAATTAATTCGAAATTCGGAACGCGCGTTGCAGCGAGCGAAAGAGGCGCGAAAAGTTCGCGAAGCAACAAAATGGTTGTCTCCAAAGACAACAAGCGTCGCCGCAAGGAGACGGAGACCCCTCCGCCCCCGCCTCCACCCGCCCCAACGACGACGTCGGCGGCGACAGCGGGCAATCCGGCGGGTGCAACGGCCATAGAATCCTCACCAGAAATGCCCAAGAGGTGAGCCCATACCCATATTCAGTCGGATGGGTTAATGAATTTAATAATATATACTCGTACATACGTGTGAGATGACGTCGCAGTGTCATACGGAGCACTCTCTGAGTGTGTGTGAGTGCGGGTGGGGTGGTGGGGCAATAGTTGGGAAGGGGGTAAGGTGCGGGTTAGGGGGAGGAGCTCTGGACTCAGTTGTATAAGCTGGCGTCAACATCGCGTCGTGGCGTTGTTACTACAATTGAAGGGGTGTTTCGCATCCGCCTTCGGACTCCAGAAAGGGGTAGGGGGCGAGGGCTACGCAGGTGGATGTACCGTGATTAGTCACTAAGCTGAACCAATTAGGAAGCCTGCATATAAATTACTATACTTATTTTGGAATTATAAATTGCAAACTAATCCAATTAGCTGGGATTTTTATTTAAATTCTTAGTTGAGTTTAAATGGCAAATCTGGAAAATAATGTATAAATTGTAGGGTCGGAGATGTCAATTTAAATGCGTTGCCAGCATCTGTTAACATATAATTTAGGCATATCCTTTATAAGGTCAGGGTTGATTCCTTTAATGCGTTGTAAATAAATTGATTATAAGGTGGAGGGTTAATTCTGTCCTTAAGATGAAGGAGGTGATTGCAGAAATGCGTTGCAAATAAATGGGATATAAGGAGAAGGGAAGGGTGTCCATAAGTAAATTAATTTTATCTGGACAAAACTTGGTAAATTGTTTACATTTATTTATCAGGCAAACAATAATATGAACTATTTTAAACAAGATAATATAAATCTGTTAGTATGTGAGAAATGTGAAATCAAACAAGAACTTACATATATGTAGCTACTTACTTCCTTTGGAAATATTAACATATTCCAGGAAATTCATGTTTTATTGGTTTCTTTTGCCATCATAAATTCCTGTTAAAATCAGTTGGCATGATTTTCCAAGAAATGAGCATTCGTGAAAATAAACAATGGAAAAGGCAGTCCCCGAACCTCAGCTTGTTAGTTTATTTGGGGGCCAACTGTGTTTATGCTCGTGCGTCGGTGTGGGGGGTAACTTGATACTTTGTTGCTTCGATTCTGGATTCCGGGCAGTAATTAATATTGAATCTTCTAATTTGTATCGGATTGCTTTGTTTCCAATTAAAATCGCTCATCCACCCACCACTTTCCACTTGCAGGACGAAGGTGCAGGCTCAACGCAAATTCGCCCAGGGCCAGAGTGCTCCGAGCAGCTCCTCGAGCATCGCCTACAGTACCATTGCAGCAGCCGGCTCGGGATCGGGACCGAGCACCTCTGGAGCCGACAGCTCGCAGCCGCCCATCGACATCCTGCCCAACAAGTGCCCCAAGCCGCAGGATTTCCTCACCTTCCTCTGTTTTCGCGGCACTCCAGCCCTGCCCGCCCACTTGGATTACCTCAACCAGGGCAAGCACAAGGATGCGGAGGCCGCCGGAGCGGGTGCCAATAATAACAACAACGCCAAGAAAGTAATCAGTCGGGCGGGCAACAAGAAGAAGCGTGGCCGTCCTGCCAAAGGAGCCGTCAAGAAGGAGGATGCAGTCCCAGAAGCACCTCCAGCAGACACTAAGTCCACCGAGAAACCACCAACAACGGAAAAAGCAACCCCAACCAGTGATAAACACAATCTCATGCCGGCAGGTGCAGCTCCTAGAGCAAATCCTTCGCCGACGTCCAATCCTCTGGTTCCAGGAGCAGTTCGCAAGCGAGCAGAGATCATAACCGATGGCAATCGACGTGGGGCCAGGGGCAGAGGAGCAGCAGCATCAGCGGTGGTCAGTCCTGTAAAGGAAGCAGCAGCTCCAAGCTCCAGCGAAAACATTCGCCGTTCGAACCGTTCCATCACCAAGGAAAGCAAACCCATCATTGACGAGGATGAGACTCAAGAGGAAGAGGAGGATGGAGAGGTCGATGAAGAAGATGATGAGTTCTTTTCCGCCCATGATGCCAGCTCCCGCAATGGAGAAGAGGTCAAGCCAGATAGTCCCGTGAAAGCTGAACCCACGAGGCGGGGGCGACCCGCGGCGGGAAAACAAAAAACCACAGAGCCCCCAGCGGAGCAATCCCTGCCAGCAATCAAGGACAAGGCCCCCGTGAAGCGAGTGAGGCAACGGGAGTCGCCAATTTTTATACCATCGCCCGAGTCCTCGGGTCGCATGACCAGACAGCGGGCTTTTTTCGAGCCAGTGAAGGTTCCTCCACAGGAGGAGCCTTCCACCGCAGATCACCCAAAAGAAGAGGCCAAAAAGCCGGAGCCGGAGCAAGAACCAGAGCCACCAATTAAACAGTTAAAGGAGGCCAAGGAGAAGACGAACTCTAGTATTTATGCCAAAGACGCCAAGCAGCAGCTGGAGAATGGAGACAGCCATCATGGGGCCGGTTCCAAGGGCAAGAAGAGCTTGAACGTCTTCGACTTCAGCTCGGACGACGAGCAACCCCTGGCCAAGTCCATAAAGCTGAAGAAGGGTGCCAAGAAGGGTGGACCCGCAGCTAATGCTGCAGCTGCTCCAACGGCCAGAAATCGCAAGGCGGTAGCTAAAAAGCTGGAAAAGGAAAAAGAGAAGGAGCTGGAAAAGGAGCGAGAACTGGAGAAGGAGAAAGAGAAAGAAAGGGATAAGGACAAGGAAAAAGAAAAAGCTAAAGAGAAAGAAAAGGAAGCTGCTACGGAGAGCAAACCCGAGGAGCCTCCCAGCGGTGGGAAGCGGGGTAAAGCGGGGAAAAAGAAAGCCGAGGATGCACCAGCGGATGAACAGGAGCTAGCTCCACCCTCCTCTAAGAAAGCCACCACTAATGCCCGCGGATCCCGTAAATCAGCCAAAAGCAAGGCCTCCGAAGAATCCATCGAGCTGGAGCCGCCGAGATCGCAGCGTCCTTCGCGCAAGACCAAGGAGGCGGCGGCCATCTACATGGGCATCATCGGTCACAAGCTGCAGATGGCCGACGATGAGGAGGACGACTTGTCGTTGAGCAGTTTCCCGGACATACCCAACGTCAAGGAGATGGAGAAGATGGAAAACGAGATCAAGCGCAATGCGGCGGGAAAGTTAAGCGTGCCGGAGTCGACGACGGTGTCTTCGGCAGGCAAGCCCGCCCGTAAGCCGTCGCCAGCTGTTGTTGTTGCTGCTCCTATTGCTGCAGAACCGGCAGCCGTTCGCCAGGAATCCCCCTCCCCGCCCGAAGCCGAGGAGGAGAAGCCACCGCCCCCGGCTCGTCGAGGGCGTCCTCCAAAGGGAAAGGCCGCTGGATCAGCTCCACCACCTGCTCCACCCAAGCCCCCCATCGAGGGCATGCTGGTAAAGAAGGGTTCGCTGGCCAAGATAACCGAACAGGCGAAGCAGAAGGCCAAGTCCGAACATTCAAAAGTCGACTCCGACGAGGAGGAGGACTTTCTTATCAACGAGGAGCTGAACGAAACGAAGCGTAAGCTGGAGAAGAGTTTCAGCGACTCGGATGACGAGCCGTTGGCTATCAAAGTGCCTCCAGTTACAGTCAAGGAGAAGGAGGTGGAACCAATAAAGCTGCCTGCTCCCAGTGCACCGAAGCCTTCGCCCGTACCAATTTTGGTTCCCTCTTTAGTAGTGGCTCCTGTGGTAGTGGGAGTGATTCCACCTGCACCTCTTCCAAGCACCAGCCAGCTGACCATGCTCCCCTTGACCCCCAAGCTGGCCACATTACCCCTTCCAGCCGGAGCCGCTTCCAATTGCATACCACCGCTGAGCTACTCGCCCCTGAAAGCCATGGAAAAGAAGCCTCCGGTGCCAACTTCAAAGATCCTGAATGTGCCCGCCACTTACGCGCTCCCTGGGAGTTCGGTGCTGGGTGGTGCCTCGGGAGGAGTAGTGGGCTTCCAGAAGACCTCGTCGTATCTGCCGCAGGCATCACCCCATTACCATTCCGGGTATGTTCGACCGCCGCCCACGCCAACTCATCAGTTTGGTGGAGGAGCCCCGTCAGGGAGTAAGACGCCAACGTCGCCACTGAAGTACCATACACCACCGACGACATATCCGCCGCCCATTGAGGCGTACCAGTGTCCCAAGATCAACCCGAACTTTCTGACGCCCAAGTACGAGCGGAGTCCGCTGCCCAGGTCAACCTTTCCCAGCCCCTCGCCGGTGAAGTTTATGCCTTCCACATCGGCGAGCACGGCCACGCCCTCGTCAGTGGCCAAGAGTCCTTTGGCACCACCGACTCCATCTCCGCCGGTCAGTCAGGTGGTGATGCAGACGTCCAGCCTGAATCTGAGCACCAGTGTGGCTACCACAGTGAATGCAGTACCAATGCCAGTGGCCTCCACGTCAGCTGCGGCTGCTCAACAGGCTGCATCTCCACCGCCAGCTCATAGCAACAATGCTGGAGCGGGGGCGGGAGCAGGAGGAGGAGCAGGAACGGCAGGAGCTGCCGGCGCAGCGGGAGCCAATGCAGATCCACTGAAAGACGAGATTGGGAGCATCCTGGCGCAGGCCACGCTAATGCCCAGCAAGGAGGAGTCGGGCAAGATCTTTGGGATAGCCAGTGTGAGTCTAGCCCAAAGTTCCGGACCGGACAATACCAAGTGCACGCTGGGCAAGTGTGGCTCTGTGCACAAACCCGTTTTGGGACCCGTGGTGCCCACGGAGGGCTACTTCGGGGACCAGCTGACCAGCAAGGAGCGACGCAAGGCCAAGGTGAACATGACCCACGAACAGATCCAGAAGTGGCTTATCGAGTGCTCATCCAATCCGGACGACATCCAAGACGATCTTGACGACGATTTTGATGACAGTTTGAGACCCCAGCAATCCACAACCCCGCCCCCAACACGGGATGAGAAGGAACTAAGTGCCAGCTTCAGTTCCTCGTCGAGGAACACCCGCGCTGATCTCGGCAAGAGTGAGAGTGCGTGGTCGGCCAAGGGACCCTCTCTGAAGGCCACGCCCGTGCTGGTTACCCCAACCTTTCGCAAGGACCTGCAGGAGCACGTGGATGGCAAGGACATGGATGACTTCGACAAGAACTCCTGCGTTGCGGTGAATCTCACCCAGAAGATGACCAGCAACGACGGGGAAAAGAAGTCGAAGGCGGTCAAGAACACGGTAGGCAAAGCTCCTCCTCCTCAAGCCCGCAGTCCTGCTACCACGCCCTCGACTCCCATTTCCACGCCCACCCCAGTTACAAGTAGTCCCACTCCACCTCCTCCTCCAACTAAATCAAAGGGGGAAAAGGGCAAGAAGAATGCCACCGGAGGAGCAGCTCCCACACCGACACCACCAGCAACGACGAACCCCAAACGAACGCCGGTGTACAATCAAAAGGGTGGGAAGGCTCAGCAGCAGCAACAGCAACAGGTGCAAGCCAAGGCTGTTAATCCTCCCATCTATGCGGGAACGGCAGCGAAGAAGGAGTCCGTTTACGCTTTTGGGAAGGAGGAAGATTTGACAGTTAAACCGGCCAACCGTCGCCGGGCGAATCCCAGTCCCATTCCCGCTCCCACAGCTCCGGTGCCCAATGCCCTTAGCGAGCGATCTCCGACCAAGAAGAGAGCAGCTGCAGCGGCAGCGGCAACGGCGGTTCAATTAACCCTAAGTCCCACGGAGAACTGCAAGATGGATGTCAAACCCAAGGCGGGAACGGGACGAGGAGCCAAAAAACAGCAACCAGCTCCAGCTCCAACACCAACTCCAGCACCTGTGGAAGCCAGTGGAGATTCTGATGGCGAGGGAGCCACTTTCTACATTCCTCTCCAAGGAGCAGGTGTGGGAGGCAGTGGCGATGGTGGAATCCAGGGAGTGGCTGTGAAACTGGGAAGAGAGGGACCCGACGGGCCCAACCAGAAGGTTGTGATGCAAGCCACTTTAGTGACAAAGGCCCAGATGGACACGAATTCGAAACCATTGCCGGAATCCCTAAACACAAACGAGCTGGTGAAGACACTGCTCCATGCAGCCAGCAATGATGCGGCATCCACGACCACAAGTCTGAAGAGCCTACCCAAGGCCAGCACGTCGGCGGCAGCAGGAGCTGGAAGTGGACCTGGTCAAGCTTCCAGTTTGGTGCGCGTGAACTCCAACTCATCGCTATTCTCCGGTTCCGCAAAGTCAAGGACAGCTGCACAAACAAGCTCCACAGCAGCCGCAGTGGCCAAGAAGTACAAGGATGACACGCCCATCAAGATGGCCAATAACACGGCCTTTCCGCGTCACGACGATCCCACCCAGATGGTGGAGGCGCCCATTTTCCGGCCCACCGAGAAGGAATTCGCCGATCCCATTGAGTTTATAGAGAGGATAACCCCGATTGCGGCCAGGTTTGGCATTTGCAAGATCATTCCCCCAGCTAGCTTTAAGCCGGAGTGCAGGATCTCGGATGAAATGAGGTTTACGGCCTACAATCAGTACGTGCACAAAATGCTCCATCGCTGGGGACCGAGCGCCAAGGAGCTGAGTGCGATTAAGAAGTATCTGGCCACCCAGAGCATCGTAATGAATCATCCGCCCTGGATCGGAGGCATGGAGGTGGATCTGCCCCGTCTGTATCACACGGTCCAGGAGCTGGGCGGTCTGAAGGAGGTAATCGAAAAGAAGAAGTGGTCGCGCGTGGCGGAGGAGATGTGCATCCCGAAGCTGGCCCAGGACCGTGTGACCAAGCTGGACGACATCTACTGCAAGTACCTGCTGCCCTATGATACCCTATCGCCGGCGGAGCGTCAGAAGCTCTTCGACGAGGTGGAAGCGGATTGGGCCAAGCGAGAGGCGCGAGCGCGCAGGAATGCGGATCGTTTTGTTAACACGGAGAGTGTTTCCAACGAGGAGGATGACGTCAGCAGCGATGAGGATGAGGAGTCCGAGGAGGAGATCGACGGCGTGTCCATGGAATGCATTGTCAAAGGCAGGAGCATGCCGCTGAGCCAATTCTACCGGATAGCCAGGAACACAATGGCCCTATGGTTCAAGAGCACCGATCCCACAGTCAACGAGGTGGAGGCGGAGTTCTGGCGCCATGTGGCCGTTCGCGATAGCCATGTGTGCGTCCATTCTGGATCTATTGATAGCTCTGGTTGGGGTTACGGCTTCCCCAGTCCGGGTCCAAAGGGCAAGGGTTCCAACTATGCCAGGCATCCGTGGAATTTGAAGGTCCTGACCAACAATGCCGGTTCCGTGCTGCGTTCCTTGGGTCCCGTGATGGGCGTCACTGTGCCCACCCTCCACGTGGGCATGCTCTTCTCCGCCTGCTGCTGGTACAGGGATCCACATGGCCTCTCCTGGATCGAGTATCTGCACACGGGTGCCTCCAAGCTGTGGTACGGCATTCCTGACGATCAGAGTGCCAACTTCAGATCTGCCTTGACCTCGCTGATACCAACGCACTGCCAGAACAAGACCATCTGGCTACCCTGCGACACAGTGATGGTGCCTCCGCATATGCTCACGGATCGGGGGGTGTCCCTCTGCCGCATCGAGCAGAAGCCGGGCGAGTTCATTGTGGTCTTCCCCAGGGCCTACACCTCCAGCCTGGCCACTGGCTACGTGGTGTCCGAGAGCGTCTACTTTGCCACCATGTCGTGGCTGGACCTGGCCAAGGATGACTTCAGGGTGAGTGGGAAATCGTACTTTAAAAGTATTTCAAATTAATATTAAACTTAAACTGTTTTTAGGACATCCATGAGAGCTGTGAGCCCGCCATGTTCTCGCTGGAGCAGCTGTTGTTTGCTTTGGGTTACGATCAGCGGGTGAACTCAGATGCTCTGCATCAAATGCTACCCATGCTTAATGATGTTTGCGAGAAGGAAAACGCTGCCAGAGAGCAACTCAGGGTGAGTGGAGATTAGCATTTATTACCCATGGGCACGTAGTCCCTTAATCCCAACTTCAAGTGCTCATAACATGACTGATCCAGATGCCTTTCTGGTCGCTTCTGGGATTAGTAAAAGATCGTGAGCAACAGGACATTCTAAATCCTTTCTATTGTTTCAGGATTTTTAACCGAATATCCTGTGAACTATTCATATAACGAATTCATTCTCATAGATAAAATTCGGATTTTTTAAACCTAATTGTCTTAAAGATGTTAAATCAAATTCAAGATAAGCTCCAGGTCCAGTCATATATGTATTTTTAAACGTGATAATAAAAGTTATTGACCTAGCATGACCTGATCTCATCAAATATTAAAAGAATATATTCCGCTTTAGCTTTTGATAATCAAGAAAAAATAGGAAATTAGCGCTTTTTAAAAAACAGCAGCTATTATTATTAGTTTAAAATTAAAAATATCAAATAGCTAATAAAATAACAAATAGGTCATTAAAAAGTCAAGAAGTTAATATACCAGCATTTTTCGTTTTAAAAATAAATAACTAACAATAATCCTTTCCAGGCTGCTGGCGTAACATCCACCGAGAAGGTGCAGGCGGAGAAGGGGCAGAAGGTGAAGAAGCAGCAGCAGCCGCCGCACAAATCCATTGAGAGCGAGTGTGACCTGTGCCGTGCCAACCTGTACATATCGATGGTGCGGACAGAGGAGGGCAATGTCTACTGCCTGCAGCACGCTCTTAAGAACCTCAACAAGGGCAACATCCAGGCCAAGCAATGCAAGCTGATCTACGCGTACAACGTGGACGATATCCAACAGCTCATCCGGCAGCTGCAGGAGAAGATCTACCACAAGGCGGCGGTGAAGAAAAAGTAGCATCGTCGGCGTCGTTACTAATCGGCGGCGCAGATAACGATAAGGATCGGGATTAGGAATAAGGAAGCATAAGCATGCTGATGATGTACATATAAAAGTGTATCGTTTGTGATTCAAGCCAGCAGGCGGAGCGACAAGTGTGTGGAATATGGGAGTGACTTCGAGTTGATATATGCGGGACGGACGTATTACACAGATATAGAATGTATGATGTTTATCTCCCAGTTGACTAACTGACACGTGTACTAACTGTATTATAAGAGCATAGGATCGGATATAGATTTGTACGGTTTACACTTCACTGTGGCAATGCTTTCAATTATGTCGATAAGAAGTTTGCAATGATTTTTGTTTTCCATTTGGTTTTTTGTTATCCCCCTCCCAAGAGAATAATGTTATTAACCCCACACTTTTGTGTTATTTGTATATAGAGAGAGATCCTAGTGTAAGTTAGCTTTCGGCTTAAGTCAGAGACCCTCAAAGAAACCAAGCTAACGTGTTGCAATTTCTACTACCTTTTGTACGCTAAGATACGGAGTAACTACCCTTAGAACGCCAGATGTAACCACCCATAGCGCATTAGTTTTAGCACCAATGCAACCCATCCGAACAGAACCGGCATAACCCACAATAGCGATGATCTAACGAAGGAACAAGTTACTATCCATGACTGCAAGCGACAGTCGCACCACAATCTACTGTTTTCAATCAACCAAAAACGATGCAGAGTCGTAAATGAGAACTTTTCACTAGTTGTTCAATGTATTTATATAGTAGTAATACAATAATTAAGTAACAAGTGCAACAATAAATCTTAACGCGATATATCGAAGCTGCACCCGCTAGTTTAGGCTATCAACTATCATTATCTTCGAGAGTGGGGGGGCTGGAGTCGTTTAATCTAGTTCCGTATCCTAATCCTTGGCTAGACCTTGGGTTTCTTTATGGAAGGTGCGAGGCAGTCGCCGGCGCTGGCCACTGCCTGACGCTTGACGGGTCCGCTGGTGGGCAGGTTGGCCACGACATCCTCCATCTGACGCTTCAGCTCGGACACCTGCGTGGTGAGTTCTGTGATGCTGCCGAGGGCCTCTTGCAGGCATCGGTCTTGTGCCTTTTTCGCCTTCTCCAAGCTACGAACCCTGATCATGAGGCTCTTTTGCAGGTGACACTGCCGGGCCAGGAGTTTGGCGATGCGTTCCCTCTGAGTGGACGGCTGTTGCGCCTGATTGGGGTTGGCGGAAACTGGTGCCGCCAGTTGGACGATAGCCTGCTGCACAATTGCATGGTCCACGGATCCCGTCCTAAGACCTGTCCTCTTCACGCCGCCGAAGCTAATGTCTCCTAGGGTTCCACACACCACGAGTCTTGTCCCCGTTGCCGTGGACTCAGCCAGTTGCTTGCGGTGCTCCAGCTTAAAGTTCACAGCGATTTTCTCATCGAAATGCTCGATGGCCATGGAGGAGATGTCGCGCAGCTCCTGCAGTACCTCATGCGGTCGCAACTGCCTTGTGGAAGTGCTCAGCAGGCGGAGAATGCTACTGATCTCGTCCAGTACTCGGCCCGGTATGAAGCAACAGATGTTGAGGTCAATGAACTTGGAGTACGTCATGGTCAGCATTGAGATGCGCGTCTCTATGGAGGTGAGGATATCCGAGTGGCGGGCCAGAACGTGGTTTCTGCAAGGAGCACATGGATTGATAGAAATTATTATTTAATTGTGTAGAACAAATATGCAACGTGCTCTTTAGTTGTTGTTTTGATCTTTGAACTCCACTCGCACACTTTCATTCACGAAAGATCTAGTGTATAATGATAACATGGCCGGGATAGGAAAGATCTCGATGTCTGCCGTACGAGCATTATACCTTCTTTCCGATTCTCTCCTCGGCAGCATGGACTTGATGCGCTTGAAGTTCTTGGCATGCTCCACGATGATCTTGTTGAATCCCGTGTTCAGAACTTGCTGGCATATATAATTAAACCGAGTGCAGACCTGGTCGAAATAATAACAGAAAACAACCATTTAGTCACGCGTCGGGGATTTCCAGATTTCCGCTTGGCCAACTCACCTCGCGCTTTTTTGCCACCTCGTCGTAGGGTAGCCATTCGAAAATGTCCAGGAGCACAGTCTGTGGCAGATCCAGTAGATTCATTTTCCCTATTATTTATGTTTTTTCGAGAGCTAATATTCGAGAGGCTGCTATTGTTTTTGATAAGGCAGTGATGCGTGAAAACGATAATACCACAGAAGTCTGCTTTATTTTTGGTAGGTCAGTGAAGAGTGATTCAAAAATACCAAAAAATACTAGCAGCCTTGTTCGAGAAGGAGCGTTGCCAGACCGGTAACTTATTGATATTTTCCAAATGAATCGAAGATAACATTTTTTAAGATTTACACAATATTTTCTTAGGTACAAAAACAAAAAATTAAAACATTGAAACCTTTATAAATTAAGAATAATAACACATTCCCATGTTCAGCACATTGACGAATTTCAAACAGAAAGGCAACGCTTTCAAATTTTTAATTAGTTCACAAAAGTCGAAACGATTTTTTAAACACCGAAAGTGAAATGGCTTTCAATTATTATTTTTAAGTTATACAAGACATAAGCAGTTAATTAAGTTTACTGGCTGCTTTTACACAAATAAATAATATTTTAAGTTTATTTTTGGTTCAATAACCAGACATTTATTCATTAGTTTAAATGTTTATTTACAAAAAAGGGTACAATAAAAGATATGTGAATTTAAATAGATTTATGTTGCATCAAAAATTTGCTAGCATCATATACATGACATGCTCATTTAATCAGGTTTGCTGGCTGCTTTCACCAAAATAAAGAGAATTTTTTAATTATTTTGGGTTGATCAAACTGCTTATTTCATATTATAGCCAATTTTTGTTAATTTAAATGTTTATTTACAAAATGGTGAACAACAACAACGAAATGTGAATTTAAGGGATTTAGGCTTGAATCAGAAATTTGCTAGCATCATGATAATCATGACCCAGAGGCTCCAGCTCAGGCTTCTTTTTGGGAAAGTAGGGATTGTGCTCCGGATCGGCATTCAAACTGAAACAACACCATTTTTAGCTTGGAACATTTCGCTATTGCGTAGTTAATAACCACAACTTACTGGTAAAAGTTGGTGGCTTCATTGCACTTGACATTGTACCACCAATCGCAGGCAAACTCCTTCTGGTTGAAGATGGTTCCGTTGGTGCAGAGGAACTTGGCACCCTGGTGACCCTCGCGTCCGTCGTGACAGACGTGATAGGCCTGGCAACCCGTCTCCACGTTGGCGTACATGCCCGGCGTAGCCGGAACATTGTGGCAGCTGAAGTGCGTCTCCGGCACCTCGTGATAAACCGGATAGTCGACGCCCGGAACTCCGGGTATCTTGTTCAGGTCTTGCTTCTCCTCATGGTGCGAATGCGGTGAGTGTTCCGCTTGTGGCGGATTGAAAAGATACCCGAATTTCTGCGAACGAGAGCAGGGCACAATGTGAACATATCAAATGTGGCCATTGCATAAGATAGCTTGTGCCCCAAGCCGGTTTGGCTTACCACCCGATCCCCATTCCCCCGTGGCACTTCTCATTATTTCTACACTGGAACAATTTTTTCAAATCGAGGGTCAATCCTATTTAATTTTGGCAAAAATTAAAACTTAATTGGTATTATTAATTAATGTTTTTCTAGCTTTTAATTTTCTAACGAATATTTGTTCTTATACCCTTGCAGAGGATATTATAACTTTGGCCAGAAGTTTGTAACGCAGTGAAGGATATAGGCCGGAATCGGAAAACTCCATCACATAGCTGCCATAGGAACGATTGGGAAAAAGTGCCATAAATTCGCCATTTTTTAAGATATTTTATTTATTTCTTAAGTACTAGTACTTGGTAATAAAATAATAAAAATTAACTGGAAATTTGCTCCCACTCAATATGGTCCCAATGCAAGAAACGGATGTTTCTAAATATTTTCTCTTTACCCATGACCCATAGGAAGAGAGCGCATCTGAGAATATTAAAATGTCTTCTCTTCACCCATTACCAATAGGAAGAGAGCCCCATGAAGACCAACGGTTTCCCAAGTCTCCATAGATGAGAATCAATAAATAATGGAGATCAGCCTGCTGTTTTTTCTGATCGCCTGGTAATTGCTTTCTGAAATCCCATACAAATTAAAATATTTTAACCATAACGTTGTTGTAATTTGTTGTACGGGAAATTAAAGCTGTGCCACTGAATATGATTTTATTTATTTTATTGTACCAGGCGAACAGAAAACATAGCAAGTTTCCAACGACAAAAGCTTAATTTAAAATCAACGGATTTTTTAAATGGAGAACAAGGGTTCCCAATGGTTTTCGTTAATATAGAAATTCAGTATTGAAATATTAATATTTGCGTCGCTTTCTGCTTGTTTAATTATTTTTGTGAATTATATTAAATGCAAGTACCTAAATCAGAACATTTTCCAAATTTTTTATAATCTTAAAAGTTTGATCAATATTTTCAACTGTCAATTAAATAAATATTAAATTTTTTTAAGGAGCCGAAATAAACTGATATTTTTTAAATTATTCCATTGTATTTAAAAATATATTTATTCTATCAAATCCTTACAGATTAGTTCGTAATCTTTTTTTTCTGTGCATACTTGTAGATAGTTTGTAGATATGTGCTTGGCTCAATTGCATGTTACAATTTTTGGGTCAAAAGTGAACGTGGCTAAGAGCAGAGCCAGAGCTTTGTCAATTGGGGTGGCGCACGCTCGTCTTAATTGATTCCTCAGCATAATTATGTACTCGAACCGAACCCTCCTCCTCTTAACCGATCCTCACCTGCACTTCAACGGCCACTGCGGCTCCGATCACGACCAATAGCCAAAAGGAGAAACAACCAAGCTTCGGCATCATTATGGTGGCAACTTTTCCGCCTACGTTTTTAAAGTTTGAGTTTTTAAGTTTGAAGTTGGAGCGACAACCGTCCGGTTTGGGTTTGAAAAACACACTGAACTGCAATTTTCCAAGCGGCAGCCACTTGAGCGTGGTGCAAGTCGAGCTTTCAAGGGTAAGCCACCGATCTGAACGGATTTCGTGGGTCTGCTGTAACTTTCGATCCGTTTTGGCCGTTTGGAAGCTGTTGGCCTAAGCTTTTTCCACCAAATTGGCAAATTACTTACCGTTGTGCTCTGCTTCAATTATTGCCAAAGTAAACGAAACGCTGGGAGCTTAAACGCTCCGTCTTCCCGCTCGCATAATTATGATATATGACTTATGTGGGAAAGTACAATGCAGCAGCGGGGCTAGCTTTATTTTGCAAGATACAAATTGTTTACGCTTAACTAGCTAAACGCGATGAATTCCCATTTCACATGGCCAGGCCTAGACGTTATAATACGTTTATGTGGATGCGATAATATGCAATGGGTGGATGCGGTTGGGTACACAGAAACTATTTTCATTAATATTTTGTAGAGATTTCAAATTTTCGCTAATGTTGATCCTAAGTTCAGTAGAGAATCGTATTTAACTTGTCTCTAAGAAATTCTGCTGTCAATTTATATGATTTTTTTATTTTATTTTGAATATTTTTCTGTGGATTTCTATGTATTAAGAAAATGATCAATATTGTCAAAATTTGTAAAATGGTTTTTAACTCTAAAATAGGAATATTTAATAACTTGGTGATAAATATTAAAACATTTTGAAGTTGAACTCTTCATAATGTAATTTAGAATATGAAAAATAATACTTTTTCTCAGTGTATGGGCTGGTCTCGAATGGCTTGCAAACATGAGAATGGGAATGAAAATGGGAATGGGTATGGAAATGCACTAATCGGTGAGCGGGCGTATGGCAAATGTTTTGAAATGACATGCAGATGGTTGCAGTTGGATAACCATTTCAAAGTCCACACGTAGACATCACTCTAAGCTAAAGATGATCATTGCCATATCCATAATAAAATTCTACTAAATGTCTCAATCATAAAAAACTAATAAATCTTCTTGGTCGATTGCTGCAAGTCCAGTTTGTTTAGCAGATCATCAAATTCACTGAAGAGCTATAAAAATAATAATGGAAGGGAAGGAAGAATTGCATCAGTTGAAGTCCAAATCCAAGACGACAACAAGATCCAACTCACGTGGGTTGTGCCATAGCTGTCCACATAGGTTTTGCTGCCGCGAGCGGTTTTCTTGAAAGCCGAGAGCACCGGACTGTGCCCATGGAGGAGATTCACATTCTGATAAGATTGCGCCTTCGCCGATCCGGCCAAGGCGGTCGAATGGCTCTTGCCCACTGAGGGCGCCAGGTCGAGGAAATTGGGCACTAAAAGATCGCCAGATTAGGATCGAATGCAACTTGGAACTGGTGGGGCACTCACTCTTCTTGGGCTGCAACTTGACCTGGTTGAGCAGCGGATTGTGCAACTGGAGCTGTCGGTAAACGGGCAGGGCGTGCTTCGGAGGCACCAGCACGTGCTGGCGACCCACCGCCTGCGGGTACAGGTATGTCGTCTCCACCGTGGGCACCTGGCGATAGTGGTACCGTCCCTCACGCGGCGTGTATCTGCCATCCGAGCTCAGGGCAATGCTGAAGACAGTGCGCATGGGCTTGCTATAGTACTGATACACCTGGAATCGAAAAATTAAAAAAAAAAATAAAACTAAAATTGAACTATCAAGTTAATGAGCGTAATAAAAAAAATAACAAAACTAGACACGAGTCTTTAAAAATTGGCATAATAAGTTCATTACTCACATTTTCGTGTTGTATATCAAGTTTTATTATAGTATAGTATAGCTTCGAGTTATTTTATCCGTTCAGTAATTTATTTTTTAACGCTGAAGACAACTCAATAAATGATCATTATATTTCTAATTATTTTTCAAATATACTAAAAAATAATTTAATATTACCAAGCAGTTTTTAATAAAATATTTATCATAAAATGATTAATGGATTTGTGCCCAATTGGAAAACATTAATCACAAACATTTCAAACATTTCACATAGATTCATAACTAAAATTCATTAGCAAAGAAATAATAGAAAATTAAATTAATTTCCGTATAACATTTTTTAGGTTGATTCTAAAATTTTTAACGTAAAAAATTAATTATTCAAAAATAACAATCACTAATCCTATCCAGAATTCAAGGATTTCGGTTGATATTCACCTGAGGATTTCTTTGCTCCGGAACTATACCATCGGGCACTGCGATGCCCTCCTTTTGGAGGCGATTCAGGAACAGGCGATCCGTCTCGAAGGCGGTGTCGGGTATTTTACCACCCGCATGGGGCAGGACTTGTTCCCGATAGATTTGACGTTTCTTGAAATTAGTTTTTTGACAGAATTATTTATTATTATTTTCCAGAGTTGGGGACTAGCCGTACACACCTTGTGGTGACGTTCAGCATGCTCTGAGTCTTGGGCGATTATAGTTGGACTCAGGCAGAGATAAAGCATTGCAAACAGCAATATCACATATGCTGATCGCATTTTGTATTGCTTTTTGTTTTCCACAACCAGTCACTTTAATGGATGGTAAAGAATTTAAACTATTTCCGATCGGAAATTAAAACTGAAAGGTCAAGTTGATCGACAGGCACTCGCGAGTCTAGACTTCTGCAATAAACAAATCTCAAGAGCTCGGTACACAAATCCAGATGCGAAACATTCTTCGACATTCGACAGGCAATTGCACAAGTTACGAGTACAAGATACAAGATACAAGAAACAAGACGACAGATGAATGACGAGCAGAAAGAACGATCGCGACACGATCACGTGACGACGGTTGGCAAAGCTACCTGGCAGGTAAGTGGGTAGCTTTAAGATCCGAATCGATCTGATCCGAAACTATACGATACGAGCCTATCTTAACGTTACGATGAGCGATCAGCGATCTTCGTTGTGTACGCGTCGACGGTGCCAAACATAATGAATGCAAATGCACAAAAGCGATCTCCACTAGCGGGTGCCCACCTCTGCCGGCGTCAACTGCCGCGATCATCATCATTATCATCATGAAAGGCAAAAGCAGCACCAGCAGCAGCAGTCTCAGCAGAAGTCGCAGATACTACAAAACCATCACCAGCACGGAGAAAAAATAATATCAAGCTGGTAGTTCTCATAATTAAAGGGAAGTTTCTTCAAGGAAAACATCCACAATATTTTAATAATATTCTTTATCTTTATACTAGTAAGTATTTAAGTATCTAGTTAATATCACATCTTTAAATAAATTTCTAGCTAAGAAAATATCTGAGCTAAGAACTTTGGGAGGGATCTTTGAATTAATCAAACGTCTTACCCTAGATTTATTTATTATCTTAACTTAATCAAAATTTTGTCGATTTTGTATAGGCCCAAACTTTCAGGAATGTCCTTCGGCCTTAGCTCTAATACGAAATTATATATTTTATTTAGTATTTATGTATTTCAATTAATTTGTGAATACTGTAATCCCTAATCCAAAGACTCTGAACTCTGTGTAATCAATGAATGATTTCCCATTGATTTAGCAGGAGTTGCAAATATGTACATGCTTCACTTAATATTTCCAACTTTGCGTTGTATTAGTTTTATTTGCGGTTTTTAACTGGAAGTGGCGGCAAAATCATTTCTGTCGAATTACCTCAATTAATCTTTTCGGCGAACTTGGAGTCCAAAACCCCGGATCTCTTTCTGATTTTCAGATACAAATCCGAATCCATGGTGGGCTGATGGGTCGGCTACTTGACTTGAAAGTTTGCGGAGATCCCTTGGAGTGGATGCTCAAACATCTTTTTTAAACATAATTACACTCGTTTCTTGGACATGGCAATTTTTTATTGTTCCAACTCAACCTTTTTCTTGTCTTGAAAGTGAATGGTGAGTTTGTGAATTGGATTGGCTCGGTTTTGTTCGATGGTAAGCCTTTTGTTTTTGCCCCTTTTTCAGTTGCTGTTGATTGCACCCTCAAGTCAACGCTTTTCTTAAACGTTTCATATTTATTGATTGTTTTCGTTATTATTATAAATATTTGTGTAATTTTTTTCTCCTTGCCAGAGCCACTCAATTGTGAATTGCTTATTTGCCCCAAGAGGGCTTTGCTGTTTTCTTTTCGAATCAGAAAAGTTGGCTTTGTAAATAATGCCATTTATTGGCGATTGGGGACCTTGAAAGTACTTCGAAAGTGGATTGAAGTTGGGTGAATGTTTGAAGGGGCTTTCTTGGAGGATAATTACTGGATTTCATAATGCAAATTTAACTATTTTCAAAGCAAGAGGAAGTAAACCATTATCTTGAACCATTTTGATTTAAAATGTTAAATAATAGGTTCAACACATTATGTGGAAATTATTTGCATGCACATTTTTGTAAACGAGGAAATAATGACAAACTCCAAAACATTCTTATAAATTAAATTTCCTATCATTCAATAAAACAAATTAAATTATAAACTTCATTGGAAAATGATTGCAACATTAATAATTTGCAGTATTTTATATGTTACTGGCTAGTAATCATTATTTAAAATTTAATATATTATTTATAAATACAAATCAATAACGAACGTCGAACATTCCCACGCCACCTTCATGAATAAACTAAGTATTCCCATGACATAGCCCATAAAAAATTGACAATTCATATGAGACGAGCGTGTCAAAACTAGAGCCCACCAAAAAAATGCGAAAGTTGGGGAAAGCGCCTAACCAGCGATGATAGAGGACTGCGATAAGAACGCCTACTCCATGGTGATCTCTTCAAAATTCAAAACACAAAAATGGGCCTACAAGATACTGTAACTCTAATTGAGATTGCGCAATAGCCGCCGAAAATAAAGGTTTTACATTACAAATTACAATAGGCCGAAGCGAAAACCACAAAAAAACAACAACTTATAAATAAAGCGAGTCAGCTTCTGCAGTTTGGACTACTGCTCTGCGATTGTAAAAATCAGACCTTGGCTCAATCAAGATGCACCAAAAACAACATCCAAGCTCTTGGAGGAGCCAGAGCCCAGAGCCCAGAGCCAGAGTCGGAGTCAGGGCAGAGATTAATTATTTAAAATCATCGCCAGCCTTGGACTCCGTCCGATGGTTCGAAAATTTGTCGAGGCGTTGGGCAGATACTTTTCAATGGACAATGCTGTGGTGGCTAATTGTTCGGCTTCCTGGAGGGGCTCGATCGCTGGCTGGCTCGGAGCCCATCAGAAACGGTCCAAGGATAACTTGGCTCTTCTGCCTCCGTCACCATTCCCAGGCCTTTCCAATTTGCATCTTGTCACAAAAGATGACAAGCCAATACCACGATCTGACTTCGACAAAGTGATCGTGGCCGGTTTTGTGGTCCACAAAAATCGGAGGTTACTACCTAATTGGCCAATAACCGAGTTCAATTGCCCCGCAATAGCAACTCCATTTGAACTTGGTTCGGATTTCTTTACTTGTGTGTGGGATCGGGTAAAGCATTCAGTTTTGTGGTGGAAATGGCATCGAACAAATCAAATTCGATGCGCGCCTGTCCATTGTCCACTTGTTACCAATTAACAAATGACTTTTCGACCATTAGCAATTGCTGTTGAGTTGCTCAAGCGTGTTTTGGGATGGTTTTACCAAACCAATGCGAGCAAGTGCCACGCGTTTAACCCGCAGGGCAAACTTAAAGTTCAGGGTCAGCCATAAACTAAATTGATTTACAAACCATTCTCTTGTTATAATTTCTCACATATATTTGCATTTTCGGTTTTGTTTACAATTGAAACACATCTTCAAAAGAGGTAAACATTCATATCAATCTTTTGTTGTTTTCGAATATGTAATATGGACAATTCTGCCATTCTAAATACTTTCTGGGCAGATATATATATATTTAGAAATCGTTGCCTTCGCATATTCATATACATATTTACAATTGACGGTAAGCTTTTTTCTTGAATTTTTACAATTAAATCTGTTTCTGGTTTTCGTTGTCTCTACACAGGGATTTAAATGCAAAACAAAATATGTAACTTGTATTTATTTTATGTTTTACTTTGTAGTTTAGCTAGGTTTCATTCTTTTTTTTCTTTATAACTATAAATAAAATACAAAAATAGTATGTATGCAACAAAAAAATATGTTTACACATAGTGAATATCGGGGCAATTCAATGTAACTTATTACTCTGCTAGATTTCGTATAAAATGGTATATTCATTGAGTAATTTAGCTCATCCTATTTGGAACTGATTGCAAAAGCTTCTTCACAATACGATTCTTAAGCTTACTAACTAAACATGCTAAAACTTTAAATAATGTAGCCAAAGCAATTGGTGCTACAAAACAAAATAAAAAAGGGAAAAGCTGGCGTGGGGGATGATTTCTGTATTCCAGTTTTGGTTCTTGCTTTAGTAATACTCTTTTAGAACAGAGAGAAAGGGGCGCGAGGAATATAGATGGTTGGGGGGTGCAGTTAACTTGGCCGGGTGCTACCTAAGTCTTGATAGCTCTGTACTAAAAATCGTACTAGAATCAATAGGAAACTGTATTTTATTTATCTAACTTTCGAACGTGTGAAGTGCACTTGGTACTTGATACTTGGAGTTCCAGTTTATTTTTCTCTGGATGCCGAATCATCTAGGTCTGAATTTTGAATAGTGCACTCAAATGTAAATTTCCCCAGCAGACCTATCAACTAGCTTACTCTCTAAAAGTTAGTTAACTGCAAGTGCACTAAAAACGTGCTAAAAACGGGCTAGTTGGTGCTGTTGAGGGTGCTAAATGGTAGGCACTCATCCAGTGAATCCTGGTAAATCCCTTTCGGTTCTCAAAACAGACACTAAGCAACAGACAAAAATGTACAAAATGTGGGCGCGGTTTTACATCTAACAATAGTTAGATGAGTTCTAGGAAGCGGAGAGTCAATCTCCTCCTTACTCTTTTCTAGCGGTCGTTTTCCCTATGCTTGTATATATATAGTATGTGTATATAATAAATATACGCCCGGGCAGAGCACGGCTTCCTCTCAAATCCTTCAGTTTTCTTCTTATGTGGTGTGTGCACGAGATTATTCTCTATGATGAATCTATTGTGGTGCGGGATCCTCGTACGCCTTCAGAATATCCTTTATTGCTGCCAGGGAGCCGAAGATAAGGGCTCCACAGCCGCAGATGGTGATGAGAATGTTCTTCCACAGAATCCAGTTGTATTTACCGAATCCAGTTTCCCAATGAACAATCAGTTCAATGACCACCTGGAAATCAAACAAAAAGGTATTAATATATCTGTTTTTCCATCAAACAAGTAATTCAAACTTACCGGGAAGATCAATCCCAGGATAGAGAAGCAGAAGGCACCGATAAGACCCATGAAGGGGCCAATCTTCGGCACCGCCACGGCCAGAACAACGGCAGCTGTGACCATCACTGTGCGCAGCACATAGTTGACCAGTGTCGGGCGCTTCTTGCACTTCTCCTTGATACCATCCCACACGATCTCCAGGCACACGAAGAACTGCAGACCAAAGGTGCAGTAGACGGCCAGAGAAATGAGAAGCTTCACAGCCTGGGCGGGCCACTCCTCGATGGGCAGGTTCAGGGTGATGCTCTCTTGGGTTCCAGCTCCGTAGCGCAGATAGCCGAGGAATCCCAACAGCATATAGATGAGCGTCACACCGGACATGCCCTGGCTGAGCACTCCGCAAATACCAAGGAAGCTCTGCGGCGTCTTCATGTTATTCTCCAGCGGCATCACCACACCGATGGCCTCCATCGCAAAGATGGTGATCGAGAAAAACTGCGGCAATGTGCTCATCACCGAGTAGTTGCGCTGCTCCAGCGGGGGCAGATCCTGCACCAGGTAGTAGAACGTGATGCCCAGTCCCAGGCCCATGAACACATTGGCCACCATCGAGACGGGTGCCAGGTACTTGAGATTGGGCACCCAGGCAATGAGAATCAGGGGGATCAGCAGACAACAGATCAGCATACGCAGCGATATATCAGTGCCCGTCCAGTGAGCAAAGAGCTGCTCAAAGTTCGATGCCACGATCACGGTGTACACCGAGCAGGTGCCGAAGTAAGTAAGGAACAGGCCAAACAGGATCGAGAACTTGGCCACAGGAGCAAAGCCTCGGCACCACTTCGGACCCTTCAGAAAAGCAGCCTCGGCGATCTCAGCGAATGTCATCTTGGTGCGTCGAGTTCTGTAATACAACTTGTGACCGCATTTAACCTGAAGAAAAAAGGATATGTTTTAAAAAAAATCCCTTATTTATTTTGACTATCTCAACCTACCAGCACGTAACTGCAGTGCGTGCAGATGAAAGCGGTGAAGATGGTGGCGAAGATACCTGTGATGAGACCGGAGCACATGAAGGCAAAGGGCATGCCCAGGATGCCAGTTCCCAGGGAGGCCTTGAGCAAATGCGTGAGTGTTTCATTATCGCTAAAGAAGAGAATTATAAATCGTTAAATAAATAAATCGTCAAATAGTATGTTTATTTCCCAAAACTTACGTTGTGGGATGCTCATTGTCGCGCATGGCAAACGGATCGAAGTCGTTATTGGCCAAGGCATGTTCCGCATCCGACTTGAGACTTGGTTGAATCTTGTACCTGCAAATAAGGGAAACAAAAAAAGATTAAGTACGGGAAATTTCACCGATAAATAATTATTTATTTGCAAACACCTTAATTCTACAGTTGCTGGTTCTAAGTCGCTCATTGTCTTGCTGTCCAATGCAATCGCCTACATGCAACTAAAACTCGCCACTGAACTACATCGGTTTCTTATATGCTGACAGTGAAATTCCCTTGCCACGGAATTGCTGCATCTGCAATTACAGTTGTCGGCTCAAAATACAACACTTGTAATTGAACGTCGAGGGACGGAAGAGAAGAAACTGCTGCACTGACCAGTGGTCGAAGCATTTTCCAGGCCAAATTTGGCACCGGCCTCTTCTGATTGGCCATGCCGGGCCAATCAACGGAATCTATGGATTTCAATCCATTCCATATTGACTGACTCGCTTTGCCGATTATGTTGCATCAGCCACATAAAAGAAATTGCACTCACTAGCGGAGTTTTAAGCCGAGCTTTATGCTTAACAAAAATAAGCAATTAACAATAAAGCTCCTGAAAGTATGCTAAAAATTCTCTACATAATCTCAGTTTGATCGTTAAATGTACAGATCGTGCAAGCTATAACCTAATAAATAGCTGACCTATCTGGTATTTTAAATACAATTTAATTTGTATCTTTTTGACCTCTTTTAAGTAATTTTTCCCTAGATTTAAAAACATGTAATACCGGAATTTGCTGAATTCAACTGTTTGTAAGATAATGACTTAAAATTATTATAATCACGACTGAATTAGTATTATTCGAAACATAAATTAATTCGTTTATTGTGACACATCTATATACATATATTGAAAAATACTCATAGCTTTGAACACCGGATTTTAATTATTAGAATGACAGCCCAGTTCTTGCACATGTTGCTAATTATAATTGCTAATATTCGACACCCTCTGTCATACATATATAAATGAAGTTCGCTTGTTAATAGAACTTGTACAATATTTTTCCATTTAAAATATTCATATCAGTTCAAGAACAAATCTTTATTTCACTTTATTTCACGCCTTTCGCGTTTGTTCGAACAGTTTTCGCATTCAAAATTGTTGTTTTCTTTTCCCAACAATAATATTTGCAACCGGACACGGATTTGCAATTTGCATGCATCTCAAAAACAGATCGATATTTGTCAAACGTCAGCAAACGGATTCTATACAAAAATATTTACGAAAAGCTATATGGCTATACCTTGAACTTGTATGATAGCAAATTGAATCTACGTAAGTGGCGATTTGCTTTTGATTTATTTGTATGGCGTTTTACGGTTGGAATTTTCATTATAAGCCCCTAGACTCTTACGTGATCTGTGCTTATTACAAGGCAAGAGACTTGTTGATTATACAGTAAATATAACCTTGTTATCACTCACTAGCTGAGTTAGTAACTCAGACTCAGACTCACACAAATTGATAATTGTAATCAATCTGGACTGCTCGATTCAGAGTCAGAGTTCCATAGCTTCAAAAGTCCGACATGACAATCATTTTTAGTCAATTGACGGTGGCGCTGGCGGTTTTAAAGGCCAATTAACGAGCAAACTAATCTACTGCTAAACTTAATTGGCAAACATGCCACACCAGCAATTTAGATGATATATTTTTAGCCCAGTGACCCGACACTCACATGACTTTCCCGCCGGGCAGGAACTGCTCCATTTCCTGGGGCGCATGTTTGGAGCCGCTGTCCTGTAAAATACAAAAGAATTCCATCAATTAACAATTGCTCAATTGAAGATGTTCCCCGAAAATACTCACCACAATGTTAACCATTTTGAAAGCCGCTGTGAGTTTCCCTCAGTGTAAATACTGAAATCGAAATGAATGAAAAATTTGTTGATTGATTTAATAAAGATTTTAATTGAGAATGCGGCGCCCAGACACTTTTGATATCTGAACTGGTTATGCCCAGTTTTCCAGAGCCAAACTAATAGAATAAATTAATGGACAAGTGATGCTCCTGATTTGATTTAAGTGTCTGCGATTTGTCGCGCAAATATTCCAATATGCACAAGTTCAATTCCCCTTTAATTGTTTTGTGCGACTCACTTTCAATTCAAGTCGTTTGCCTTTAATTTATGGAAATAAACTCGAATGAAAAATGTGAAAGCATTTTTCGGCAAATCGGGGAAGTAATTGAACATAATTTGGCTCACTTAAATCTGCACTAATGAGTTTTATTTTTGGCCCTCTGGGCGGTATAGATGGATGGATGTCACAAGTACTATAATTTGTCGATGTTATACGTATTTCGGTTAATTGGTTTTGTCTTTTTGTTGCTTTGCGTATCTGCTGTGGCCCGAGAGTTCTATTATTAATCCGTTAAATCCCAGTCACATGTGCCACATTTCACACACTGTAAATACTTAGTATATAGTATGTGGCATATACTGGTGAGTGGGAGTGCTTTTGGACTTTGCCCTGGCCCCGAAAAGAATTTCATATGTATATTAACTGGTGTTGGTTGGTGTTAATTTTTAAGAACTTAAATCAAGGCCCAGCTTGGGGCTGAATTGCAAAGTTTTGTGACAAATGATACAGAATATTTATATGAGCATACTTTTACATTTTTGCATATCAATTTCCAGCTTTCAGACACTGCGTAGACAGTTTCAGATGGCTTTGGCTTTTGGCCGTTTGTTTTGGCCATGTTTCGTATTTGGGCAGAGAGGTTGAACGACCTCCCACTTGACTTGGCCTGACCCCTGCTCAAGGGTTGAGCCAGATAAGCTTGCTTAAGAGATCCGCCTTGGCAGTTGACTTTTGCAACTGTCAGCCATTCGAGTTCCCGGGAGTCGAACTATATATATTTACGTTATCAAGCTGCAACGTCACTAGCAAATCTCACACATGGCACTCGATCAACTCGATAAGATATGTATAGGAAGTCCACGCAACATCGAACACCATTATCGCTGAATGAATGAATCAAAATTTGTTTTGCGCCTAGAAGAGATGGGAATATCTGGCCGGCACACACAATATT
Source organism: Drosophila setifemur (assembly GCA_021224005.1). NCBI lineage: Eukaryota > Metazoa > Arthropoda > Insecta > Diptera > Drosophilidae > Drosophila > Drosophila setifemur. The sequence continues at coordinate 9,424,115 of JAJJHY010008789.1, forward strand.
TTGGCAACACAACCGAGGGGAAAGAACCTTCACCTAGTGAAGACCAAAAAAGTTGGCACACTTTCCTCCTCGTAGTTTTTGTTTTTATTTATGTGTATTTGTATTATATATTTTTAGTGATAGTTGCTCAGCCGTCTGTCATGCCAAATGTTTGCCCTTATCGCATAGTTTTCACTGTTTTTCCCCGAACCGGTGCGAACCGCTTTTTCTGATTGATCGGTGGGCGGATATATACATGTACGTCTCGGCATTATCATTTCTTTCGTTTGCGTGAGCCGAGAGCATGACATGGCTAAAAACCCGAATCCAAATATACATATATAACACGACATTGGGGCCAATTGTTGCTTCGGGAATCGCCAAAAAATATATCGATTGCATCATTTCAATTGAGATCTGAAAGACACACAACTTTTTCTTTTTCTTTTACTTTTACTTGATATATTTAGGTTTGTTGCCCTTAGATACAATGTAGCTGCCTCAAATAGCACAAGTTGTCACTCTGTAAGCAAGCACATCCTTAAGATTTATTATTGCTTATTCATCATTCGTTTCTATATTTAATCTTATACAATTATCACCTGTTGGTCAACCGTGACAGATCACTAAAAGCCGAATTAAAACCTTGAAAAGTAGACATCTCAGCAATGCGAAATATTTTTATAAAAACATCAAGGAAAGTAATACAGAAATATGTGTAAGGTTGAGGTTCAGGTACAAAATAAAGAATTTGTATGAAAGGGGTTGGGAATATTTATAAAAAAAAAATTTGGTTGCACTCTGACTTTCTCTTAAAACGTTTTTCTCTCAATTTAGCAGCATCCCGAAACCAGCTAAGAGAATCTCTCTATACTGAAAACAACCCGGTCGAGCCCCTCACAGCCCGATATACAAACCACGTGTTTTGCATTTGTTCTTGTAGATTTATTTTTATGCACTGAGCACAACAAATATGGAATTCTCATTTCTCCTTTAAATAGAATTTATTACGTTTATTTTCAAGCAATATCGGCAAAAAGTAATGTTAAAACCCAACAATCCTTGGATGATATATAAAATTAAATTAAATAAATGCATATATACACTTGTACATATTTATTTAAAACAATTTTTTTAACTTTTTATTTATTTAAATTATTGATTTTATTTGATTTAGGAATTTATTTGATTTGATTTTAGGAAGTTATTGTGATAAATTTCTCATCGAAAATTTAGCAAGATTAGTAATAATATTTTCAAAGCGAATTTTAAGCAGTTAGGCCTACCGCCAAATTCGTATATTTATCGGCGTCATTAACCCGATATCATTGGGCCTGACTCATACAAAAAACCGTTTACCGCCTATGTAATCATGGTTCCCATTTCGGGGAGCCCAACCCTTTGCTCAATGTGCGATAATGCCGTCACTTCCCCCACACGACAAATGCTGCGTATGGAAAACACGATACTTTCATTCTGGGAAAGACTATTTGTTTCTCTAAGATTTCCAACGTCTGTTTATATTTAGCATCAAGTTCGCAGTGTTGTGGTGCAAAGCTTTTCTATTATTTCATCAGCCAAAAGTTTTGTTTTTTTGGGTTTTCGTACTCTTGGAATGCACTATGCTCAATTCGTCATTGGACAAGTTGAGTTTTCTTATCTGGAAGTATTTGATTTCCCCCTTTACATGGTCTTGTGGTGTATGCAATTAATGTTTGTTTTTTGGGCAGCTCAAGTGTAAATAAATTGCGAGTTCAGCAATTGCGATAAATTCAGTTCCCTTCTTTTCGTGGTTTCTGGGGAATTTCTGAGATAGTGAAACATGATTCTTGGAAGCAAACAAGGTTATGGCATTCAAGGTGTTTGGGTGGAAAACTATTTTAACAAATAATAATTACAACAAAAACAATTTTTAATCACTTATAGAAAGATTCAAAAATAGTTGTATATTAATAAAAATTCACAGAAATAATTTATCATTTGTGTATATTTTAACCTGGCCAACATTTACGTCACTTGAATAGATCATTAAATTTTAAATAAATATTTAAGCAGCTGTTTAAGAGATCATTACCTGGCCATCATTTGCGTCACTACAAAGAGGTCATTATTTGGCATCACTTGAATAGATTTAAAATCTCAAAAAAATATTTAAGCAGCTGTTGCTCCTATTATTACCCAGCCCAAATTAGCATACGTCACAGGAAAGGGGCCTTCATATGCATACGAACAATAAACTTGTGAAATTATAGGGAGAAACTGCTGCTCAAATATAGCTACTTTACAAAGTTTCCTTATCAGCCAGAGATGGGACACAAGGTAAGTACCCGCTGTATCTGTCTGTCGTAAGCCAGTACCCTGTTATCTACGGAAGCTCTGTAAAAAAAAGTTAAAGCTATTTCCACCGGGTCGTTCAAGGTGTTTCAAATAATTAACAGCAATTGGAGAGTTTGCATGTGGTCATTGCATAACCCCAAAACTGATAAACCACTCACACGCGAGCGGCCTCAAAGGTCATATTATCGTTTCAGATAATGGCAATTGCCATATATGAATTTAAATACATTTTCGGGAATTGGTTTCCTTAGCGGCACTTTTTATTGGAAAGCGGGTTTATCGATTGCTGTTCAACGGTCGAACTTATTTTGGGTGGGGAAAATTGCAATATGATAAAGAAATGACCTTCCCAGGTGTTACGGAAATTAGTTCGTCTAAAAATAAATCCTTTTCTGCCCGGTCAGTTGGGGCTAAGAAGGCGGTCAAGTGTAATGTCTAGTGACAAATTGCGCAAATAGAAAAAAAGAAACGATGCACAAGAAGGCCGATAGTAAACAACAAACAGTGACATCCAACAAAAGTGATATGATTATCATAAAAAAATACATCGTTTAATTAATTTTGTATGATATTTGAACGGTAAACACATATAATTGTTGTTTGTTTTGCATCACATTAGAAGTTCAATGGAATAAAGTGATGTACAAATATTGGAACTAAAAGAAATTGATTGTTAATGTACCTTGGAACGTTAAAAAAAAATAATATTTTTATATGCCTCAGTTACTGTACGAGTATATTTCAAAAGATTCGTTTAGTGATATTTTTGGAAAACTAGTTAGTCATTTTCCATTTAATGATAAATAGATAAGCCTCAATATGTTTCAAAAAATTTTCCATTTGCTTATGATTTTTCCCTTAAACAATAAACAATTTTATTTACACAGCACAACTATTATTTGTACCACCACTGTACTTTCTATTGTTAAAATCTGCGGCATGTAAAATGTACAATCCCAAATGTGAACTTAATGTTCTGAGGCGATTTATTTTTGGAATATGTCAGATGTCTTGAAGCTTTAGACTGCCCACGCAATCAACAGTTGCACAGTTACGGCCCACGCAGCAGAAGACTCTCTTTGGCATTTCCCTTCCTTTCCTTTCTCTTCACTTCACTTCTCCGGTTGGCTCGCCTTCGTTGGACTACAGTCTCTGACGTCACAGTTTTACTGCGTCTTTAGCTTTTGCTTGTAAATTTGTGTTATGCTAATTACCAGCAACAACAAAAGCGTCAAAATCAATAACACAACTATACTGAAAAGCGCGCGTAACGAGGGAAATGGGTAGTGTAAAAGATAAAACCAAGACAGACGGCAAACACACACCTCAGAATCGGTCGAAAAAGTCGTAACGCCCATCCCATTTGTCCCTGAGTTCAGTCATTTGGCCGTGTCCTTGGTAATACAGTTAGAATCGGGCTCAAAGGGTGTGGGAGCACTTTTACTCTCGACGCGTGTGGGCGAGGCAGATGCATTGACGTGTGCAGATACTTTCGATGGTAATCGCTTTTTTCTACCACTTCTATTTTGGCTCGGCATTGACTGAACTTTCCCTTGGCTAAGTGCTCAATTACTGTTAAATTACGTATGGCATTGTTAAAAGAAACGTGGAACATCTGCAAGTCAAATGGGGAAACCTATTCACATAGAGAATTCCCTGGAATTCCCATTAGATAAAGCGAACTTTGAATTAAAAGGATCTCGATGGAAGCAAGGGATGTTGCACAGCGTCTCCAGAGAACTCTTATCGCAACAAGTTCTAGCTTTATTTTATAAGAAAATGTTTAAATGGATTCATAGGAATTATCAAGTTCATCACACTTCACAGTAATCACATAATAAATATGCAATTCATTTATTATTTTAATATTATTTTTCATTATTCAGAATTCCAGAGAAATTTCTACCAAATTGTTGATTCATTTCGGTGATATTTTTCTTAGTGTATGCTAAACTTGATTGGAAAGCGCGCGCACTACGAACATGCTGAAGTTCCATTCATGATTTGGAAAATTAGTTTTTAGAAATTGAAAACCCAAGTCCACAAAAATATAACTTAGTTTGGGAAAACGGTTGAGACACGACATGCAAATATCGGGGGACAGGTGCAACGTTGGCAAGTTGGCTGCGCTGTCGACGTCGCATTGCACGCGTGTCCAACCAAAAAGAATACGTTTCTTTCATCTGTTGGTTATTCTTTTGTTTTTGTAACTGTCTGTTTGAAAAGGTTTCGGGCTAATTATAGAGCACATACAGTTATAATTGACACGGGGACCTCGGAACCTTTGTGGTCTGCTGGTTCCCGGTACTTTTTGCGGTTCTATGTACACTTTTTGATGATTTTCAATTAATTATTTTCTTTTTTCGGGGGTTCGATTTGAATTTATTTGAATACATAACACATGTGTGCGGCGACTATTGCACTCTGCTATTTTCAGATTCAGTCAAACCTAATTTTTGTGCTGCCATGTGCTCTTTTTTTTTTTTTTTTTTTTTTTTTTTTTTGCTGCCTTGAGGCTATGGGTATAGAATTTCTGGCTTGAGCACGCCGTTTTATTGCTTACTTTTAACTCCTCTTTTCCCGCCCTACTGTACCGCGGGAATTTTAGGCAATTGTTGTCCGTTGCCTTGAAACACAGGTTTGGTTAAAAAACGTTTCGGATTTAATAATTTCAATTTCTGTATAGCTCCGCTGGCTATGAGAAATCGAAAATCGCGCCACGAAAACCAAAAAGCAACTGTAAAAGCCACAGAGCGAATATCTCTTAAATACTAAAGAGCGCGCGCCAAATGGCAACGGAGAGCCAAAGAGAGAAGCACGCAGCCGGCGTGCTGTGCAAACAAATTACAGTCTATCACAAAAGTATTCGTTGCAAGGTATGCTCTAAACAAATAAATATATATACATTTTATGTTATAAATATCGGTGATGCAGTTCACTGGTCCTCTCAGTTTTCTTTTAACATATAAATAGTATTCAAAAAGAATTAAAAGAATTAACAACGAATAGGTTTTTAACATAATTTAGTTTAGTACGATTTTTACTTTGATCATTATTTGATAAGTGCACACCCCGCAACGAATACTTTTCAAATTGACTGTAAAGAGAGTGAGAGAAAACGCGAGAGAGCGCATAGACAGCAAATATAAAAATTGCGCTCTAAAAGGTTTATCAAAAAGGAGAGAGCCATATAAAGGACAACGGCAAGGATACGTTGAGTAAGAGAGCGAAAATGAGAGTGTATGAGAGAGAGGCAGTGGAGAGGGAAGGAATTAATCACCAGGGGAATAGGAATAAATAATTGATGATTAATTATTTTTATTTTAGAACTTTTTAAATTATAGTATCTAGAAATTGTTAACTAACGTGCGTAGAATCTTTAATAGTTTAACACCCCAGAACCCCGCTCCCCAAGCCTCTGGCGAGAGAATCAAACTCCCAAAGGGCCAGAGCCGTCTTCATCTCATCTTTATTTGGATGACGAAATCGAAGTCGGGGTTTTCATAAGCGTGGAAAGAACTCTAAAGTTGAAACTTGATAAATTTGAGAATATCCTTTGGAAATAGACTATTTGAATTTCATCAGCAATTAAAGAGCAGCCCCTTCTGGGAATACATATGCACATATAATAAACATTTGTTTGTGCACACTCACGATGTTTATATTGCTTTACACCTCCCGCATATGAAAACGTCATCGTTCTACAACTTTCTATTGATGAAATTCACTTTGGCCAAGAACCGGTTGGTTATCGCAAGTCATTTATCAATTATTTGCGATATGCCAATTGATCTGATTACGTATGCAAAGCTACTAAAATAAAAACACGTATATGAATAAATTTATCGTATCGAAATACCCTATAGTGGATATCTCTAAAAGGCCTAAATTGGAAACCCTTTTTACAAATCAATAAAAAATCTAGAAAATTCCAAATATATTAGAATAGTTTCAAACTTGTTTATGGGCATATTTGAATACCCTTTACAAGCAACCTAATATTTTCTTGAATTTGCAGAGTAACCAAGAACGTAATAAACACAAATCTAAACTTTCGCACGTAATAAAGTAGTGTGATAAATGAATAATAAAAGTTCTGTTTGGAGCTCACGAGGGCGTGTTTAAGATATTATTACCCTAAATTAATAATACCCTATATTTTATTCTCAACCTTCAATCGGTCATTAGCATACCAGCTAATCAAAAACAAGGCATTAAATTATATTCGGGGAAGTAAATAAATATATATTTTCTTGACTTTAATCTATTGAAAAAGTACAGATTAGGGAAAATTAAATAAGAAAAAATAGATTGCTGAGCATAGAATATTTATATTTAATAAATACAGCAGATAACCACACTCTCGTGCTAACTTGGGGGCCATAAATATTAGATAACTAGCTGACCAACTGAAGAGATAAGCGTGAATTTGAAATGGGTTATTAAAATAAGTTTTATTAACTGTTTCCTGGGAAATAAAATAAGTAGGATTCTATTTTGAGGTTCTAAAGTATCACATTTAGTGGACAAGTATTAATTTCCGGAATATAGAAATTATAAACCTTGATTACACAGCATTTATGTTTCAACATATATATGTACATATATATGGTACTTTAACCTGAGTGAATTTTGTGAGTAAAAACAAAACAATTGATAAGAAAACGACAAATCATCATACAAAACTTGTTTGTTAAAATGTAAAAATTTTATTCAATAATTCTGCAAATGGTTTGTTACAATAAACTATAGCTTTTTCGCATGATTTTGTTTCGATAAACCAATGGGGTCAAACATTTCTTCAGCATATTCCAATAAAACTATGAGATTTGAAATCTACAAATGTAAAACGGTCGGCTAAGATACAATATTGTAGCTTGAACTTTAAATAAAGTGGGAATTGCACAAGAAACTCTTACAATACGTTAAAATATTATATTATCTGTGTGTTTTGCTGGTTCAATGCGATCTGTGGCAGAGCGTTCTATAGATGGATGGTGGATATTACGAGGATGTCTGGTCTGACTGTGTCTGTAGTTTCTATACGTTGGCCAGTTTGGAACCGCCATTCAGTTACTATTGAGTTGAGCTTGAGCTATGGTTAGGTAAGCAATAGATTCATCAGTTGAGTTGATTGATTGAGTGTAGTTTGGTGTCTTTTCAGTTGCGTAGTGTGTGTGGCTTTCTTGTAAAAGTCTCCTGTCAATGGACGTAGTGGCTTAATGTCTATCAGAACTAAATGGCAGTACATTACACATAATGGTATATCAAAGTCGCAGTCGTATAACTCGTTCAGGTGGTCTCTCGATACTTTTCAATTTCATCCTCCACACACGCGCTATGCATCCGAATTTTGTTTAATGATTTTTCCTATTTGAAGCCCAGCGCCCTAAGGCTTCAAATAAATGAATCGTCAGTGCTCCTCGGGTGGTGTTCGAAACTCCGAGATCCAGTCGGTCACGTGCAGTCGGAAGATCTCCGTCTTGGTCAGGATCCAATCGCGGTACTGATGCGGTATGTACTCCACCAGCTTGTCGGCGATATCCGGATTCTTAAACATAATCATGTAGATGATCAGCACATTGATGATGAAGAGCACCAGGAAGGTCATCAGCGATGAGAGGGCTGCCCTGGACAGCATGTTCAGCCACGAAGCTTCCTTCTTTTTCTTTTGATTCTTCTGGCTGGTCTTCGCTCCCGATCCTGCCACTCCGGCTGCCGATCCGCCTACACTCACTGCTTTGATTGTCAGTTCATTGTCGCCAGCTCCGGCGAGTTTTTTGGCTTTCGCCTTCTTGTTATTCGGTTTGGTGGACTTTCCTTGCTTACTTCCTGTGTCTCCTCCTCCGCCATTCGATTGGCCGGAGTTGGCATCTCCAGAACCGGCCATTTGTTGGGCGGCCAAACGCTCGCGTTCCAGAAATTCGGGCTTGTAGTTGGCGCAGATGCTAACCTGAAAAGGGGAAAATCGTCAATGAATGTGTTTTAAAATATAGTATAGTATAGTATAAACCAAGGAGAGGTCTTGGTAAAAGGTACCTATGAAATTATATATATGATACTTATTATTTAAGCCAAAATCTGAATGAAAATGAAATTAAATTGGATTTCTCAACTTTCTTAGGAATAAAAAATCAATTGAAGGAAAAGTTTTATGTCTAGGAAGTGTAACAAGGACCGAAAAAGTGTACTTGATACCCACCCACAACTAGGAAATGGGAAAACGGACGAAACGAATAAAACTGAGCTCTAGGACCTCTCGACTCAAGGGCCACTTACCGTATTCTTGGCCGCCTGTTGGCAGTCCTTTAGCGTGGAGCAGCGACCCACAATTTTCTCCCAAGCGGGCGTCAGGGGATTCCCCTTGAGATCCAAGTATCGCAGGCGTCGGAGCTGACCAAAGCTAAGCGGCAGGTGCTCCAGGCAGTTGTTGTACAGGTCCAAATGGCGAAGCTGCTCCAGCTGGCCAAAGTCCTCGGGCAGGAAGCGTATTTGGTTCTTGCTGAGGTCGAGTCGCACCAAACGCGTCAAAGTGGGGAAGTTTTTCTGTTTAACAAGTGTTGAAAGTGACAGTTATGAGTTGTTTACTGGGAATCCTTTATTTTTTCATGGCCAAGTGACTTACTCCCAGGCTGACCAGGCGATTGCTGGAGAGATCCAAAACGGTGACGCGCTTGAACGAAGCCTGCAAAGGATAAATGCAAAGTGAGCTGAGAAGTAGTGGCAAAAGTATGCCCGAAAAAAGAAACCCCCGAAAAGCAACTGCCCTTTAGGAATCCCTTTCTTCATTCAATACCCATTACTCTCTAAGGGGTGGATTGGGTTAATCATATAAAAGTAGCAGGGAAGTGTTTGTATATTGAATGCAATATTATTTAGATTAGCAAGATACATTTTTGTATCTTTAAATATTTAAAAGCAACCCATTATTCTGTAAGGTGTGGATAGAATCTAAAAATGTATCTACTAATATTTTAAGGTAAATTCAATAAGTATATAATAGATATAAATAAAAGAATAAAATAAAATAAAAGATTGTAAAATACTTTAACACATGTAGTAGGCAATATATTATTTTTGCAACCACCTTTAACAAGAGGTATCTGATGGTCTTGACCCGGCTTAAAGCTTCCTTGGTGGTTTCCTTTTTGGCAACCTTCTGCGTTTTGAGGGGTGGCAAACACCAAAAATCAACCCCCTCGAGCAATTTCGGCTGCATTTTCAACCACACACACACAATTAATATATGGATGAAGGGGTAGATGTTGGTGTGGGGGAGATAAGAGATGATGGAATAGAGGATGGGGATGGAGAGAGAAAGAGAGAGAGTAGGGAAAGTCAACGTCAGCGTTAATTGCAAGCCAGCCGGCTTACTCGAAGTTCTGCTTGCGCAAGCGAGACGGCAAGTGACTAGACATTTGCCAGACAAGAGACGTGGCCCCAGGGGGTGGAGGAAGGGAGGGGAGTGCGATGTAGAGGGGGAGGGATAATGCAGATAGAGACATCCGGAATCAGGGCTAATTACTTCTGTACGGTACTTACGATCTCCCGCAGCGGAATGTCGCTCAGCTCGGAGAGGCTCAGATCGCATGTCTCGTCCACCACACGCTCCTTCACGTTCACCTTCACCTTCGCTTTCTCCTTGTTTTCGCCGGCTTTCGGCATTATGCGATTTTTTTTTTCTATTTCTCCGTTTTCCGTTCCGTTCAGCTGTTGTTTTCCGGCGGTGTTTGTGTTTATCTAAATGCCGAGGGTTTTTGAATGCCGCTTCGGGGCGAATGTCACATTGGTGGGAAAGCTTGTCAAAGTTTTGACTGCAGCACCATTCACAACGATTGCAAAAGTATTTTGCTTTCACATTGGACTGGTCACACTTTTGGTTTTTTGAAAACACAGTTTAATAAAATTTTGAAAGAAATTATAATTAAAAGTTGTATGAATATATGCCCATCCAATTAATATATTTAAAAAATATGCCTTATATCAGAAATCGGCTAAAACTTTTATATATGCATACATATGCTTTCTTTGGTAAGCATTTTGGATATTGGTAATATTTATCGCTTTAAAAATGTCAAATTTAAAAAACAAGTAGCAAAACAATAAATTAATTTTTTAATAGTTTTTCCTCCATTAAATTTATAGCAATTTTGATTTTTTTTTCCTCCTAAGAATTACATACTTTGCTATCGATGGAAATGGATATATTCCTCGTTAAACGCGATTCGATAATCAATTAATTTTAAGAATATAATTGTATTCAATTTAATTTAACCATATTATTCTTCTATGATTTGGTCGCACACTTCTGACAACTAATGAATATAAATCAACCATAATCCTTTTTTATAATATTTTACGTTTATTCATGTAAAACATTCCACATTATCAAAATCTGCGCCTTGTATCGTACTGGCTGCAGCTAGCGACCACTGCTTAGTCCTCCTCCTCTTCAGCAGCAGCTCCGCCAGCGCCGGTGTTCTTCTTCAGGTTCTTCCTCTTGACGCGACCGGGACGGCCGCCGCCGAAGGGCGACTTCAGGGAGAAGTCAATGTGCTTCTGGGAGTCCAGGCGCACCACGAACGACGGGATGTTGACCACCTGCTTGCGCACACTATGGAAACAAAGATCAGAGAAGATTCCGATTAGTTTAATCCTCTTGTAGATGGGGACAGAGATAGTTTTGGTCGCAAAACGTTCAGTGCAACTTACGCAAGGCGGGCATTTTGCATTTAAGATTACCGTGAAAAAGTTATTCACACGATTGCAATCTAAAGACGTTGGGAGCCGGTGCAAGCATTTGCAGCTTGTTCGACTCCCAAGTGGTCTTACTGAACAATTAGAAGAGCTATATCTCTGGCGACTCTCTCGTCGCTTGTCCAAGCGATATTTACCGAATGTGACGCTGGCGGATCAGCACGCGGGCGTGATGGATGGACTTGGCAAGTCCCAGCTTGAAGACCTGAGTCTGCAGGCGGCGCTCCAAGAAGTCCTCAATCTTCAGACCCAGCACGTAATCGAGCTTCATGCGCGACTCATCCAGGACACCGATGCGGACCAAACGACGCAGCAGGGCGTTGCCTATGGAATGAAATAAATTAAACAGATGTTCCAGAAGGCAATGCAAATATTGGGACTTGAAGATATTTTCAGTTAGGTATAGGTTAACGTCAATGTTTTTTCAGACAAGAAGTGTCAGAATATTTATTTTAATACAGTTCATCACGTTAGTTTCAAGGGGGACAAAGGATGGAGTATGTACTCACCCTGGAACAGACGCTTCTCGTCCTTCTCATCGAGGGTCAGCAGCTCACGGGCAGCCTTACGGATCTTGGCCAGGGCGTACTTGACGCGCCACACCTCACGCTTGTTGCGCAGACCATACTCGCCGATGATCTTCAACTCCTGGTCCAGACGCGCCTTTTCATAGGGGCGACGGGGAGTCACATAGGTCTTGTGGAAGACCGAGGGAATGCGGCCGTTAACCATTTTTCCAATTCAACCGAGCCCTGTAATGGATAGAAAGGTTAGAATCGCACGTGGAGGAGTACATTGTAAAACAGGTTAATCTAATATTATTTCGCCAATTTTTTTTATAATTGTTTTCCAATCTAATAAGCTAAAAAGAAAACACGTGGAATGCAAGACTTGCAATAAAAAGTGAGGTTATGTTGGAAGCCTGCACAATATTCATGGATTCTACTTTTATTTTAATTACAATCAGCTTGCCGGTTATTGATTTAGTTTTAAACGAGTATTTTTTCAGTTTTTAAAGCTTATTTTTAAATATTTTTAAGTTTTTCGAAGAGCCATTCTTTTTTACGTACGGTTTGCTCACGCGTGGAAAGAGAAAGAAAGATTCTTAGAGGTGGTTGATATTTACTAGAGATGGTTGATATTTACGGTTCCTGTGACTTTGTATCAGTGACTCAAAAATACTTTTTCGCGGTGTGACATACTATCGAAAGTCGCAGTTACAAAGTCACAGTCCCAATTTTTCAAGCATTCTTATATTCTTTACTTATGTATTTTATTTTGTCACTTTCATACAGATGTCATAGGAACAGATAAAAGTAACTAATAGTATAATTTCAGTCGCAGATATTCACAGTAAAATATATCGATATTTTTTCAACTTTTTTCAATCGAAATATCTAAGGCGCAGATTATTAATTTGAAAAACCAGAGTAAGCTGTCCTAAAATATTTGATATTATTGATTTAAAGTCCGTATATACTAAATAAGCTATTATGTGTTATGCAAAGTAATTTATTGCATAATAATTCCAAATGCTAATTGGATTATCGGGTTGACGGTTTCTTACTGATTAAAAAAGAAAATTCGTAACTTATGGAGCAACAATTTTTTTTTATTTCCTCTGTTAAAGTTAAAGTTGAGTTATAAAAAAACATAAATTTTATGTAAAAACAATACTTTAACCGTTTCATTCAAAGATACATTTTTTTAAAAGCCCATAAAACCCGATTTCAGGCTTGTTTTTATTCAAATAAAAATCAAAGCGGCTTTCAATGTTGTCTCTTTAAAAATAATTGTTAATTGTTATATTGAAGTGATTAGGATTTTTATTTTAATTGTTTTAAAAAACGGGTAAACAAAACAGTGAACTTGAAATGCTTTTGCTGTGTCACTTAAGGCATGCAAAAAATCATAATTTATTGTGGTGGAGGTAAATCAATTATATTTGAATATTCATATTACAAAATATCTTATGAATACTTTTCAACACGAGAGGCATAAATTTGGACGGCAGATTTAACTTTTTTCATTATAGTTGTGTGCAGTTGGAACATATATAAGCCGAGGGGAATAGGAATCTGCTTGAGGGTGTTCTCATCGATGGTAAAACCCTCGACTATGAGATTTTTCAGCTGCATGTATATGTTTAGGGTTTTAATATAAAAAAATAATAAAGAGTATCTTTATTATCCTACCTGCATGGGGCATGTGGCATTTATATTCGAAATACTCAAGAGGGGACCCAACACATAACCCAAAACACCGGAGGCCATCAATTGGCGTGAAAAGGCGCAGTAATCCAAAGTCTCATTTAGGAATTGAAAGCGGCGATTCTTGGATATTTTGAAAATACCAAAGCTTAGCTAAAATAATGTAAAAGTCTAAAATTATATATATAAAATGCTTTAGGGGACTTACGATGATGTCATCGAAGGGTTCTTTGTAGAGAATCACTTGATTGACGTAAAGGGATGCTCGACCGCTTTTCAAGTGCTCCACTTTGCACGTTTTATAATAGGAAAACGAAGAATCGAAACTTCGGCATTCCATCTTGGTGATCTTGAAAACCTTTCCCTGGCTGAAGTCTATAAAAATTACAATGATTAGCAGAAAATTGAAAAGCAGATTTTCCATGTTGCCTCTTCAAGTAGAGTTATTAAACTGTTTTCATGAAATATTTCGTTTTGAGTTCACAGATCGTTGGTTCTGTGATGATTGATTTAAATAGTTTAGATATATCTGCGATACTCTTAATTATAAACAATTGGGGTTTTTATTTCAATAGGTTTTGCGGGGTTTTAAAAATAAGTGATTCAAATGTATTAATCATAGAACTTTATATATTTTCAATAAGTTCTTGACAAAACTTAATATTTTTTTGTGTATTTTAAAAATCCAGTAGATTTTAATTGTTTATGAATATTTTTCCACTCGGTTAACATAAGCTTTGACGCTTGTTCTCCACTTTTTCAAAGCAGCGGCTCGCACATGGAACATATAGACACCGTTTGGAATTGGAATCTCCTTAAGTGTGTTCTCATCGATGGGAAACCCATCGAATATGACGTCCCTCTGCTGATATTTAACAAGGTTAATATTGGGTGATTTGAAAACCAAACTCATAAGATTTCTCACCTTTAGTGGGCATGTAGAGTTCATATTTGAAATACTCAAAAATGGGTGTATCATGAAACCCATGACACCTTTGGCCTCCAACATTTGCTTACTAAAGGCGCAGTAATCCAGGGTCTCATTGAGGAATTGGTAGCGACGATTTTTGGATATTTTGAAAAGGCCAAGGTTCAGCTAAATATTTCGTTTTTTGTAAAATTAAAGTGGACTGATTCTTACAACTTACAATGATGTCATCCATAGGCTCTTTATAGAGAACTATTTGACTGATATAGATTAACGCTCGACCGCTTTCATTCCGCTCCACTTTACACTTTTTGAAATAAACAAACGAGGGGTCGAAGGTTTGACACACAATTTTGGTTACCCTAAAAACCCTTCCCTCGCTAAAATTCAACAACACAATTACATTGAACAGTAGCAAATATAAATGCTTATTTTTCATGTTGACTCTTCGAAAAGAGTTATTAAACTATTAACCACAAACCGGAGGCTTGTTTTGATTCCAGTTTACAGGCTATTTCACGGCTGGTTTAATTTTGGTTGATTGAAATGTTCCTGTTTAATCTTAGATCGATCCAATTCAAAACAGTTTATTGCTAACTACGCACTCCATAGACGTTAACCTGCAGTCGCCAGGCCTGAAAAGCTCCAACAGAGACCCGCAGTTTGTATTCACCATCCGGAAGGGGAAGATTGCGAACGGTTTGATCATTGAATATCATTTTCTTCAGGTATATATCCTTTTCCTATCAGTGGAAAATGTATAATTTGTTATTAATTTTATTGAACTATTTTTCAACACTCACGGGATAGGGGCACGTGTGATTGGCATTGGTGGCAGACATCAGAGAATCATGGAATATATAGAACAAGGGATATTGCTCCGGCCTGCGCATATAGTAGCAATAATCTATAGTATGATTGAACATGAACAGCCTGTACACATTTGACTTCCGGAAAATGCTCAGGTTAAACTGAATCTTATCCACTGGTGGACCGTATTTGATCACCAGATGGAAATTCATGCCCGCCACACTGCGACGAACCAGTTTCAGGAAGCACTCCTTCACTTCCACAAATTCCGGGTCCAGGCTTTTGCACTCGATGTTGGTGAATCGGAAGAGGGATCCCTGAATGCTGGGGCAAAGCACAATAAAAATAAGGTTCAAATGGGCCAACAACTTCATGTTGAGTGTTGCAATTTGGTGAAAATTTGATTTGATTTTGGTTATTTGACCTGCGGCAATTAAAGGGTAATCAAGCTCACTGATGGCCTTTGAAATTAGTTGAAGCAATTTCGTCACTCCTAATTGAGTACACTTCAAACAATAATTCAAAACAATATTTCAGGAATTTCAAAATATATTCACACATTCAAAACTATAAATATTACAAATCGTAACTGGGTCGCCTTTCTTTCAAGATGATTTTACTACAATAATGTCCAAATATGCACGCCAAACTTTGTGTGTTCCAATTCGAAGTTTTATCTTATACTCTCCATTGGGTATGGGCAGCTCCATTAAGTCATGCTTCTTGTAGACGAAACCATCTATTCTTACATCATGCTGTACAAATTAGAATTATATATAATTTTAAATACTTTCCATAATTATTTTTAAGACTTACATCGTAGGGGCACGTGTGATTTAAATTGGAAACGGAAATAAATGCCTTGTGCAATGAATAAATCAATGGATATCCTCGAGGATTGCGCATGTAGTAACAGAAGTCCAACGTTTGATTGAACAGAAATGGATGATATCCGTTCGATTTTTTGTACAGAGATAAATTGATTTCCACATTATTCAACGGCACTTCATGCAATTCACAGACCAGATAGAAGGCGGCCACGCCCCTTCGCACCAGCTTCATTTCGCAGCGAGAAAAATGCGCGTAGGAGGTATTGAAGGATTCACAGATGACATTCTTTAAATTAAAACCACCTTGCACCAGATTCGACCAGAAAAGGCCACAAAAGATACAAACGACGACAGCACTTTTCATACTGTGATGTTTTGGACTAAATGATTTCTATTGAATTACATTCAAATAATTAGGGGTAGAGATCATTTTTCATCTCCACTTAAAAATCAATTATTGATTCCACACAATTCCAAATTGATGTAAATTTATAATTTGATTACCATTTGAAAAATGATTGAGTGATTTATATACACTTTATTTCAATTGACATTGCTTCTTAAATAAGTTAATTTGAGTTATATATATTTTGAAGCCTCCATGCCTTATAGCTTTCTACACCGATCCTTAATTCCATTTTGGGTAAGGGTAACCATGGATCATCAAATCATGCTACAATAATGTAACTTTTCATTCTGTGCTGATTCCACTAAATGATTACTTTGGAATAATATATTAATAATTAGGGGCGAAACTAATTTGGTATACTCAATTAAAAATACATTTTTGTGATTTGCGTAAACGTAATGTTATTTTAGTTTATATTTCGTGTTGTATAAACGATTGGTATAAACATTTTTAAATATTTTGATGATGATGATGATAACACAGTGGGTTTGATATTATTTTATTTTACTTGGCATGGACTCTGCATTTAATTTATTTTAGATATAAAAATCTTAAAAAATCCACGCAATATTTTCTGTGTCCGCACCCCGATCCTTATCATGTAGTCCCCAGTGGGTAGGGGCAGATCCTTCAAGTCGTCCTCTTTATAGATCAAATTGCTCATTATCAAATCGTGCTGCAATAATGTGAAAATAAATTATATAATATATACAAATATTATGGCCACTTACCTCATAGGGACATGAGTGATTTATGTTTGAATAGGGCATAAATGCCTTGTGCATCGAATAAATCAAAGGATATGCCTGAGGATTTCGCATATAGTAACAATAATCCAGAGTCTGATTAAATAAAAATGGTCGATATCCGTTCGATTTCTTGAGTAGAGATACACTGACATCGGCGTTCGTCACGGGCAACTTATAAACTTTGCAATGCATGAAAAATGCAGCAACGCCCCTTCGCACGACTTTCATTTCGCACCGTGTAAACTCCGCGTAGGAGGTATCCAAGGACTTGCAAATCACATTCTGCAATTTGAAAGCACTTTCCACGAGATTTGGCCATAAAAGACCGCAAAAGATACAAACGATGAGACGGCTGTTCATATTGTGTTGTATTTGGCTGAATGGTTTTGTTAAAATGACATTTTATAAAGTATGTATAAATCTTATTTTGTATTCGCAATTAAAAATCAATTTTATACCCATTACTGGATGGGCTAAAGGGTATATTGTATTTGTGAAAATGGATGTGACGGGGAGAATTTAAATTGAACTGTTGTCTTGTAGTAAATATATGAGTAGCATTTATAAATTTTGCAATATTCAATGGTTTTTTGAAAATCACCATTCCAATTAGTTTTTGTTGAAAAAGACCTTTAGAATTCCACGCAAAACGTTATATGTTCTCACTCCGGTTTTGACCATGTAATCCCCATTGGGTAGGGGCATACTCTTAAAGTCGTTCTCATGGTTAATGAAACCATCAATTATTAAATCGTGCTGCAACAATGTGAATTAATTAAATTCATAATTTAATAAAACAATATATTGTAGACTTACATCGTAGGGACACGAATGATTCATGTTGGAGTAGGGAAAAATTGTCTGGTGCATCGAATAAATCATAGGATGAGCCTGAGGATTTTGCATGTAGCTACAGTAATCAACAGTCTGATTAAACAGAAATGGTCGATATACACTATACTTCTTGTACAGACACATATTGATTTCAACACTATTCACGGGCAGCTGGTGAAGTTTGGCGACCATATAAAAAGCGGTCACCCCCTTTTTTAAGACCTTTATTTCGCACTGTGTAAAATCCACGTAGGAGGTGTTCAGGGACTCGCAAGTCGCATTCTGAATTCTCACAACACTTTCCACCAGGATCGGCCATAGTAGACCACAAGCGATTAACAAGAATAAGAGACGACTTTTCATTTTGAAATGTTGTTACTGAATGATTTCATTTTAATTATACATTTTTAAAAAACATAGTAAAACTCTATTGGTTTCTGCAATTAAAAATCAATTTTTTGTTAAGCGAAATAGAAAATGAAATATCAGGTTACATACTATATACAAATATGCTGGATAATTCTAGTTTTCCTGTCTAATAGTTGATGTTCAATTTTGTATTACTTAAATTGTAGTTATCTAATTTAAACGTTCATTTGTATATTGCCCTCATTTCAAACTCGTTTATTTAAATAAATCGCCAACCTTGTTTGCTCATTTACCACAAAACATTATATGCAATATAGAAAAATAAACAAATCGGTTATTTATTGTTATTTCCAACTTTCGGATCGAATTTTGCTTTAAAAAAAAACAAAATAATATGAAATATGTACGCTGTTCAAAAAGTGCAGCTTAAAGTGAAACCTATCCTTTAGCTTGGCTTCGATAACATTCTTGCTGCTGTGGCCATAGTTTTGAACAATTTCCTTGGTCCACCTCACTTGACAACTCCGCAGGACAGGACCAAAGAAAACTTTTGCAATAAAATGCACGTTGGATGCCACAACGAAATAAAAACAAAGCTGGGAAACAATGTGCCTCGGGTTGATGTGTGTGTGGCACACGAGTCGGAGTTCAGAGTTGCAGGATTTGGATGGATGTGTCCCCAGGTTTCTGGGGTCAATATGAGGGACCGCAACAGAAAGTTGCCAAGCTGCGAACATTTTCCCCCACTTTGAGATAGATTCTCCCCTAGTTTGCATTGCTCGCTGATTTGTTTTATTGTCTCTCGTGGTAAACAGTTTTACTTGCCACTTTCGGCTGCACACTCACTAAGCGACCCTGTAAGCTGGCAGGTTAATAAGGGAAAACTTTTAATTAGACAAATTATAATTTTGCCCCGGGCCTCGTTAAACTTTGAGTCGCGGCAAGTTTATTATTCATAACGAAAGCGGATGTGGCCAACAAGGGTCGAGTGCTTACCTGGCCGCCTTAACTGGCTTATCCTTAGTTATTTATTTTAATAAAGCCACAACCGGCGGTCAAAACTTTGGCCATTTGGCAGTGGATGGTGGCGTTGGAGCAACTGCAGCTCATCCTCATTATTAATCATTATTGCCTGCGGCCCGGCAATTTGTCGTAATGATTACGGAAAACCCCCATCTCATTTCTGTCAGGAGGAAAAAGTTGCCAGTTAACTGCTCTTTTGGTCTTTCGGCTGGCCAATTGATGCATTCGAAGGGAATTGGTAACCATTTCGGAAATGATTTCGTCTTACACTGCAAAGAAAAAATTCTTGCCTTGTCTGGATTTTATGAAATCGAAATGCTATAATTTTTAAATTATTTTCAATCTTAATATTTGTACCTTGAATCATCTTTTTAACAAGTTTTTAACTGTTAAGAAATATTTGTGTGTTTTGAGATAATTTTTAAATGGGTTAAAACTTTAATAGTTTTATCTAAAACCATCTTTTTCACAATGTTTGTAAATATTTTGTGTTTGCAATAACCAATTTATTATATATGCATTCTTGTGATTTTTTTTAAAAGCATATTAATTATTTCATTGCATACTTTTAAGTTTATGAATTACTTTATGAATTAAAAAAGCGCTATAAAGTTACCTTTTTACAAATTTAAAGAAATTCGTATTAAAATGTTTTTAAATATTTTATAGAAATATGGTTTCCTGATTGTAATTTTTAGACTTATAATGAGTTTTCCTCGGTGTTTGAAGTCCTGCGGCAGAGATTTGATGCTTTGACAATTTGCTGCTGATTGCTTGGGCAATTGCTCTGCAAGTTTCCCATGTTCGATGCCTGCAAATTGACTTGTGTGGGCTTAAGGGATTACAACTCTGTCCAGACATGTAGGGAATGAAAAATGCCTGTGCCAATGGATGCGCAACTGTTTTTCATTTGGCCATCCTTTTTCCCCTTCGCACATGAGGACATGTGGACAATGTGGCGTATACGCGATGTGCCATAAATTATGTCGCAAACTATTTTTGCTGGTGGCCAGGGCCAAATGTGCCAATAAATAACTCGATATGCCTGTCAAAAATTTGGGCGACGGTCGATTCCGGCCGAGTCCACACTTCAACCGGAAACGGATATACAATTTCAGTAATTTTCGTGAGTGACCAAGCCGTGTGTGTCGCACCCCAAAAACCGGACTCCAACCCAAAACTCAAACACGAACTCTCACCCGAAAGAGGAAATTGCCAGCCAAAAAAGATTGGAAAAACCCTCGGAACTTGTGCCACTGAAAAGCTTTGGCAGTTGATCAGCGAGGGACAAGTTTTCCTTTTTGCTTTTTGTATTTGTTTTTATTGGCGTGAAAATGTAATAATGCCCGAAAGTTTGAGTGTTTGAGTTCGGGGCATGCCAAGAAAATTCTTACTCAGCCTTATGAGTATTATGTGTGGCATATGCTTTTCATGTGCTCCTTTTAATTTCCAGCTCGGCCCGAGGTGGTTTTGAGTATCTGAGCGTCCAAGTTACGCAAAACTTGATGAAGTTATGTGCGGCTCACACAACACTGGGTTTACTACTTTATATCCGCTTTTCTTTTTTGCTGTTTTCCTGGGAAAACACATGGAAGTTTATCAAGAGAATTTTTTTTATCGTGAGAAAGTGTTGCATACTTTCGGGACACCGTTTTTTTGTAGTTTTAAGTCAGATTCTTAAGTTCGAGTTTTTAAACAAAAAAGGAGAGTTAAAAACTGTTTCTTTGAAGAATTTATAGCCATAAATTAAAACTATTTCTCTGAAGAATATATAGCCATAAAATAAACAGTAAGATATTACCGAAAGCCAAGAATTTAGTATGGAATTTTTTCCTAATTAAAATTAAAATTTTATTTGTGAATTTTATTACAACCCAAACTATACCATTAATACAATTATTTACATTAATACTTAAAACAATAAAAATAGGAAGATATGGTTATTGATTACTCCCTAGATAGTAGAAATAATAATAAACAATAATATTACAATTTCAACACAATTTTACTTTAATTAATACTAAATATATTAAATTTCACATAAAAATTGAACATATTCTTTTAAGCTTAAGGGGTTTTTATTTTCTTGAAACTTGTTCGCTAAATTAATTCTTACCAATATCCTTTTCATATTTTTGTACTAATATATAAGTAGAAAAGGTTTTTTAATATTATTAAAAGTGAATTAAATTGAATGGAAACTAAGTATCAAACCCTTCTGCAGGGTACAAATCAATCCCAAAGACCCTTTTTCTTTTGTACTAATGTCATTGGCAGGCACACATTCCTCTGATTCTTTTTTTTTTGTTATGTTCTATAGTATAGTAAAGAGTGTGTGTTTCAGGCCGTGTGAAAATGCGCCTAAGGTCACGGTCAAGTGTCCGACCAGAACCGTACAAGCAATTTCGTTTATTTGAAAGCCTTTCCCCTCCCCCTCCCGCTGAGCCCCTTCGCTGCCTTTGCTGGCAATGTTTTCCATTTAGTTTTTCCTTTTAGATCTTCCCTAGCTGCGGCTGTTGCCATCAATCTCATTTGTATGGGACGCTTCCATATTGCTCTTGGCATAACATTTGCCTTGGACAAGTTTTATTCTTTTTCGGTGTTCGGGCGTTTTTGGCAACTGTTCCGGTTCGATTTGCTGTATTTGGATTCTATTTCTCGATTTGTTCACAATTATTTTACTAGTCACTACACAATTTAGTATCTCCATTCTACTGTGGATTTGTTTTTCATATATATTTTTTTGTAGGTTTCAGCGAAAAGTTTTGCAACCATTTGAATTTTCACTCTGGGGTCAGTGCATCGGAATATAAAACCGAATTTTTTGTGTGGGCGAGGGGAAGAGAAGTGCTGGGGAGTGCAATTTTTGATTTGGCAAATATGTTTTGAGGGTTTTGGCCTCTCGGCGGCTGTCAGTGGATGGTTTTCCACTGATTGAATTGCCATGTATCCACTACTGTCACTGCGGGCGGAGATGAATATGGATGAAAGTGTATCTGAGCGAATCCCAAAAACGTTGTAATCTCTTTTCCATATATATGTACTATATACATACTCGTAGATATATTTTTCTGTTGCCCATCCTGTTAACTTTGTTAATTTGTTTTGCAACCTTTCACGCGTTCTATTGTTGTTTTTCTCTGGGCCACTTAAACGTGTTCCATGGCTCCCAAAAACGTGCTCTTCATTGCGGTTCGTTGTCCTGGCAGCCCGAACATGTGGTCCTTGATTGTTGTTGTGGGATATAAATATATATATATACTTTTTCGGTTGGATTCAACTGCGTGAATAATTATTCTTTTTTCGTGTTGAGGGTGCTTGAGTTTGAGTTTGCTCGTCTGAGCATGTTAATTGAGGCATTTTTGATGGTGATTAGAGCTGGCGATAAAAAATCATCCAGACCAGATTCCCATTTAGATATGGCTAATAAAAAGCAATAATCATTTATTTGGCCCGGAGAGAGAGTAATGGAATTGAGTAAACTTGAGCTCTTGAGTTTTAAGTAGTTTTTGAGTGGAAAAATATGAAAGCTGTGCTTGAACATCCTTCATTGACAAGTATCTTGACATGTTATCTCAAGGGGGTTGACTATATATATATATTTATATATTTGGGGGAAGGAGAAGGAGGAAAGGTTCGAAAAGCAGATGTGGCAAGTGTTGCCAATACATATATATTTGACAGACATATGAAACACTTCACAACAACCAAACAAATATGACAGACAGGTTGTGGGGGGGTGCAGGATGGAGAACCCGCCATATGTACAGGATATATATTTTCAGGACGGATTAGATGGGTGGAAGGCAACATTAGAAATTGACTCGCAATTGAATTGAATTGTTCATCATTGCTTGGAGTGTGTGGCTATGGGGGAATTGGCTAAACAAGTCAGCCAGGCTAAACAATTGGCTCATTGCGGTCTGGTGAATCCTTCTTCAGCTGCATCCTGAATTCTGATTTCACATCTGCCATTTGTTGTTTGAATTCAAGTTGGATTAAAGCTTTTTCAGTTCAGCAATTTGATACAATTTTCAGTTTAGCTTTTATTTGATTAAAAATATAAGATTTCCCTAGTTTGTTGAGTGAATGAAAAAAGTTGAAAGGGCTCAACCGGGATTTGAACCCGGGACCTCTCGCACCCAAAGCGAGAATCATACCCCTAGACCATTGAGCCGCTGATATCTGGCTTAAAATATCTTTCGGTTTTAAACCTCTTTTCCAGCTTAAAAGATGAGATACAAGTTTGCCAATGCATAATTAAGAAGCACTTTGGGTGACCTAGAAAATTATTTAAACCGGTTGGTTTCGTTTCTTTTGTTGAGATGCTGCAGATGCACTAACAAAATGAAAAAAGATAACCAAATAATTAATGGCAGCATTTTAGATGATTAAACGGGGCTGTTAAATACCTAATAAATATCTGGATAATGAAAAATGGAATTGAGATAATCAGGCTATTAAATTAAATAGTATAAAGATAATCAGATTCATATTTATAAACTGAAATTCGAATTTGGTACATCTATGAATATGAGTAATAATAAAATACTAGATATTTATATTTTCAATCTGTATAAATTACCAATAAAGTATAATTATTCTTCTTATTTGAAATTTTAGGTAATAACTTTATCAATCTATAGATATTGGATAATTTTATAAAATTTTGTGCTAAATATCGATTTGCTCAATAAAAATCTTCATCAACTTATCTGCATCTAAAGCACCGCCCATTGAAGTAATAGACCCTGACCAGTGACAAATGAGAGTGCAAAATACTTGTCGTTAAAACTAATTAAAACAATTTAATTGCCTTAAAGGACGTACGTGCAGGATGTGAGGAATTCTAATTGCCACGGGCACACGTACCCTCAGCGTTGTCTCCAATTAGAGAACTAGAATAATACTCGTAAAGAGAAGGGCCAATCTTGGCTTGGCCTCCCCAAAGACGGAGGGCAAATGTTGAACAACTGGCCACGTGACAAGCACCGCAAAACAGGAGTCTCAGGACCCCGGGACCAGAAGCACCAGAAACACCAGCACCAACACCAGCAACCGACCAGAAAAAATGTGTTCCCCAAAAAGAGTCGCGCTGCGAGTCAATAAAAAGCCAAATGGCCATAAGAAATGGCCGGCAAAGGAACTCGACTCGAAACAGAGGACACATTCGGGCTTAATGTGCGTTAAAAGGCATCTCGCCCCCCCCACCGATGACTTTAAAGGAAATGTTTAAGCCCAAAGTTTCTGGTCAACTTGTGGGCGGGTCCAAATATTGCCCGGAGGGTGGGGCTTAAAAGCTATTGTTGTGAAATTAAATTCCAACTATGTGGGAGACAGCTGCAGGACTTTCGGTCAGGTAGGAATCGTTTCGGTAGCAGGCAGAAAGCAGCTTTTGTTATTTTTACACTTCATTGCCGTGGAATTTACTTTGTTGGCTCTTTGTTTCCGTTTGCCAAACAGGGAAACGGGAAACTGGGAGCTGGGAACTAGGAGCTGGAACAGGGAGCAGGGAGATGGGATCTGGGAAAGCATCGTCGCACCGCAAGCGCAGGCAAGCGTAAAGATAAAACTTGTGTCGACTTATTCTCCGTATTCCGCCCCTGACCTGTTTTCTATTTGTTAGATCTACGTGGGAGTAGGACACAGAGACAAAATATATAGGAATAACATAATGAAAGACTTTATGAATAACAAGAAAGGAACAAAAATAATACCCTTGCAGACTAGTTTCAGTCAAAACGTTTGTCATTTTTTATGACAGCTAAAGGATATAGTTATCTGATATAGTTATCAAATTTAACAAATTTCTGAATTATAATATCTGAGATATAAAAATACATACGAATTTGAAAAGTATTTTGATAGACCTCTGATATATCGGTGTTGAATTATCATATTAATTATAGGAATATTTCTGTTTTTATTTTTATTAGATCTTTAACTGATTTTTGGAAAAACAAAAAAAATTATTTACTATCTTTATGTAAAAATTGCATAAAAAAGAAACACTTTCTAGTGACTGAAAAAATGTGAAATAAAATTATAATAATAAAATAAAAAGTTATTTGTACTATTTCATAAATATACTTATTATAAAAATTATATTTCTGAAACTACTTTTTGTTATATAGTATATTTCTCACTGTGGCTGTGCGTACGATTGTTATAATGCTGGGATCTATCTGGCCGGCCAGGAAAACAAATGAAAAGCTGTCACTGAACTGGAAAACCATCTACCGTCTCGTTGGCTTCGTTTCGTTTCGGTTCGCTCCGTTCTTTTGGTAGCAACAATTTCAGAATTTTATGCCCCACAAAGGCCAAATTTTTAATAATTCCAGCAGTAAGCAAATGTTAGAAGACATTGCATAAGGGGGGGGCCAACATGGGGCGTGACAAGGACTCGATAAGGTTATCCTGTGTCGCAGCCTCGCAGTAAGACTTTTGGCCCAACAACTTTTTATCTTTATCGAATTTGCACCTTGGCAGGCATTTCAATGCTGATGATGATGATGATGGGCTTGTTGTTAAATATTTTGACATTTCCCTCTTCCTGTTTTGTTTTTTTTTTTTTTGCAACCCGTCGCCTCTCGTCCTCTCAAAAAGCTGACAACGTTTTCTCGCTTTATTATATTTATTTTGACAGCCACCGTGTAAGGCCGTTATCCGCAGCATTTTTGTTTTTTTTTTTTTGTTTCTAATGTTTTTTTTTGGTGTGCAATTTATGAAGTTCGAGTGCTGCTTAAACTTTGTACTTTATGGCAGTTGCTTTTGGCTAGCCCCAGAAGGCGGCTGATTAGTTGAAAGAGATTTATGCATGAGCATCCTGTCTCCGTATTTATACATACGAATATAGGTATGTTTTTTTCTTGCTGCTGCTGCGCCAGGCACAAATTAATGTTTGAAGTTTATTTTTATAACGGCACGCAACGTGTGCAGCACGTGGCGTATGCGTAATTTCTTGTTGCGCTCGACTTTATGCTTCAGCTTTAATCTGAAATCCAATCGACAAGTTGCCGCTACCAACGAGACGTATACGTGATGGCGACAAATGCTGCCATCGCTGATTTTTAACACATGTTCGGGCAGCATCCACAAGAGAATATATATATATATATATATATTTATGTACATGTATCTGGCGTTGTGTGCGTGTATCGCATTGCAGACAGCAATTTAATTTGAAATTTAATGCCAAGTTTGAAAGGCGTCGCGTGCCGGGAATACACATGAAGGCTAAGCCAACTTGTTGTCTGGCATATTGTATTATATTATTTTCCTGCTCGTTCTCTCGCTTGTCTCAAGTTAACACAGAAGTTTGCATGCTAATTAGGAGCCGGGCAAAAAAACTCTCATCTTGAGCGTGAAATTCGTCAGCTTTAGGCTGGAGGCGTCAGGCTGTCGCAAATAGTTGCGGCAAATGCCAAAAATGTTTCCAGCCATGCCAATTGTTTAAACCAACGTGCCCGGAAAACCAAGTAACTGCTCCTCCACTAACAAGGGCGGGGAAAACCCTGCAAAAAAAAATTAGGATAAGAAAGGATCCCGACATATGCGACCTGAAACAAACAGCGGAAAATAGCAAATTATAAAAGAGATGAAAAAAAAATGGAATGAAAACATTCTAGCCATGATTAGACGACGGGCAGCTGTTGATGAATAGCCGAAGGATGTGCGACTTGCATGGTTGATGATGAGTTGAAACTGCACGGCGTTAACCGAGTACAATCAATCAAAAAAGGGTGGGCGAGGAGTCGGGGCGTTGGGATGCCATCAATCTTGTAGCCAGTGCGTATGCGTAATGTGCGTCCAATGAGATGCAGGGGCGGCCAGTAATTAATCAGATGTGCGAAGGCTTCCTCGGCTGCTTACACTTCAGTGAACTTCTGTTCTTCTTTAGGTTCAATGACACTAATCGTCCTTAAATGACTAAACGCATCCGGTTGATTGAATTAACGCTGGATTTAGATGGGTTTCTGATTAAGGAAATTGAAAAAAAATATATCTTCCTATTACATTTTCCGAAATTTAAATTTATAAAGTAGGTATTATAGTAGTATTTTATTTAAAATTTTTTAAAAATTATTTGTAGTCAAAATTTGTTCCTCGTATTTACTCTTTTCATTGTGTAAATACCTCAACTTAATCTGATACTTTTTCCCTGTGTGGTATACAAAAATCCCAGACTTCGGCAACATGCAAATGAAAATTGTGTTCATAATTAAATGTGCAAGGGAAAATGTATAAAATGTGCAGGAAAATGCGGTCACAGGACCCGAGGGCGGAAAACCGAGGAGATGCTGAAAAACAGGCGCCGTCATGTGAGCCACACAGAAGTCAACTGACAATGGAACCGGAAGTGTTGCAGTTGGTAATGGGAAAACACATGACAGACAAAAGGGAAGGAACAAAAAAAACGAATACAATAAGGGTGGAAACAAAGGGGATGATACGGGGGGGAATACTGAAAGCTGGGTAATTTCCACAGTTCCACACTGACCCTTCGCAGAAGACAAAGGACCAATGTGGCACAGAAGCCCTTTAAAGGCGAAACCCCAATCTACTTATATGCGTTGCAAAGACAACAATGTTTCAGCCAGATAAAGCTGGAGGAGAATATAGAGGAGTAGAGTATGGAAGTGACGAGACGGATGTCTCTAAAAATATGTAAAACATTTTGTCAGTTGCCAGCGTCACTTCTCGTGTTTTCCGGAACCCATCCGGAAAATTATTATTTCCCATTAAAGAAAGCTGGAATAAAAAAAAATACTCACTTTAAATGAAGGAAATACTTATATTGACTAAAAAAATTTCTGTCAAATGTTCCTTATTAAAAAAAACACTTTTGATTATGGAATCTCTTTTCTTGGAGTGCATGATGTTAGAAGTCTATTATGGGTAAAATTTAATTTACTGCCAGTGCACTGAGCGAAGAAGACATTGAGAACAGGACTTGTTGACGTCGATGCACACGATTAAATAGCATCCTTGGCCAACTTTCATGTGCAGTTGGAAAAGAGATCCGTCCCGAGCAAATGGCAGAAGTAAATTGATTTAAGTGCATGTCGCAGCATATTGCAAATGGAATAGGAGAGGAGCTGGAACTGGAACTGGAGAAGGAGCCGAAGCAGGATGTGGGTTGCATCGGAACATCGGTTGCATCCTCCCAGGTCTCTGGGCAATGGGCCTTGAATCCTGGACTGCCCCTAAATCATTTAACAAGCTTCCATCCTCGTTTGTTGCTTATAAAATTTTGCTCGTAAAATTGTTTATGCGTCTGCAATGAGGAGGCGCTGCACTGCAGCAACAGTTTTCCACGTCCTCCTGCATCCAGATAGCATCCACCAACTACATTTTCCGGGACCTAGGAGGGTAGTGTCGGTCCTTAGTTCGAAGAAGGAGCATCTGCTGTTTCCGCTCCGGCATTGCGCTCTAATCACATTTTGTGTGCACCCCCCTCGAACTTGTAATTGGTTTACTCCGCTGCAGTGTCCAGCTTTTAATGAAGTTGTTGCCGGGGCAAGGATGGGGGCGAAGAGGCGTTGGGAAAAGCTATAGGAAAAGTTCCTGGTGTCGGGGGTAACAATTTTTAAGAGTCCAGA
This sequence comes from Drosophila setifemur, assembly GCA_021224005.1. Lineage (NCBI taxonomy): Eukaryota > Metazoa > Arthropoda > Insecta > Diptera > Drosophilidae > Drosophila > Drosophila setifemur. The sequence goes on from JAJJHY010008789.1 coordinate 9,452,952, forward strand.
CCAACGATCAACAAATTGGCCGAGTTGTGGCTAATGGTTCGGAAATGTGGGTGCGCTCTGGGAAATACAGAAATAAAAGAGTGTCGCGATTCAGATATTTAGTACCTTAAAATGGGTCAAGTTTTTTGATGGAGTCTTACGATTATTCTGTAATTTACTTTCAAAAATCTACTTTGACATAAAGAATAGTTTAATTGAACTTTTTGATGGATAATTGATAATTGATAAAGTTGTAATTCATATATAGTTTTGTAAACGTAAACATGTTCAAACGTTTTAATGAATTATAAGATATTTAAATTTTGATTGAATATTAACAAATATACAAATATTTATCAATAATAAACAGGAACCTTGTGCCAACCAATATTTCTATTATTAAATCTTCCATTCAACAAGAAACATACATCCTAAATGCTTCAATAAATGTGGTTTCTTAAACCGTTCTTGCCAAAAACATTTAGATAAAAAAAAAAACAAATCATAGATCTATAATCCATGGCGAGCAATTCATGAATAAACTTGGACTAATCCGATGGCTTACCAAATTTACCACAAACAAAAACCATTCACCAAAAGATTCTTTACACATAACTGAATGCATCCGAGGACCCATGGACAGCTGGTGAAGTTTATTTTTGTTATCAATTTGGGTTACTGGCTAAGTACAAACAGCAATAAACATTTCCCCAAAGCGGTGACTATTAAGGCAAAGATTTAGTACTCGAGTGATTCCCCTCGTTCTCTTGCCATAATTCTGTCAGCTAGTCTGGATAACTGGTATACCTACATATACATACATATATATATATACATATATATATATATATAGGGTAGGAATATAAACAAACGCACACAACCTTGACACGCCTTCCTCGGGTCGTAGCTTTCGATGGTATGTGTAATGCCTAGGCAAGCAGTTACAACACCCATAACACACACGCCTTTCTTTCCGATACACTTTAAATAAAAAAGGTTTAATTTTTATAAATAAAATATTTAAGTACACAATATATGTATTTTTTTTGTATAACTTAAAGATTGCAAATAGGACCATAATGTGGGAAATTAGAATTATTAAAAAAAAAAAATATGAATATAAATAATGCCCAACTTTTTCTCCTGTTATAACTTCTTAAGGGCTTTTTGTTTATAGCCCAGATTTTTCCGCACCAACTTTGGTGCCAAAAGTACATAAACTTTTATAGATTTAAAATTGATTTTTGAGTGTAGTCTGACCCATTCGTATTACCAATTTCGTTTTAGTTTTTGTTTGCCGGGCTGCTCTCTCTTTTCGGGGCCAAACTTTTGCGACATTGGCACTGGGCGAATGATTTAAAACTTTTCTTGTTATTCTCGTCTTTAACAAGTTTTCCGGAGCCCCGACTGTAGCTTGAACTGGAGCAGTTTCCATAGCTTCCCCAGCTACCATATAGCTACCCTTGCAGCGGGAGAAATAAAACGGAGCAAGGCCACCCATGGGCACTATTTGCTGCTGGCAAAGTTGTAGGCAACAAATTAATTTAATGTCAGACACAAGACGCAAAACTTGCCGGGTTGCGGCTTGCATCGCTCGGAGAGTATTAGACTAAGGGGGGGAGTGACTGGAGTTTATTCCCGGTTTGTTTTCTTTTTGTTTGGGCCTTTAAATGAAGTGCCGTTGACATAAATTCATTTAGGACAGGCGCTAAAACGAAAGCCAACTGCCTATAAAAGTTGGCTAACGTTTAAGTATTGAAGTATTAACATTGTAGCTTAGCAGGAGAGAAGTTTCTATTAAACAGGTAAATAAAATATGTACAAATATTAAAATTACAAATATTTGGGCTTTTTTCGGCAACTAGAATCAAATATACTGGTATGTGTTGACATTTGGTTAAAATTTTCCACACCAAAAATAAACTCTAATTCCCAACTATCTTTATTTAGCACCCTCTCCCTCCTCTTTTAATTTCCATCGAAATAAAAATGTAAACTGCAACAAAACCATCATAATCCCCACAGATAACTGAACAGTCAGCGATTTAATCGTAAAGCTTCGCCAGCTACCAAAATGTCGCTGGGGTCTTAACAGGAATCAGAAGGCTCTTACCACCTTCTGGCCACTTGGCCACTTGGCCAGTGGCAATACTCGAAGTCCGAATCCGGAGTGGAACTGACCGCACTTACACTGCCATTTGCTGGCATTACATTCATTACACCAGGCGGTGGAACTTTCCACCCACTTCAGTGCCGGCAACAGCTCCGCCCGGGATAATTGCACTTGTCAGCATTTGTTTTACACTGACCAACCAACATATGACCCCCAAAAGATACATATATGCTATAGTACATACTCGTTTTTCGTTGGTTTCGTACATTTTATGCTCGCTAGATGAAAATGGCGCAACATAAATTGCCATTGTGTGCAATAAAGTGCAAATAAAATAGAGTAAAACGGCAAAAGTTTACATTTTATATATAAATATTGTATGTGAGAGAGTGGACCCAACCCCGTAGATTCTTTTCGCCCCATTCCGTGCTGTTGCGAATTTATTGCGAGCCATTTGAACGTTTTGCTGAATTATTGTAAACGTAAATTGAAAACAGCACAACCGGAGAAAAGAAGGCAAATAAATATGAAACAGAGTTACCGGATCTTCTACCCCAGTAGTTTTATTTTTTTTTCCGACTTTTTCTCTTCTTTTTGCTGTGGTCAGTGCAGCGGAAAACAAAGGCCAAATAATTGCATTACATTGGGCAGAAGGAAAAGATTCGCTTGAGTGCTCGCAGCTTAAAAAATATGAAACCTTAGTTCAAATATTTATTTAAGACCTCCCCCCGAATCCGTCTAGACATTTGCATTTTTGTATTCAAATCTAAAGCAAATTATTCCGCACACAAAAGCCAAAAATCAATTTTCTTCCGCCTGGAAAAGGGGGGAAAAAAAGGGTCTGAAAGTGTATACAAATTGGGGTTGGTTAGGGTTAAAACTTCCCTGGGCCGTCAAAAAGGATTAATGGGAAATTTAAATATATCCGGCGAGACACTCGAAACTTAACACAATAAAATGTAAATATTTCATAGATAAATTTGGAACAAGAGCGAACCCTTTTTTTTTGGGGCCTGCGGTTGGGGCCTTTGTTCAACCTTTTTCCTGTTAAATTTTGGGTATATTTTTTTTGGGTACGAGCCTAAACTGATTTTGACAGGCGTAATGGGCTTACACGATGTCGTTGTCGGTTCATCGGGCTTAGCAGTTCATCAAACCGCTCTCACTGGCTCTCAAGCTTCCACTAATCTCAACTCAATTGAAAAGTTCAGGAATAAAACGAAATTACGTAATCAGATGCGTTCCGAAACAAAAGCAAGATGTATGCTGCAGGAGCTCAAATTTTGTGTCAACGACGTAGTTCAGGTAATTTCCGTCGAAACTTTTTGCCAGCCATTTTGTCGCTGACGTTTTATTTATGTGCGCTCATAACTCAACTGTAAATGCGCCACTCACACACACGTACTTCCAGACAAACCCAAACACACACACTCACATATGGCTACATTAGCCAGGACGAGAGGCAGCAGGCAAGTGCTCCTAGTTTCCGTTTCCGGCGCAAAGTTGCCTGCCGGCAGCCTTTGGAAAATTAACAACAATGGCGGTGCTAAAGACGTCGCCTCATCTCCGTTTGTGTGTGTATGTGTGGCTTTTGTGGCTTTAAGTAGCGAAATGTGCCAGGTCACCCACAGTTGGCTTCCTCCCCTCCCTTGCCCCTGCCCCTGCCCCCTGCCCCTTGCCCCTTACCCTCCCCTACCATTTAGTTGCTGATTTTCTTACACTTTTTAGCGCTACTAGTTTGTGCCGTCATTTTATGGCGAGGTTTTTGTACGTGCAATGCATTTCACAGTCTTGCGAATGCGAATATGGGTGTGAATCTACGAGTGTGTTCTATATGTGCAAGCATTGTAGTTTCGGTGGCGGAGCCGGGTCAGGGGGTTAAGGATCAGGTGGAGGGATCCACGTTAGCTGGCGGGACTTAAGCGACGGGGATTTATGTAGTCTTTTGCCCTGACACGGGCCAATTGAAACGTCACGTCGACGAACGATGAATGTGAACGTAATGAAGCGGTTAATGTGGCTACTGAAAAAATTCGTTTCAATAGTAACATTACATATCGTTATCCATGGTTATGGAAAATTATCAAAACTATAATGCACAGGAAATTATTTGATTCATATTTACAAGTACCATTGGAGGTTCTGAAATTTTTATAAATGCCAACAATGCAAAAAATGGCGGAAGTTACATTTTAAAGAGGTATATATATTATTTAAATATAATGCCTTTTTAAAATATTCCCAAATTTTATAATAATAATAAAGATGTTAAAAAGTGCAGCTACATAATTCAGAAAAAGGACTTGAGCTTTTGCATTTTTTATTATATTTAATTTCATTAAAGGAAATTACTCTCTTAATTGCTTTAGTCATATTCAGAATAATTTTGAAATTTAATTTAATTAACGTTATTGAAATGTGACACAAAGTTGAATAAATATAAAACAATAATGCACAGGAAATGGTACGCCAACAATTTATGGCCTTTAATGAAATTTTAATTAGTTGGATTAGGTGAAAATTGGGATTTAAATATTTAAATTTCTGATGTTTTTTGTTTGTTTTTGTATAACTAATACAAAAGAATTAAAATCATATTGACTGCCACAATTTATAAGATATCGTTAAGTGATAAATTTAATGAGGCAACCATTTCCGCAAATAATTGAAAATCATCAAGCGGCTAATTAACATTTGATAATCCCAACCAGGAAGCTTTTTGAACAGTAAACAAAATCTATTCGCGTTTTTTCCCCCAGTTGTGGCGGTCACTCAATGTCAATCCAAATGGCAAGATACATTTTTCATTGTCATATTTTTGGCCATTTCCCATTTTCAATTTCCAATAAAACCGATTCCGCTTCTATAGCCAGCGTTTTAAAATGTCAATCCGATGAATGTTTTATTTGCAATGCAGTAGTAGCAGTAGAAGCAGCCGCACTAACCATCAATTTATATGCCAGAGCATAAATGTGGGTTCGATATGGGATAATGGCATCTGGCGTTTTATTTAATTCGCACGAATGCATTCGATTTATGCATTTCAATAGATTCATTCATTGGAGGGGGCAGGGGGAGTGCTGGATCGCTGGATTGCTTCATGCATTTTGAAGTTTTACTTTTCTTTGTGGGAATAGAACCGAAACTTGCTCATCCAGTTGCCAGTCGTAGATAGCGACAGCTATTTGCGTCTTCACTTTCAATGGTTATATCTTTCCCCACGATTCTGCCCCGGTATCTTGGGTTTCCCTCTCTCGTTCGTGGCAATGAACTTTCGTGGGATGCAGCCGAGAATTTCAGCTCACTTTATATATCTGTGTATCTATCACTTGCCCAGAGCTGTCAAACTTGTTTTGCCCGCCAACGAAACCGAAATGAAGCTTGTTTCGGTTTGGTTTGGTTCTGGTCTGGTCTGGTGTGGACTGGCACTGAAGCTTGTGGTATCTACATGTTGCATGCCACCAGCAGCATCACATGAGGAATCCAATCTTCGCCCACGACATTTGCTGACCTTACGGATATGAAACGATAATGTTACGATATTGTGTCTTGCGGACCGAATGCATATAAATGAGCAAGAAAGCCTCAAGGCTGCACAGAGAGAAATCCCGAGGAAGACGAATATTATGTTATCCAAAGAATTTCCATCCTTCCCTACTTTAGTCTAACATTATCTTTTTGTGTTGCGTAGGTCGCTTGGCTACAAGTAGATACATGTAAAACAATCAAATGGAATACAGTGGCAGCCGGATAAAAGCGGAAAAGCAGCCTGGCAGACAAAAGATTGCCTTAGGTCTCCCATTCTGAACATTCGTTCAGTCATTCATTCTCGCATTCATTCGGTTGCCTGGCAATGTCGCTTTGCATGTGTGTCCCTACATGTCCTTTCCTTTTCCGTCCCCTTCTTCCCTCTCTGCGCCCTCTGGGCAACAGGGCGTATTCGTAATACTTGGCTGGGCTGCCTCTATGGCGGCTTTTGTTCAACATGACAAAGACATGACAGCGACAGGAGCAGCAGTGGCAGCAGCAGCAGCAGCAGCACGCAAGAAATACAACAACCACGAAATGACGCTCTTTGTAATGCTTTTAATGCTTTCAAAATTCTCCTTGGATTGATTTATGGCAACGGAGAAAAAGTCCAGAAACAGAAGCCACACAGACAAAAACTGTCACCCAAAACGGTTTTCTATAGAATGATTTTCTTATCCACTCTAGGTTAATTTTCCTTCAATTCAACAGGAGAGTTTTAATGCGAAAATTATAGATTTTCCAGCTGATTTTATTAGCTTTGAATGAAAGTAATTAAATTTTTTATTTGTAAAAGACAAACAAATATTTAGAATGTATACCAATTTAACAAAATTACAGATCCAAAATTTTAAAATATGTTTTTAATATTTTTATATATTTATAGTATACATATTCCAAAGTATTGTACGATTAAAGTTTAAGAAATTTTGCCTAACAATAATCAAAAAATGTAGAACTTTTTGAAAAATATTAATTTATTTCTTGCAGTTTTCATTGCTATAAAAAAAACTTTATGAAATATTTCATGAAACTTTGCCTAACAATAATATAAAGTGTAGAATAATTTGAAATATATTACATTTTATTTCTGGGAGTTTTTTTGATATAGAAATTTTTTTTAGCGATTTAAAATATATATATAATATCCATTTAATGTAACAGACTTTTCTGGAGAAATGGGTAACTTTTTGCTGTGTGCAATCCCAAGACAGGGCATTGACAAATCAATAGGAGGCTTTGCAGGTCAAAAGGAAAGATGACGAACAAGGCCAAGGATTATGGTGAAAAGCCATGAAGAAATATCTTTTTTGTGGCTTTAAATTTATTGAAGTTGCCTGATAAATGTCGCTGCTTCGTCCTGGCCACCAAATCCCATCCATTTATTAGCCCTGCAGAGCGCAGGAGAATGACAACTGAATCACTCCATTGTCACCAGGGCATTCATCAATTTCACTTACTTTCGCATCTCGTGATGCGATGGAAAAGCGGGAGGAAAATAAACTAAAGGACGAGCATAACTGGGAAAATGTTCAATGGCCTTGGGTAGGTAAACATTGTCTACCTCTTTGCTTTGTTTTGCTTCCATTGAAAGTTCTGTGCTGCCGGAGCTGATTTGCATATAGAAAACTTGTTAATAATGCCAACCAAGGTGGGATGAATGGGAAAATAAGCCAACCGTTCTCCGCCCCCGCAAAAGCAACAACTTTTCCAACATTCAGCTTAGATGAAAGTTTTCTGATTGAGTTTTTGACAGTTTCTGTGAGGGACTCTCCTCCGTTCCACAACATCACCAGAAACCCTAAAAAAACAAGGTGTTTGCTCTAAGCTTGTTTTGATTTTCCATTTATTGTTTTTGCTCAGCCCCCTCGGAAAAGTTTTGTTAGCTGCTAATTGCTTGAGCTCATAATTAGAACAAATGCAAATGATTGAAATGAATTTTGCCTGCCCGACCACAAAGTCCTGTATTTTGTAAATGTATGCAAATGACAGAACGCGTTCAAATTCACGACTAATTAGCCTGAAAGTTAAATGGAAAATTCACAAAGTATTCGGCATTATTTTATGTTGGCATACAAATTGGAATAATTTTGTGACGCCTGACAGTGTTTTTTTTTTGGGTTTTTGTGTGATTTGCATAAACAAATGCAAACGAATGCTTCATCAAGGAGCAAAGGAACCAGTCACCAGCCCACCTTCTGTTGGGCAAAAGTTTGGACATACAACTTTGATCATGCAAAAAGCATGCCGCATTTATGTTGCAGAAATGTAGATTAACTTTTCGGACAGCAAATTTTGAATGATGCAAAAAACTTGACAAAAATTCAGCTACCAAATTTCAGAATATAAATATAAATGGAAGTATTTTTTACCGCTCGAAATTGCGTATGATAATCTCTTGCATCCGCCTTAAATTACTGAATTGAAAATATTTAATTTATTCAATTGAAGAGGTTAATTATTGTGCCATGTGGTTTGCTACCACATCGATTTGGTCACCACTTAAATGCGATTCGGTGGCCTTATTTGCCGGATGCAAACAGGAGTAATTTAACGCATCGGCCAGTTTGTGGCTTGAATAATTACAATTAACAATTGGGTTTTCCCACTGTTAGCTTATTAATAATGAATTGAAATTTAATGTTGTGGCCGGGCGGATAAATGTCATTAATTATTTCAAGAAACTGGGTTATCAATAAACTGTTTATTTACATTTGATATCTGAGAAGTAGTAATTAGTATAATCTTTTAGTTGAAATGTTGATGCAATAAATTACTATCTTCATTGCATAAATCTGTTCACCACGATTAAATAATTTAATTTTTTCTTAGGTGGTTAAAGAGTTATATCTACACAGAACATTAAATTGTAAATAAGTGTAAAAAGTTCAAACATTAAATAAAGCTGTTAAATGATTTATATCTCACCATAAACGACCGCGTCCGGATTATTCGGTTGGATGGCACTTTAAATGCACGTAATTGCCTCAAATCCCTGGGACTATGTTGAAAATGGTTTTGCAACTCGAATTGCGCAATTCAGATTTTTGGCAGCCCTATAGGCCCTATCCTTTGATAGGGCCCAAATGAAATGCGCAAAATGTTGGGCTCTCGATTTGCCGCATCTAAAAAAAAAAGAAATAGAGAAAGATCAATGCGAAACAGCAACACAATTTGCGATTTTCGGGATTCAGCTGTTGTCGTCGTTGACGTTGTTGCAATTAGCCCCGAAATGTGGTTCAATTAGGAGGAGTGCACTCCGGGCTCCGGCCTGTGGACAGTGGGCGTGGTCCGGCGCCCTGTTAGCCGCTAATTTGCATATTGCATTACACGAAATTTCAAACTGGTCACGGCCTGAATGGGGCTCTGAGAGATGAATTCGGCTTGCGGCTCCCACCGAGCCCGTACAATGTTTTCCGGCTTAATTAAAAATTTTACGCCAAAATGCCCGCCCGCACTGCACTGCTTCAATAATTCGATTGTCCGTGGGCCGGAGTGGTGGATTTATTTTACGAATTCACGGAAAGCACGAAACAGGGATACCAAATTGATTTCTTTTTCCAGGATAGTGTGCAAAGTAAGGGATATTACATGGCAAAAAGTAAATGAGTTACTAACATTTTGCATATTTTATTTTTACACATTTATTGATTTTAAGAACGACATAACAATCGGTTTTTTTTATAGGGAAAAAGTGAATGGGGTTTCTTGAATGGAAAAATTTCTCTAAAAAGAAATATTTTTATAATATATACAATTAATTTATTTTATTCGATATTTTTAACATATTGATTGTTTAAAAGGCAAAGCAAAAATGAAAATGAAATATGTCTCTAAAAAATAAATAAATAGAAATATTTTTTATATTATTTGGTTATGTTTTGTTAGAACGTACAATTTTCTTTGTGTTATTATGAAAAGCGGGGCAGGAAAATAATAGTGTTTTTGCCGACAATGGGAGGAAATTGTCACTAACTTTTAAACGTTATATACGTAGATATGATTATGGGATTTTCCCTGTGTAAAACATTTGAGCGCATCGATTTTGCCATAAACATCCTGTCTGTTCCATTTTAATGTGCCGACATCATAAAGAGCCCGTTAGTCCTGTTGCCAATAAGCGGAAAATCCTGGATGCCTGGATGCCTCGATGCCTGGCTGCCTCCCAGTCTCCTCTGTATGTGCGGGAATTCCTTTAAAGATAAAACTGCTCCGCAAAACTCCGGCGTAAACGTCAATTATGGGGGCGTACATCCCGAATCCGAACCCGACCCGGATGATTGAATGTCTGAGGCTGGTTGTGGAAAACAAAAACTAAACAAACAGCAGACGGCAGTGCAAACCTCGCTTAAACCTCGTCAATGCCAACGCCGGCTGAAGTGGTAGTGACATTTTCTGAAAGTAATCCCCACCATGCTGGTGAAATGTTTGATTTATGTCAACGTGAGGTAAGGGCATTAGACCATTAGATGGCATATATATAGGTAAAGAAAAAAAACACGGTGAAAGCAGAGCTTCGGGGTTATGACGCATTTGATGAGCTGCCAAAGCACTTTTAGTTTCAGTTTCGTTGCATACGAATTAAGCAATTTATTAAAAACTTAGTTGTTAGCCATAAAAGTTTTCTTTTGGTCATGTAAAAATGAACCACAATCTCACAGAGGAACAGCAGGCAGGCGAGGAATAAACATATTCCCAGCAAAATCCAAATCCAGGTCAAATCAGTCACCTTAAACTCGTTGAATGCCGCATAGGGAAAGGGATCCTCCTGGGAGATCATTCCCAGGTGGATCATCTGTCGAATGGTTACCTTTTTCCAGTACTCCACAAGACCCGCTGCGTGAGTTTGATGGATCAGCCGGTTCAGTGGTTGTTCATATATCGAGTTAGCTTGCATGGGAAATGACAGGAGTACATTGTCGCTGATGATCTGCAATCCGGGAAGGGAACAATAAGCCGGTTGTTTATATAGCTCCTGCTTCTTGGCCACAATGAGCCACTCCGAGATTAGGGATGTAAATGCTTGGGACATATTTATGCTACTCCTTAGTCTCTGAAGTTCTGGGGTGCTTACGTAAGTGATCTTGGAACGTATTGCAGAAATGGGTCGATCCTCCTTTAATGTGTCCAGATAGAAGCGCTCTGCCTCGCCGAAATAAACACTGACTGGGGAATCTCTTAGTTCCTCGAAATTGGAAATCTGATGGGCTGTAGGATGCTTGGTGAGTAAGGTTTTCAAATGAGCTGCATATAAGCTACTCAGCACCATTCCAAGAAAAAACAGGGTAGCATTGGTGACCCTAGAACTCACAGTATTCCCTGCTTTTAAATTGAAAGATTGACCCATTATCCCCGAGATCATGCGTTCATTCAGGAAGAGATTTGACCAGTCCACCGATTTGTGAAGCAGCAAGGATCCGAAGCAGGTGTCCAGGATGCTGAATATGCAGTAGAAGAATACCAGGACGAACAGGAACCTCTTACCACAAACCACCAGATATACATCGGCTGTGGGAATTTCATGGGCACACGGCACCAGAACCATCCACTTGTCCATGTCGAAAATATCAGAGAAAACCCCGAATTCGTTGGACCTCTCAAAGCCACATAAACTAATGGGCATACTTATGGTTCCATTAAGCGTCATATTCCTTAGCAGAAAAAGGGTTATACGAAGTCCTGGTTCAATGGGTCGCTGCCATCGGAAAGTAAAGTTGTAAATCTTCGTGAACTCGTGGAGGAATTTATAAACGAATCCTGTCATTTCCAGATCTCCTGTTTTCGGATTGCGATAACCTATCGAACGGGGTGGATATTGATCGGGCAGGGTCAGAATATGTCTGCCATGGAAGTTACGAATTTTCTCGAAGATGTGTCCATTATTGGGTTTTACTTCCATCCATAATTTCGGGGCATAGGGCTGCAGGCGATATATCCTATTCTCGCGTCCAATTACAGCCAAATTAATAAATTGTAGCTGTTGTGCCATGGAAGCCACCTCATCAGATGGTTCATCCTCCCAGTTTCTTACCAGCAAGAGCCTAACTCCTCTCATATTCAGAAAAATCCGGTCGAGGGTCTCCCATAACTCAGAGTCCAAATCCGTGTTTCCTGTTTGCCAAACCAAGGCCAACATTTCGTTATTGAAGCTGCCTCTCACATAAAAGTCCATCTTCTCATCGAATTTTAAAACTGGCCAGGAAATTGGAATATCCTGATAAACCCGCTGGCTATGACTCACCATAATAATGGTTTCGAAGGGCTTATCTCTATGGATTCTGGCCAGAGTTGAGTTTAACCAACTGCTGTCGTTGGTTAAAATTAAAAGTTGTACCACAAGCTGCCACATGTCAAAGAGGAATGATCCAATGGAATGGTATGGTATGGGGTAAAAGTGTAAAGCTTCGGCTCTAATTAGTGGAAATAAAAAATGATTGCAGGGCTTGCAGGACATTAACATTAAAACCATTAACTTAAAATTGTAATGCCACAAAAACGCTTTTAATTCATTATTGCAGGTGTAAATGTATTTCTGGGATTTCAGAAAGGGAATCAACAAACGACCTTTAACCTTTGCTGCTGAGTTTAATTTTTAATAAGCAAGGATTACAATATGTATATATATGTATATTTGTAGCATATTGTGGAGTAAACGATTTATACATTTCAAATAAACTAATTACTGTCCACTCATTACAATCCAATTATCCTTTAATTGAGGGTTTGAACTCATAATTAATCAAACGCTTAGATGGAAATAAATTATAATCATGGGACAAAACACTTGGCTGGAGCTCTCAATTTTCGATTCTCCACAAAGCAATTAACCATCAGCTCGCAGAGGAAAATGAGGCAGGCCAGGAGTAAACAGATTCCCAGCAAAATCCAGATCCAAGCCAAGTCAGAGACCTTAAATTCCCTGAATGCCGCATAGGGAAAGGGATCCTCCTGCGGTATCAATCCGAGGTTGACCATCTCCCGTAGGGTTTCCTGCTTCCAGTAACCCACAAGTCCAGCGGCTTGAGTTCGATGGATCATCTCGTTGAGGGGCTCCTCATAGATGGAATTCGCCTGCATGGGAAAGGAAAGCCAGATATTCCCTTTGACGACCAGCATTTCAGGCTCAAAGCAAAATACCGGTTGCCGGTAGAACTCCTGTTTTTTGGCCATAATGAGCCACTCAGAGATGAGGGAGGAAAATGCCACCGACCTGTTCATGCTATTTATTAGCTCCCGGAGTTGCAAGGTGCTAACATAACTGATCCTGGATTGGACGGGGTCCGAGGGAAAACCGTTTCCCAAAAACAATTTCAAATAAAAATGCTCAGCTTCATCGAAATAAACACTGACTGATGAATCTCTTAAGTCCTCAAAAGTGGATATCTGATGGGCAGTGGGTCGCTTGGTGAGTAAGGTTTTCAAATGGGCTGCATATAAGCTGCTCAGCACTAGTCCCAGGAAAAACAGGGTAGCATTGGTCACCCTGGAGCTTACAGTATTCTTCGCTCTCATATTGTATGATTGACCCATAATTCCCGAGATCATGCGCTCATTCAGCAAGAGATTCGACCAATCCACTCGTTTCTGGAGCAGCAGAGGTCCAAACAAGCTGTCCAGGATGGTAAATATGCAGTAGAAAATCACCAGGACCAACAGGAACTTCTCGCCACAAACCACTAGATATACATCGGCAGTGGGAATTTCCTGGGCACATGGAACCACCATTAACCATTGGTCCAGGGCGAAGATGTCCGAGAAAACTCCGAATTGAGTGGAACCCTCCCAACCACACAGGCTGATGGGTAGGCTAATTGTTGCATTCATGGTCATGTTTCTTAGCAGGATCAAGGACATGCGTTCACCCACTTCAATGGCCCGCTGCCATCGGAATGTAAAGTTGTAGAACCGATTGAATTCCTTTAGGAACTTGTAAACATATCCCGTCATTTCCAACTCTCCGGTTTTCGGATTTCGATAAACCACCGAACGGGGTGCAAACTGATCGGGTAGGGTTAGCATATATCTTCCATAAAACTTGGTGATTTTCTTGAAGATGTGCTCATGGCTTGGGCTTACTTCCACCCATGATTCCGGGGCATAGGGCTGCATGCGATATATCCTGTTTTCCCTTGTGATCGCAGCCACATTCAGGAATCTTAAATAAGCTGCATTTTCAGATACATCCTGGGGTGGCTTTTCCTCCCATTTCCTTACCAATAATATTCGGACTTGTCTCATATTCAGTAAACTACGGTCCAAAGCCTGCCATAATTCTGAGTCCAAATTTGGGTCGCCAGTTTGCCAAACCAAGACCAGAGATTCACTATTCAAGCTGCCTTTCAGATGGAGGTCCATTTCCTCATTAGTGTTCAAAATGGGCTGTAGAAAATTTTCCCACACTCTATCATGGAAATCCTGCTGGCTATGCCTCACCAAAATAATGGTATCGTAGTTCTTTTCGTTATGGATTCTGGCCAGGATTGGGCCCAACCAACTTGTCTCGTTGGCCAAAAGTACCAGTGGAACCAGCAGCTGCCACATGTCTAAACGGAGTGGCTCTAAAATTTCCTTTCAAACCTTTCAGACCTAATTAAGTCTGATTTGGGGGCTCGCTAATGGTCTTTGGATTGCAGAGTCTTGAAAAATGGCCACCATTAGCATTAAGGTTTATGGCTTAAATGGGCTCAATTATAATTTGAGCCATTTGGCAGGGGGCAAATATTATCTGGCTGAAAAGGGGTGAGAGAGCTTCAGTTATTTCCATCTCGTGGTGAATATTTCAAAATGATTTGTTAGCCGGATATCTGGACGTTTATAATTGCCTGAGCAAATTGCTTTCAATGTTTTTCGAGGAAATTTGCTTGGCCAACAGGACTCTATTAAGACTGTTTGCCAATTATTTGGTTTCGGTTTCAGGTTTGTGAATATTTGCAATTAAAATATATATTGAACTCATTGATTGATTGCAGGTGGGAATTTAGATTGCTTGATATGATTTCAATGGCACTAGGACACTAATTGCTCTGCCATGAATTATGCATTATTTTCACTGCATACGAACCACATCCTTCCACAACCTTAAGCTGCTCATCAACTTTTCAACAACTTTGGCCCCGTTTCCGCTTCCTCGATTGAATTTTCTACATTTGCACTTCCATTTTGCCGCTTCTCCTTCAATTAAACAAGTTAAATGTGCAAAGCGAGAAAAATGAGAAGGAAAATGCTCGAAAAAATGTGTGGAAAATTCTGAATGAGTCGAGTGCTAGACTGCTTGAAGAGCGTGTCGCATTAATTTTCACGCCAGTGCATATATGATTTTTCTTTATTCATATTTCAGGCATTCAGCGTCTGCTCCCCTTTCAGCGAGTGTGTTCGTGTTCCTGCATATAGTTTGGATTTCATGGAGAACACTTTTTTATATGAATACACTCGTACAATATTAAATTTCTCATAGAATTCAGTTTGTGCTATAAGCAAAAAAAGTTAACAAATATATTTTAATATCGATCGATGTTTTGTTTAAACCAATAATCACAACTTTTTTATCCCCAACTCGTACTGTAATCTCTCTCCAAATTAATTACCTACACTTCTTTAAAATATATTTATGTTTTTAAATATGTTTTTGAATTATCGTTTTCGACAGTATTTTTATTATTATTTAGACTTTTTGCATTTACAAATAATAAATTTATAGGTTTATGAATTATTGTTTTCGACTCAACTTTTCCCTTTTTTTTTCGACTTTGTTATGTATTAACAAATAAAAAATATATTGGTGCGTGATGTTTCTTTATCAACTCTAAAAGGGTTAAAAAAAAGTTTATAATGAATGAAACATGACAATGAAAACGTATTTGACTGGAATTGCAATTAATTTTAAACTCAAATATATTATATCCACCCTTTTTTTTTATATATTTCCGCAGTGTGCTTTCCCGTTCCTCGTTTTCGTTGACATGCATAAAATTGCAAAAAGAATTCTTGCTAGGCTTAATTTAAGCCAGGCCCTGACGAACACGGTAAGAGTTCCAGTTGCTTTCCTTTTACCCCTGTGCAGCATGGCGTATGCGTAATGTAACATTAATTGTATTTATTTGCTTTGTTGATTGATTTGCTTCTGCTCGGGCTTCCTTCCACCTTGTCTTCCCTGCCATTCGGCCCCTGGCATCGAACATTTTACGACCCACATCTTTTCCCGGGCCAGACAATTTGGTTTATCAAAGTCATTTGGCTTCTGGCCTAGAGGCAATAGAGGCCCCTCTGCCAGCCACGCCCACATAAATTAACGCAGATTTAACGAAGCGTTAACACAAAAGACGAGCCCAAAGCAGCTGCCATCTCCAGGACATCCCCATACCCCCGGCTCCTGCAACTTTGCGACAATAAATTTATTGGTTTTATCCTGCTGTTGCCTCTGAGGCTTATCCCTGTTGTCTGTTCATCTCATCCAACATGTGCAGTAAATTTTTATGTCAAATGAGTTTCGGCAGCGTGTTTTTCCCGCCGCTTTTAATATAATTTATGCATCAAATAATGAGCGTGCTTTTAGGCGCTCCTCGAATACCATATACCATATATGACTGTGTGCAGGAAAAGCATATATGGGAGTGAAAAGTTATTAATTGATACGGCTTTAAAGCCGTTGACTCGCTGGCTGCTCATCCCCACCCCTCCAGTCGAGTGGCACTCGCTGAAAACTTTGCCCAGGAAAAGTTTTTTATCCCACAGAAACGTGGAAACCCGGAAAACCTGAAGACTGAAGACAGAAAACCTGAATCCCTTTTGATGGCTTCGCCTAAGTAGGGTTCCTTAAGATTTTTCGACAATGTGTTAAGTGGAAATTGACACAGGCCAAAGGGGAGAACTTGAAATGATTGAACGCATTTTGCACCGAATGTCTTTAAAGGCCCAATATCTGGTATTTGGTTCGCATTTAAACTTTGCCAGCCAGCAAAAAGTTTTAGCCATGTTAAGCTGGGAAATTGTTCGCCATTTTGCGGGCGCCATTTTCAGTTGTGTGCGCTTTTTAATTAAAAAAGGGAACCCACTGTAGGAAGTGGGGACAGAGACATTTGAACTTGTTCCTTGCCTCCGTTAATTTCCAATCTCTATTCCTGTTCTGAAACTTTAGACACAAAAAAAGAAAAGAAAATGTAATTAAAATACTGCAAATATTTGTCCAGTTCTCTGTTCGAATGCATTTCCGTTCTTGTCCTCTGACTCACCGATTTTCAACGATTTCTTGACCGATTTTCCAGTATGTCTCTTCATATCCTGGCATCTATAGCGGGATATTCCCATTCTCATACCCTTTTCCTCATTTGCCTGTATCCTTTCTCGAGTTTGCGCTTGTTTGTCATCCTTTTTGCGGTCTCCTGCCGCATATACCCTCCACATGATTGCGGCTTCCAGCTTTTGCATATTTCCCCATGAATACGATTTCCTCGCACACATCCACACATCCGCAGAATATTCAGTGAAGATGGTCGGAATTATGCGCGGATATTCGCAGATATGCGGAGTAAGTTGTCAGTCAAACACACGAGCTCAGGTTGAAAATATTCCCCCATATATTTTGGTTTCTTTCGGTATGTAGACAATTTAGTTGTCAACCTTGATTCGGGACCATTTATAGGGTTTGAGGCACATTTTCAGGAAAATATATATGGAAAGAATGCCAATTTGCGGGAAATATTATTATTAGTTGTTAGATTATGAATAGAAAACTTTTAGAATTTATTCTTTACAAATTTCTTAAATTTGTGAAATATTTTGTAGGATGGGAAAGTAATAATGTGAACATTTTCAATATGACAAGGCAACTATAAAATATTTATTTAAAATATATTAAAGGGATTTAATAGTCAAAATAGTAAATTTTATAAAAGAACTGAAATTTGTATGAACAAATTGTATTGTTATTTTTATGCGAGATCTCTAGTTTAAGAAAATATACTTAAAAGATTACAATTATCAAGGAGAAAGAAACATTTTAATACATTTGGCGTATTAGTTGTTATTTGAAATGACATTTTTAAAGCTATTGCCAATGATTTTTCTTCAAGCTGCAGTTAAGGGTCTTAAGAAATTTAAGCGCCAGTCGATGTGTCAATAAAACCCTCAAAAAATCATGTTTAACCTATTGGCTAATTTATTTTAAACAATTAAACACATTGACAGCCACCTAGAACCTACAATATCTTGAGTCATGTTTGACAATGTTAGACCATGTTTACCCTGTGGCACTTTTTGCATCTTCGAGCGACTTGAAGAGAGTCTCGCACCGAAACCAAAACAGAGAAACTTTGCCAAGGCTCCGCACCCCCCCGTCGGCCCCCTCGCCATGCCACCCGCTAGACTCCCAGCGGCGAGCACGTGTAGTTCCTTGGTTGTGATTGGCCAACGGCTTTCGCTTTTCGCTGTCGCAGAGAGCAGGCGAACAGAGTTCGGCTGGGCAAAGGTAAGAGAGCGGGCGAAGAGAGAGCGCGTCCGTAAACTGGTTTCGGGCAAAGGCACCCTGTACGGGGGCACACAGTGAGCCCGACGACAACCTCGTCGCCTCAGTTGTTGTTCGGCGTTCTTTGTGGTCAGACACTGGCGTATACGCAACGTCATCGTTTTCTGGCGTCGCATCGAAAAACGAAATTTCGAACAAAAACTCTGCATACCGGTTGCTTTGTATTCAGATTCTTTTCGCTTGAGAATCGGTTTCTCACGTAAATCGAAACGTTTTCCGTTACACAGTGGCTTTCGAATAATTATTTATAATTCTTGAGCGGCACTTCAAGAGATTTTTAATAATTATTGGTATATGCCGATTGCACATTTTTGTCGCCGTGGGCTGCATTCTTAAAAAACGGGTTTGGCGGCATTCTAAAATTTTATGCTCGTGACGAAAGTGAAGTTCTCCTCGATCATAATCTAAGCATTTCCGTTTCGCGAAAGTTAAAGAGACAAAGCAAATAAAAAAGAAAAGAATTGTAATTTTTCGGGATTCGCACAGCTGAACTGGCACAAAGTTATTTAATATTCAGACGTAACAAAAAACCAACAGCCACGGAAAAAAATCTTCCACGGACCAACAGCAACAAGTCGGCGCCTCTCAAAAAGCCAACTCTCTTACCCAAATCCGACCTCAAATAACGTTGTGTTTATTAACATTCAGCTGAGAGCCTAGGAAAAAAAGCGTCGTCTTCATCGGCGTCCGTTTCCAAGAATTGGCAGTTAATTTTTGAAATCACCTCCGACCGGCCAAGCCAACAAAGAAAAAAAAAGAATTAAGAAAAAAGAACCGAAGAGCTACGAAGACCTGTTAAATATCCGTAGGTGTTGCACGTGCTTGTGTGTCTGTGTGTGATAACTGTGAAACTATATACCCATAAAGCAGCTGAGACAGGAAAAAGGAAAAAATAAGCAGCAGCAGCAGGTGAGTCGCCATATCGATGATAGTCGAGAACTTCTCGCGCAACCCACGCGGAGACGCTTAGAAATGGAAAGTTTCGCATCATTTCATAATAATCTAGTGGAAAGTGCTGACTGACACTGTAAACTAAAACGCCCCCCTCGAAAAAACGAAACCAAAGAAAAGAAAACTTTTTGCAGATCGCAGCTAAAAAACTGATTACGCGACGCGTTCTAGATACATTTGGGTTGCACTGAAGATCTATCTTTGTATCTGGTGCGAGCGAATGTTGAATGTGTGCCAAAATGAGATGAAAAATAATAATAAAAGCCCAAACGTCGACCGACAGTCGTGTTTATTAGTTTTATAATTTATTGCACAACAATAACAAGAGAGTAAACATGCATATATATTTTGGAATCGAGAATTGTTTGATTCTCTCTCTTGCATCGGCACCATGGTGAAATGCATCTGCAAGATACACACGGAACCCAGCGAGACAGACGCATAATAAACGATAAATTTCAGGGCAATGACAAAATTGCTGATAACTGACCAGCCAACATTTCGATTCTCTCTCCTCTGTCCGCTTTGTTTGATCATTAATATCCGTAGTTTAGCTCACAGAAAACTCTTTTAAGCGGGGGGAAAAGTTCAGAACTTCAAGGTTAGTTTGTATCTGACTTCTTAAGCTTAGCTAATGATCTATGTCCATAATATATAGATAGACGAATGATAGCCTTTAGAATGTTTGAAATAATTTCCCGAAAAAAGTAAAAATCAATGCTACCACCCCACGGTTGCCGCTGATTTAGCAATCGTTGTTTTGCTCAACAGATTTATGTTTGTGTGTTTTATTAGACCCTGTACCTAAAGGGTAAAGGGTATATTAAGTTTGTGCAAATGTATGTAACAGGCAGAAGGAGGCGTGGCAGACCCCACAAAGTATATATATTCTTGATCAGCATGACGAGCTGAGTCGATATAGCCATGTCCGTCTGTCCGTCTGTCCGTCCGTCCGTCCGTCCGTCCGTCCGTCCGTCCGTCCGTCCGTCCGTCCGTCCGGATGAACACACGGATCTCAGCAACTGTAAGAGCTAGAAGAACCGTATTACCAGTGTAGATTCTTCTAATACTGAGTAAATTAGAGTTTATTTTTTTAAGTCTGTGCCACGCCCACCGCCCCCGCAATTTGTATTTGAATTTTTGCACTGCCCTGCACTGCACAATTTTCAAGCTAAAATTTTTTTAAAAATACATATGCAATTGGAGCAAAGATTTCTACCGATCCTGAAAATTTCATCAAGATTGGTTAATTAGAAATCGCACAATAAATACCTAAAGTTTACAGGCGCTAAACAGAAAAAAATCTGTTTATTTGCTCAAACAAACGGTAAATCGCTTGCGTTCGGTGGTTGATTTTTCTCGGAAGTGCCGCTGCAGATGCGTTGCCATTACCTTCATATACATATGTATGAATGTGCGTCTTCAATATATTTATAGTGTATTAGCTGCCGGTTTGAAAAGTTTGGGTTTGTCGAATGGTTACGACGTTCGACTTAAAACGCGAAGATCTTGGGTTGGAATCCCAGAACGGACTCTCGGTGTGAATATATATATATATATATATTTTTTTTTTGTACAGGGTCTGTAACAGTCGGGAAACTCGACTGTAACGTTCTTACTTGTTTTTTTTTGGCTTAGGCCAAAACGTATCTGTGAGGTGCGTTCCATGGAGGGGGTGCCGGGAAAGAAAGGGGTTCAGAGAGAGGTGAAGAGGGAAGCAGACATAGCCTGAGTGGCCGCCCGCTGCTATTTATAGGTGCTCAACAAACACACACACGTTCATAAGCGCTCCTCGCACAAAATGTATCTTATGGATACACAGGCAAAAAGTTTTGCAGCGCCCAGCCGTCTTTTCCGTCCCGCTATTCCTCTCTCTTTCTGGCTCTGTCTGGTGCTGTCTGCCTCATAAATATATGGCAGTACGACATTGTCGAGACACAGAACCCCAGAGCACTGAAAAAAAGGGGTCCCCTTTAATTCAAAGAAAGTATTTTCTATGAAACTCATATGCTCTTAATAGTTTTCCTTTAAAGATTTGTGGATTTAGAATTAGTACCGAATTTTGCTAAAAAATAATAAATTTCTAAATTATATCCATGTAATTCAAATGAATTTGATAATCGTTTCTTTGAACAGTGCTTGTGTTCTTGAATATTATAAATATATATACAGATTATTTTCTCTGCTACCGACTGATCCCCGATCGCAGAGATTCTCTCTTCTGGACATCTCACTGGCTTCTATGGCAAAGCAAGTTGCCTTTTTACTGTCGACTGTCTCCTTGGCAGTTAGTTTCTGCGAAATCGAAAACAAGATTGATGCCAAGATGCCAAATACAACCGGACTTTCAAAGGGGCGTGAGATATCCGAAAGCCGTAAGGAGACAACGCAGCTGCTCGCCGTCTGCCTTTTGTTATTTTGTTAGCCATCTATTTGCCAATTGGTATCTGTTTAATTGCCGTTGTTCATCTGTTTATTTGGAGGATTCGTATAAAAAAACACCAGGAACACCAGACCCGACACACACACGGGAACTTGGCAATTTTCCTTTCAAGTTTTCCCGCGTACCGCATACCGCGTACAAATTTCGGGAAAAAGTGCGCAGTGCTCAAAGAAATACCAATCAGCAGTTTCGACCAGTTTCGTTTTTGCAGCTTGCATAATAATCCACAGGCAAAAGAGCTTGCGGCAAGTGCAACCGAAACGGAGGCTGCGGCTCCGGCTCTGGCAGCGGCTGCGACTGCGCAGTAAAATATCTTTCAGTTTGGGGCATGACAAAAGCTGCCAGCGCGATTCGCTACATTGCTTGCTACGTAATTGCAAGTTCGAGCGCAAAACTTGAAAAACAGCCACACAGCGCACTCAACATCCAATATCCAACATCCAAGAGATACGGGCCACAAATTGCAGCTGACTGCAGTTTTGCTTTGTTTGCTGCCCATCTCGCTCACTCTCCCTCGCCCGAGATACGAATGTATCTGTGTAACTGCCGCTGTGTGTGTGTGTGTGTGTGTGCCTGCAAGAACCGGAAAGGAAGTGATGAGTAAGTTACCAAGACTTTGACTCCGAACGCGACTCCCAGTCCAGCCAGAAACCGGTTTTTGCTCTCGAATGCTTCTTTTCCAAGAAGCACGACGCCAAGTCATTCACTTGCATGCGATACGAGTTTCTAATTGTTGTTGTTTCTGTTGTCGTTGTTGTTGGTGTTGTTTCTGGTGCTTTTGTTGTTGTTCTGCTGGCTGCGCAGCCGCTCTTTTGGTTGCAGTTGCAGTTGCAGCTATCAAGCGAGGGCGCAAGAACAAAACGGAATCGGTAGAACCTACACTTAACAAAATTTATGAATTTAAAATGAGATATGATTTTTTAAGAGTTTTGAAATGCTTCCAAAAATTGTATAAAATGAGATGCAGGTTTTAAAGAATGAGTTTAAAAGTTAGAGTTTGTAGAGCTGATTCTAAAGAAATTTTGTTTTAATAATATTAATTGGAAAAGCTTTAAAATTTAAAAAAATAATTTGCAATATATTTATAAATTTTTAATAAAAAAATAAATAAATACGCATATAGTATATTAATTTTATTTCATTAAAATTATTAACCGTAAAAGATTCAAAATTTTAGTTGCTTGGGTTAATTCATATTACATATCAACAAATATTAAAATAAAATAATCATTATTTAAATATATTTTGTTACTTAAACAGATTTTTTAAAAATTCGAAGTACAAAAAAAATTAATTGTTGAATAGTCAAGATTTTCTTAAAAGCCATGGAAGATGGTGAATTTTTCAAGTTAAAAAATAATAGTTGACATTTAGTTAGACTGAAATATTAACAAACCAAAACAAGTATTTAAACAATAGTATAATCATTAAAAAATTGTTCCAAGCGTAGCAGCACGAGGCAGCAAACAATGCGAAACCGATAGTTGCCCCTAAACCAGAAGATTCGAGTGGAAGAATCCGAAGCGAGACGTGCGTAGCTTGTAGCTTGGTAGAGTGAACTGAGTGCAGCAGTGGTGGGCGGAACGGGAGTGGCCGTTGGAGGTGGGTGTTAAGTGCTGGGCAATGCTTCACATCCCTTCCCCGCCCTTTTTCCCCGTCAAGCTGGATCGTTCCTTTGGCTGGTTGGGTTTTTGTGTCTAGTACGACGCATGTGCAGCCTGCTTTCTTGAGGTACTTGAACCTTATTGTTCCTATGTGTGTATGGTAGAAGTGTATTTGTGGCAACAAAATGGCGTCGGTGCTAAGGTAGCTCTAGCTGCTAACAGAATGATATATGGTTGTGGGCGAACCCTGGCACATTGAACCCTGTCCGGATAATGAAGAAATTTATGTAGACCAAGGCAAAGGGATAACCAGAAAACTGTGGGGATACAGAAGTGTAAAATTAAAGCTCAGGAATCTCTTTAAAAATTAAATAAAATAAATAAAACTTAAAAGATATTCCCGAGTTTGAAAAATCCAAAGATACTCGTACTTATTCAATGAATAATATAGAAAAAAACGTTTAGTCATTCTGACGAAGCAATTTCATTAAGGAAAATAAATTTCTGATTTCCCCCCTACCGAGGAAAATTGCTTTTGGTTTGGCAGTGAGAATAAACAATATTTGAGGAATATTTGTAGTTTTAACACATCTTAAAAATTTAACTATAAATAACACTCTCAAAATCTTGTTTTGATCAATCTTTCCATGTGACATTTTAAGTCTCAGCTAAATCCAAACACTTTGAAAACAGAAGCGGCCATTGGGTCAAACTCCAATGGGTCAAACTGGACACCTCCCTAATCCCCGTTTGAATGCAGGCTAGCTGGCTGACCTTAAAAACAAAGCTGATTTATGTCGCTCCCCGAAAAGTGTCAACTGCCGTCCAACCTCAACCCAATGCCCTCCATTCGATTCCATTGGATTCCGTTTCTAGTCATTTCAGAGGTATCAGCTGCTGGCAATTTGAACTCAATCGACACCCAAATTGATAACTTAATGCGAGACAAAAAAAACCAAACCAGAGGCGTCGTGTAGTTCGGTATGGGACAGAGAGGGGGAGGTGCTGGGAATGGGCTTTTAAAAAGTTGGTTCAGCATATTTATTCACTGGAGACAGTGCCGAGAAATTCGAGACTTTGCCAAAAGGCCAAAAGGAAGCGAACAACAAACAGACGAAGCAACAACTAAAGTCATATCTCTCAGATTGTTGTTGCACTTGTTGTGGAAGTTGCTGTAGCTCATGTTGTTGTTGTGGTGGCTGTTGTAGTTGCTGCTGCGCTTTGGCTGCCTTGTCATTTACACGCGTAAACGTCCGTGACCCTCTGGCCCGGCTTTTTTGTTTTTTTTTTTCCTGAACTGACTACTCCGCCAACTTTGATGGCTCCAAAAGACAAAGACAGCTCACAAAAGCCACTGAAACAGCAAGGAAGAGAGAGAGAGGACGAGTGGCCGGGATGAAGGCAGAGATGCTAACCAGCTGTTGGCATAAAGTTTCCAGTTTTTAAGCATCTCAACGCGGGGTAGCCTGGGAAAATAATCAGTCTTTAATATCCATAATCGAATTCGGCTCAAATAAAGCCTGAAAAATCTTTATTCCGAGAAACCAAATAACGAAATTATTATTTATTATCTTTTAAAGCAAACATTGCAATGAATCGTTTATTGTGTGTCTACAATATATGGAGAAAATAATTCATCAGGCGGGTGGCAAACCAACTTTAAATTGGATTAAGATATGTTATATTGGGTTTAAGTCCATAAATGTATTTATGAGTTATTTAAGAATTTTATTACCATTTGATTTTATTAACCGTCTTACCAGATATAACTAAAAGCCCCATAACTTTTAATAAATTAGTTGGTGATGCCAAAAGATATATAAATTGGTAATAAGCGATTAAAGAGAAGTAAAAATTGCAAAAATAATACAATAAAGCTTTCAAGCTGAATTTGGCAGGTATAAATTAGCTAAGCTCCTCAAAATAACTACAGACAAATAAACAAACTTTAATTTCAATAACCGAAAAGTATCTCACTTCGAACTCAATTAAAGTGCAGACACTTCCCAAACAATGAATTGAATTACGAATTCAAAACAGCACAAACTCGTGTGTGTAGGAGGGCTAGATTCGCTCGGTCTCAGTCTCAGTCTCAGTTTCGGTCTCAATTGAAAATAAATTCAAATTTCAACCCGAAGAGGTGTCATCGCACCACGAGCTCGTCTAGGCGGTGAGTCAATCGAAGCTCATGATTAGCATGCGGCTTTCCAGTGAACATTTAGCTGACTCAAAATCACAAAAAAGCAGGTCCAAATCATCGGGTCGATGGATAGTTAATGACTCACTTTAATAGACAGATCGATGGACCCGCGGTCTCAGCGATTAGGCGACGTTTGATTACAGAATATCCGACAAAGCCAAGCTCAACGCCTTTCTACTTTTCCATCTTAAAGAGTGTTTCTTTTTTTTATTCAATGATTTTTCGCTTCTACTTGCAGATACAACGCAGCGCAAATTGGCAGTGAATGGGCAGATTTCGTAATAAAACGTAAAGCAGGGAGAGGAATCAACTGACGCAATTCAATTTGCCAGCATCGCCGGCAACCGCAACCTCATAAATTGAGATTAGGCAAGAGAGCTCAAGGGAACCACCGGAGAGCTTTAAGCTGAAATAGCAAATCAATCACAAAGAGCGCTCGCCGCCCCACAGCAATTTGCATGAGCAGAATTCAGCAGCAGCAGGAGGAACCGAATCCGAATCCGAATCAGTCCCACAACCAGAACCAGCCGCCGCAGATACAGATACAGAATCATCCCGGGCAGAGCCAGCAGCCAAAGCGTCGGCCAAGTGGCGTTTTATGGCAATTGCGCCATCAGCTGCACAAGCGTAGCACGCGGAAGATGAAAACCATTTCATGATACTACAAGTGGTCCGAATCGGTGCTATTGAACTATCTCAGAATGCCCTCGACGCCGTACGATCTGGTCCAGGATGACCAGGATCTCCGCGTTCCGCTCCACGCCGAGCAGGCCTTCTTCCATGGCATCACATTTCAGGCGAAGGTGAGTCTAGGAATCTCCCCCTATCTCTACTTTATTCCATATCATTTTGCTGGCATCTGCTAATTACATTTTTATGTTTCAATAAATTCGAAATAAAACATTTCGTTGGATTAATCTTCAGGGAATCTCTGAAAGTCGTAAATTCTGGGCAATCATTTGGAAATGGAATTTCTTCTTCAAAACTTTTTACGGGTTCAATAACTTAGCAAACAACTTCAAGATATTTATTTATTTGTATCTTCCATTGTATATATTCTAAATGGGATTTATTTATTTCATGGTTTTTTGTTTAATTTTAAATGACTTAATCTTTCCATTAATGTTCTTTGAAAGTATTTTATAATACAGCAAATATAGTTAATAATAAGCTCTTTAAAATAACGATAAATTCAATAACCGCTTTCAAATTCGTAAATTATTTAATTCATTCCATTATAATATTTAGTTTTAAAGAGAAAATAAAAGATATTTCAAGTTCCTTATAATCTTTTGTGTGTCTGGCATATTCCTGTGCTAAATTGTTTACATTCCTTTTGAAATACTCTTAAATCTCATTCTGTAAACCGGAATTTCCAAGGTATTAGTCATAGAAATATTTGAGATATTTCGTATATCCGTGCAATTCTTCAGTTTACAACTCTTTGAATGAACAAAACTTCAATGAAGGCTGATTGGTGGAAACATATCTAAAAAATTTGTGAATGCAATTAATTGTGTTTGCAATATTTGTTGCCAACTGGTTATTGCAATTCGTGTTTTAAATTTCGAGTTCATTTGTTTTTTGTTGACGGAAACGTTGAATAAAGAGTTTTCAACGTTAACCGGCGGCAAGCAAAGTTAGTCAACTGTCACAATTACTCTCTGGCTTGTGTTGTTATTATTATTGTCGTTGGTATAAAAACACAAACACACAGATACACACTCACACACTCGCAGCAAGGGGGCATAAAATGGTAAACAAAATTTCCATTCCGGTGCGATTGTTTGTGTGTATCGTGTTCAATTATTCAGCATCGCATTTTGATCATTTGTTTAGTTTTGTGTTTGCTTTCAGTGTTTTGGTTTCTGCTTCTGTTTATTATTTTTGTTCAATGTGTGGAAATTGTTTGCGTGCCATGTTGTTGTTGATGTTCTTTTGATTTTGATTTTGATTCGATCAGTTTCATGCGGTTGACCAAAATTTCAATTAATTTTAGCCTGCAAGATTGATGAGCTTTCGGGCGGTCAGCCCATTGAAGGGTTGCCCTAGGGGGTGTGGTGGGGTTCGAATTCAGCTCTTGTGGGACTGTTAAGTTCATGACTCCGGCCTGGGCATTGACATTGTCCGCAACATGCCCAACTTTGTATGCAAATCATTTGAACATTAGTCGCATCATTCTCACGTATCCCCGGC
Organism: Drosophila setifemur; assembly: GCA_021224005.1. NCBI lineage: Eukaryota > Metazoa > Arthropoda > Insecta > Diptera > Drosophilidae > Drosophila > Drosophila setifemur. The sequence goes on from JAJJHY010008789.1 coordinate 9,480,486, forward strand.
AACATTGTCTCGCTCACAGTTTTCAGTTTTCAGTCCCTAGCATTTTGCATAATTTCCTCGTGTGGCAAGGCACCGAACTTGGAGTTGCAGATGTAGTTTGTGTTCCCAGCTTTGAGTTTCGAGTCAAAGCTGAACGTTTTTGTTGTGCCGTTGCAGTTGCATTGGCAATTAAATTCAGTCAATTTTATATGCCGAATTGCCAAGGGAGCTGAAATCCGACAGCGACAGGCAACGTTTTCGCATTGACAACCATTGAAGTTGTACATACACTCTAAATAAAATCTTGAATAATTCAGAAATATTTTTGTTTAAAAAAAAGTATTTTAAGAACCAAACTTAGAAAACAAAACATTAAAGCATATTTATTTTCGAATACATTTTTCATAAGGTAATTTTAAATATATATTTTATAATATATTTTTGTAAAAACAAAACTAAACATAACTAAAGGGTAATTATGAATGTAAACATTTTATGCTATAGTTATTAATTTTGGTTCTACAAATGAGAAATATTTGATTTTATAGTATTAAATTCATTGAATACTAAAATATATAAACATTTCTTAGATTAAGTATGTTCTTTTTCTGAAATATAAGAAAATTTATCTCTGCAAAATTTTCTTGTGGTTATATAGAGTTTTTCTTTGCCATTTTCATGCACGTGCTATATATTTGTGTCCCCCCAATACTCCAGCAACTCCCAGCATCAACTTTAGTGTTATTTGCATTTTTCCATAAGCAAAATAGAAAAACAAGAATAATGCGAAAAAAGTTTTGCACTTTGTTATGCTTTTGCAGTTTTCGCAGTTTGTTTTGCTTTGTTTGTGCTTTTGCTTTTGCTTCAGCTGCAGCTTCAGTCGTCGTTTGTTTGTTTATTTGTTTGTTTTGGCTTTTGGCTGGGGGTTCGCTTTTGGCCAAACGGTGAATACCATTACCGATCGGCCGTATATATGCTTGGCTGGCTAACCCAAATAAGATGAACACAGCCCGTGCCCATCCCACTGCAGTTTTTATCAGGTTTTTTTTTTTTTTTTTTTTCGCTGTGTCAGCATTGAGACTTCGTCTGATTCATCTGACAGAGTGTCCGGCAGGAGTAATGGGAGTTATGAATCACCGAGCGAACTGTTAACGAGAGAGTATCCTGAAGGTACAGACTCGGCCAGGGGATTTATCGTCTAAATCCACTGCTTATATTAATTGAATTTCACGCTTTGATTTTGCGAATTTCGCTTGCCGTAAGCCATGCCGCATAAATCTTTCAAAAGGTGTATAAATTATTTGCTCACGCACGACGCCTGGCGCCGACTTCATACTATATACATATATATATATTTTCTTCGCACTTTTATTTGGCGCGATTTTTTTTTGGTTGAGTATTTTTGTTTGCCTGGCAACACGGCGTATACTCGGTTTTTTGCGCCCGTGATTTCGGTTTTGCTATTCAGGATACTGCTCTATCAAATATGTATGCGATTGCATCCGATTCAAGTCGATTTATTTGGGCTTAACAACATCCGACTTGCGTATTGGGAATTTATCGCCCTTCGGTTCATCAATTATTTGAGTCAAGTGGAATGCCGCTGATGGTTTGCATCTACCGGGTTAAGGTTGATTACTTGTTTGGATTTCAGATTATTTATTAGATCCTTATTCTCTGGAGAGGCAATTGAAATTTCCTCTTTCACCCACATAAAATAAAAGGTATTTTATGGGAATTAATCTGCATTCCGAAAAAAACAATTTCCGGTCTATATAGAAATCATGTTAATAAGCGTTTCACTCATCTCATCTGTATTCTCAGAAATAAATTATTAAATTATTTTCATCTGTTTTTTTTTTTTTTTGCTGTCTGTGCTTTTTTCTCATTTACTTAATGGGAAATTATTTATTTTTGGATTGAAAATTTCTACGCTCGAGGTAAAATTAATTATTATTTACAAAATAATATTAATTAAGGCGAAGGTGAAGCGAATGTGTGTTCCAATTTCACACACAACCGAAGAAATATCGAAAAAAAAACGAAATAAACTGAAGGAAAGCAAAAACAGCGAATGGGGGGCACATAAAAATATTAAAAAACAAATAAAACGGAGACGGCCACATGCCTGTGGTCCACGTGCTGCGTATGTGTGTGCCTTGGATTTTCCTCAGTTTTCTGTTGTGTTTACCCATTTTCCTCGTTTCCATGCGAGTGTGGGTATCATCAGCAGTGTACGCAAAATTATGAATGTTGTTCCATGCGGCGTATACGCAATATATTCTTCGTCTCGGGCCTTTTCCTGCTGGTTCCTTTTTCTGTTTTTGCTTTGTTTATCTACGGGAGGCACGAGGTCGTTTTGTTTTAGAAGAACGGCATGGGGACAACTCTTGGGCTCGCCTCGTCATATATCAATTTCAATTATCTGGCATTTACGTTAGGAGATGCTGCTGGAGCATTTCACAAAGCATTTGGCTATATATAAATTATTGGCAACAACGACAATGCCAAAGGCGTCTGCGAAAAGGGACAATGATGTGGCACAGCCCCCAAAAAGGATTATGGTCCTTGCAATTTAACTTGGGTTCTGCTCCTGGCTTTTATCAGCCGCAACTGACACCAGCAGGCCGCCACGCACAGAATGTCTGCCCGACACAGAATGGGGGCGTGAAAAATGAGTCATAAAATGCAAATAAAACTCAAGAGTCCTTTTTCGGAGTTTCGGGTTTTATGTTCATTCTTAAAGATTTCCTTTCCACATTTCCTTCTGCCAGGGGGAAAATTTGTTCGTGTTTGGTTAACCTTTCGAGTAAAGTTCAATTTGCTCGTTAATTTTTGATAAACACTCGCTAGATACATTGGCATTGCGCCATTGCCAGTGAAAACGCCTTCCTCATGTGTGTGTGTTCTAGTGATTTTTCAGGGTTTCGTCTGGTTTACATGAAATAATTAACACGCCTCACCGCTGGCCGGATTTTATGGCCAGCACTTTTCTTAATTCGCAGCTCATCTCCGGGACATGGCTAAAATTATTTCATGGCTCCCGCCTCTTTTCTCTCACACCACCAGCAAAATGCATTTTGTGTGGCTCTATAAAGCAAACAAACAAGCCATCGCCACCACCGATATCGGGCTTTATGCATACGGTATAAAGAACAATAAATATTTAATGTTATTGCCTTGCCAGCCTCTGGCTTTCTGTGCCGCATCGATTTGCGGCTTCAATCCAATAATACAAATTTCAATATTTTCAGTTACTTAAAAGTGTAATAAAAATAATAAAGCCAATGGTGAATGCAATTTTCCTTTGCCGCCCCACAAAATGGGTTTTCGTATTCATTGCAAATTATCGGCTAAATGCTTTTATGGCTTGATTCCGGTTCCCAGTCCTTTTTTTCCCCCACCCCCTCTTCATCCTCGCAAGGATATTGGAGTATATGAGGGCGGAAATGGTTTCCATTTGGTGGGTTCAATTTGAATTCGCTGAGTTGTGTGAGGGAACGGAGGGAATGGGAAGGGGGAAGCTTAGCTGAGAGGCAACTCACTTTGGTCTTCGATTCGGTTTGATTATTACAGATTCATTCCGCTCATTTCTGTCTGATTGCTGCCTGGCTTGGCTAATCGATTTCCCTCTGTTTTTTTTCTGAGTTTTTCTCTGATTTTTTCTCTACCTCTTATTCTTGGTTACTCCACTCTCTTTGTAGAGGATAGATAGATAGATAGTATGTGGGAGCAGCTTCTTTGGGCCATAATTCTCGGCTATATTCCCGCTTTTAATGTGTGTCAAGTGGCACATTAATGCTGGTCGTCAAGGATTAAGTGGCCATTACTCGTTGGGGCTTATGTACTTTGGCTGGGCCTCCCTGTGTTTATCTAGTCACTTGATGATTCATTCGATGGACTGGTGATCATTGGACCATGGCCATGCAACCGCTCTACTATGCCCATTTATTATCTATTACACAATTTGCTGTTGCAAATTGGCTCACATTTCGCAATTACACCTGGCGCAGCTGCTGTGGCAAACGAGTTGCCATGAGTGCCAATGAGTCAGGCATGCGGCATGGAAATGCTTTCTCACCCACTTCTCGCCGGGATCTGCTGGGTTCCCCAGCTCCCTTGGGTTTCCTGCTTCCAAAATTGGCAGCACACGCAAATGAGCCAGGTTTGGTGCGGTTATTGTTGTTGCTGTTGTTTCCAGCATTCAGAGTTGAGGGGGTGCCTAGTGAAGCGCTCAATGGCGGAAGTTGCAACGCCAGCTGTCGTGGCACGTTCTCTACCTCTCCCACTCCCACTCCCGCTCCCATTCGTAGTTGTACTCCTATTCCAATAGCTACTGCTGGTGGTGCTGCCACAAATTCACAAAACCAGGCCCATTGCCCCGACCCTTTCGTTTCCCAGGCCGCTCGCTGACAGCTGTCCACTGCACGGGGCTTGGCCCAAAAACAAACCAAATGAAGCAGCACAATCGCTGGAAATTTTCGTTTTGTTTTTTGGTCTCGCAGCGATCTCTGATTATTTTCTGTTCATTTTCTGCTACACTCCGAAATATAGGGGTTGAAATTTAAAAATTAAAACTGTCGATTTGAGATAATTTAAAAGGATTTTTGAGAAAGCAAAAATTTGTTGTATTTCTTTTAAATTTTGTATAAGTCTAAAATAATTTTTGGCAATATCTTACATATATCTTTATATTTTAGAAATTTAAAATCTAAAATTAAAAAACTATATTACATGTTCTTCTATCCTATATTATAGTTTTTTATTATTAAGTATTGATAGTTTTTTTTTGAAAAATCTAAATTATTTTGGAAATATCTTACGTATGACTTTTATATTTGATTAGATTAGAGTTGAGTAGAGAAAAATCCTAAAAATTTAAAGTATTAAATGGCATTGTCTTTTTTCTTTTATTTTAAGTAGTGATGGTTTTTCATTTGTAAAAAATCCGAATTCATTTTAGCAATATCTTACATACGATTTTTTTTATTTTAAGGATTTAAAATCTTAAATATCTATATCAAATGTCATGTTCTTTTTTTCTGAGTATTGCAATTCCCATTCCAAAAGGGTTCCACAGACTCGTTAACTGCCGCCGCTCACGTTTCATTCATTCATCGCAACTCCAAGCACCAAGTGGAGACCGAAAAAAAGATGGAAAATTATCTGTGGCACAGCATCAAAGTGCCGGGAGCTCTTCTCAGAGTCTTCCAGTCTGCTGGTCTAATCAGTGACAGCCAGCAAGCAGCGGCAGCCATCGGAAAAACTGCAATTGAATTCATTTCGCTATGCAATCTTTCACAGTTTTCCCTGGGCTTTGACTTTTCCTTATCTCGGCGACTGTCGACAAGCTCTGCAGCAGTTCAGATACTGCTACTGCTGCTGCTACTGCTGCTACTGCTACTGCTTCTGCTGTCGCTTTGCTGTCAAGTGCAATTATGTGCCACCATTCACAGCGACCTTTGACATTGCCGCCAGAGAATCGACACACAAAGAGACTAGGAAGAGGGGGATGAGGAGAGGATAGGAGAGGGGTGAGAGGGCGACGAGGTTGCGGAGACTAAAGAGAATGGTTGGAATGCTTTTTTGCGGCAAGCCATTTAACTGCTTAAATCAACTTTTTGGCCAATAATGAGCTACGAAGAAGCCATCATTCTGGTCTAGTTAAAAACAGTATCCTTTGGTCTCTTTTTTGCTGGAAGAAAAGATTTAAAGTCATCTAATTAAAATTTATACGAATGGTAATAATGAAAATACCAATTTTTTGTAATCATATATTAATATCAACAAAATATTAGTAATTATTAATTATGGTTTTTATAACAAAATTGTTCATTATTATTTGATCAAAAGAAAAAAGATTTTAAATACTATTATTTTGGCGGCAGTTGTACAATGACGTCTTTAATATTGTATATGTATATTCTTGAGTATATTTTTATGTGCGTATTTTTTTATGAAATTCATCTTAGTCTTCGAAACAATATCAAAATATAGCGAAATATTTGTTGAACCGAAATGAAATTGTTTGACTAACTGCGTGGGCGTGACCTTAACCTTCAGAATGGACATCTAAGAAAAGATAAATTAGGAAGACCAGAAGGAGAGGCTTCACATTAATGAAAATGCCGTCTGAAGATTGCTGCTGTCAATTATTTAGGCATTAATTAAACACTTTGACTGGCAGGTCCTGTAGTGCTCTGGCGGATCGATTCGGTTGACACTCTCCGATGGTTGGAGGAGGTGGGAACAAGAGTTGTTTTTTTTTACTTATAGTACCTGCCTGGTCACTCCTCGTCTGGCTTTTCAATTAAATGTATTTGGCCCCATTGAGCGCAGAGCTCTACGTGAGTCTTGGCCAAATGGCAACTAATTTGCATTTCAGCATCGGGGGCCGCATGTGAAGTTAAAAGTTATTGGGCCATAAATAACGCTCTGCCAAATTCTAAACAAACATTTCTTCGACACTGTGAAAGTTTTATACTTTTCCACTTGATGCTGGGGATTCGGCTTCCTCTTCTTCGCTTGGGTGGGCGGAAATTAGCATAAACGCCTGCCCCCCTCCAGGGGCAGAGGGGATTTTTGAAAATTTTGAGCACCCGTAAAATGTAAGGAATTGCACACACACACACACGGTGCGATACCATAAATGGGCCAATTTCGCCTTCCGTCCATTGTTCCGCTAAATTTTCAGTAGCCACCCGTCAACACTCAACTCAGTATTTTAGGGTGAGGATGAGGATGAACAAGGGGGATCGTGAAACGGGTGAACGGGGTATGGCGCCAAATTGCTTAATTGAAAGCCAAGCCAAATTAATAATTGCCCGCGATTGGCGCCTAATTGTTGCAAATAGGAAAAGGCGTGCGACCCACACCGCGTATACGCAATGTTTGTGTATATTCTTCCGACGCTCTTTTGACCTTTTCATCGCGGGGAAACCGCGCGTGCTGAAAGCTTTTTCAATTAGCCACCAATTCATTTGCATTCTCATCGAAAAATGTATATATTCGACGCCAAATACTTTAAGTGTTTTCTTTGGTTCAGCTTTTTTTTTTCTTAAAGTTTCCTTCAGAAGTTTCGGTATTTGCCCAACTGCTGGTTATAAATGAGCAAAGGAACTAGAGCGGAATCTGCTTATCTGAGAGTTTATAGGGCGTGAAGTAAAGAAAATATATCCTGCCTTGTCCTGGCCATGCTCAATTAAATTGTGAGCCCTGAGTTTTCGAATTTTTCTTTGAATTTTAATTAAAATACATTCTGTCAGCTGTCGTTTAAAGTTGGCAACTTTTGCCGAGACCGTAAGCCGTCTCATAATTGGCTGGTAAGGAGTTTTGGTGGGATGCTTGAATGGGTAAGGGGCACTCGAGAGGGGATTATGCAAACACAGGACAACAGAACTAACTCTCGGTTCACCCTTCATGGCCGACAACGACAAACAGAGGGTCCTTCGCCCTTGTCTAGGGTAAATTAAAATTGTGACTTTGGCACTTGTTGGCATACGAAAACATTCTCTCATTTTTAATGAGCTAACCGATGCCCCGGGCTTTGGAGTACTTTTCCTTGCCGCCGGGTATCCGCGGGTGTATCTGTGCACTCCGAAAAAAAAGATTCCTCTAATTTACATTTAAAAATATTTTTTTTAATTATTTTTAGGTGACGATTAAATAAATTCTGAAAATGTTTTTTAATGGAATGCATTTTTTTTAATTCTCTTCACTTCTCAATTTTGATTGTAAAACCAATAATTTATATTAATTTAAAATAGTTTATAGTTTAATTAAAGGTTAAGACTTTTACATTTTGGAAACCATTTTGCATAGTTGTGATATACTTGATAAATTCCGAATTTTTTGGGATTTCTTCCCTATCTTTCAGAATGTGTATTTTCAGTATCTAGTATCAGGCAGCTGGGATCTTGGCCAGCTCGTTTACCCTCCTTGGCCAGTCGAGTGCGTTTGTCAGCCGGCTTGCCTTTTGTTATTAGTTTGTCAAGCTGTCGCTTTGGTCTACTTCTATTGTGGGGTGCAGCACTCTGCCGGTCCGATTATCTCTGCTTTATTTGTCTCCCTGCTGCTAAATAATAAAGGGGGCGGGACCATGCCTCAAACCCACACCACCCTCGACCCCCTGGAGAGCCAGCAGCTTGTCCTGGCACTTGGCGAAAATAAAAGGACAGCTGTTCCGCATCAATTTCAGCTCCTTTTCACAACATACCTCTTTTGTCTGTGAGGGCTTGTGTTTTTCTTTGGGGGGCCTTTTAATTATTCAAATTTATTTGTCGGCACAATGTGCATGTGGGTGTGTATTTCGCCAACAAAACCTTGACATATTAATAGGAGACAATCATGAAGGAGATGAGGGATGGGGGAGTGGAAGTGGGAGTGGGCGTGGCACTGATGGGTGGCTTTAATGAAACCGCAGCGAAAGTTTTTAATGAGTTTCGACTCATTGCACGACACACAGGCAAGCAAGCAGCCGCTTCCTTGGTTTATTAATTAAGTTTGCCTAACCCACCGCCCACAGAGGATTCTCCTCCGGGCAAGGGCCAGGACTTTTCCCTGTGATCTTTGCCCAAGACAAATAAGGAAAAAATCGAGCAGCAATCCTTCTTGAAGTCCCCTACCTGCCCTGGGAGCCTAGATGAGAACTTCTTGCCGGGGAGGACCTTTGGCAAACTTTGCACGTGGCTTTAATTGCTTTCGCTCTGTCTGCTTCCATCTGATATCTGTTATCCTGCGGCGAGGGTTTCCTTTGATTAAAATTACTTTTGATTAGTTAAATGAGTGCGGTTGCGCCGGCAGAGTCAATAGTGGCCAAAGGAAATAGAAAATGTGTCGATAATTCAACTGCAGCCTATAAAGATGCCAGGCACACTCACTCGGTTCTCTCCAAGGATCCAAGGATTTCCTTTGCCGGCGATTTTTCTGTGCCTTGGAATGTGTCCAACGTCCTTAGAAAGGGCTCCTTGGAAACGTGTCAAGTGCAATGCAGTGCGGCAAGCACTCGAACGTAGGCAAAAGGCCAAAGACCAGCAGAACATTTGTCTGCCACATGCTTGACAACCAGCGGAAGTAGTTGCCACATATTGCCCGGTTCGGTCCTACCCAGTCCATAAATTCTTGTCCCTGCTTTAATGTTGGCTATTTAAGAGAAATATATTTGCTCTTTGCGCAACCACCGAATATCATTATAAACAAATGACAGGGACATATCGAAGGGGGCGTGAAAATCGTGTCAGCAGTCGCTCAATGGCACCCGAAATACATAAATAAATAAATAAATAAAAAGGCGGGAAGCAACGGCAACTAAATCATATTTTTTTGGCACAGCAAAATCAGAAAAAAATCTGGTTGATAAAAATAAAGCGCTGAACGGTCTAAATTCATGGACAACAGTGCGTATGGGCAATGTTTGAAATGCCATGAAGCGTTGTGAAAGAGATTATGTATTCCGGGTGGGCCAACTCATCAAAAGCGGAATACAGAACATAAAGAACATGACCCGATATTGGGTTTAGTATGGAAAACGGGAGAGTATTGAAATTGCAAGTGAAGTCTAGTGGAAACATTTGAATATATTCCCTTTTTCGCTCCGTTATCCAGACGGTATCTATTTACGTTTCCATTTATCTTTACAAATTTAATTTACAATCCGCCCTGACGAACATTATTTAATTAAGAGCTCCATTTTTCGGATCTGTGCCCATTTCATTGGCCTTTCTTTCGGATGCTTTTTTTCCCCTGGTTTTTCCAAACGACATTTTCCCAGCAATTAAGATAAATGTCAGTTTGGCGCAAAATGTTAAGCAACATTTTAATCAATTTGGTCAATTAAAAGAATGGACAGACATTTGAAAACGGCTGCAGCTGGCTGAGGGAAAACTCATAGAACCGAGAGCGGACAAACTTTGTCCCGTAGGTTGACAAAATTTAATTAAAAAATTGGCAGAGTGGAGCAGCGATGGCTGGAATTTTCCGAGCTCTCAAACAATTTAGCTCATGTTACTGGCAAATCGAATTAGTAAGGAACTTTTCAGTTGCAAACGGCAGCAGTCGGAGCTTCATCTGTTCGGAGGTGAATCACTACATTCCGTCTTGGTATGTTTTATAAATTATTAATGAGCCTCGGCCAGCAAAAACAATCGAATGCATACATCCAGTCAATACAGCCAATCAGCAATCAACAATGCCAACTATTTGAGCATTCGGAAATTCATTCGAAAATAAATAAAGCCTCGACAAGCATTAATAGAAAATCGTTCCAGACACCTTGACATTGACTTTTCTCACGGACAACAATTGTTGCAATGTCCTTATTGAGCATTCCAGTTGCGTGAGGTAGCAAATGGCAAACAAACGGCAAACAAAAAAACAAAAACGCACACACAACTGAAAAGTGGCCCCCAATCCAAAAATCCAAATAGCTTTTAAACTTTTTGCCTTTCAGTCGCGAAAGTCGGGCGAAGTTTTTCTGTTTGCTCAGTTGCAGTTGCTCACAAATTGCTATATAATGTGCGTGTCCTCGTTTCTAGTTCGTTTCGTTTTTTTTTTGTTTTTGTTGCCATTTAGCTGGCGATTTTCACCGGGAAAGTATCATTAACAGATCGCTGCAGGGAGGCAGAGATATCGGGGCAACATTTTCTTTTCTTTTATGGTTTTTCCCCTAGCCTTTGCCTTACCCAGTATCCCAGTCCCAATTCTTGTTTTTTTTCGGACCACCACACCCCATTTTTTCGTTTTAACTCATATTTCTTATGTTGCGTGTCATTAGGCATTGTCCCAAAAAAAAAAACAAAAAAAAATTGTATACCTAACGAATATTACTCATTTTATCATTTCTTTTACGACTCGAAACATTTCCGCTGGGGCCACACGTTAGGCATATTGATTTTTGTCTACATTTTCATAGAGGAAAAAGCCAAATTAAAGTTTTTAGGGACTGCCGGCTGATGGAGTGTACAATTTTGTATTTGCCACCAAAGAAATTGTGGTACTTTCCCCCTTTGGAAAAATGATTTTCTTCGCACCATTTGGTCTCGAAATTTCAACTGTCGGCAGCTGTCAAAAATTGAAAAAATGCTGCACATTTGTCTTGCAACTTCTTTTGGCCTAGGAGTGGAAAAAGTCATATATATGTTGAAGCAATTTGTCATAGATTTTCGGTCTGCTGTCTCGACTTTCTTTTATCAAAAAGCCGAAATTAATTACGAAGAAGGTTTGCTGAATATGACAAATTGCATTCCATTTGATTCCATTGAAATTGCCCAGCAAGGTGAGCTGTTGGCATGCACATATCGCTCATACGCACTGTCATCCCGCCTGCCACTTAGCATATTCAAAAGGGAAGGGGAGGGGTTATGGGGGTGCAAGTGCGCTAACAAGCACGTGTCCTGGCCCCGTCCTTGTGCAACTGCATCCTTGCGTAAGTCAGTGATTGTGTGCTTCCACAATCTGTACCTGGCACAAAAGTGGATGCCATAGAGAATCTTCTAAGCCGCATTGTCCCGGCCAGCATTTAACATGCATTTATGCGGATCGCATGGCCTGGCATGGCATTTTACTGGCCTGGCATTTTTGTTGTCCCAGTTAGCCTTAGTAATTATATTTGCTCTGCTCTGCTAATGGGGAGGCTACTAGAGCTTCTGCTGTGGATGCTGTGGCTCTGGCTGCCATTGTTCTAGTTAGGCAATTGACGCTTCTCGAGTGAGAACAATAAAGAAACTGGATCCAAATCAGTACGGTGCTGAGCGGTGTCGGTTGTTTTCCATCATTTTGGCATCATTGCTGAAATTGGCTTTACACTGCTGATTGGACTACACAAAGAAAAAAGGTTATATTCTATATTAAGTGAGTTTTTTTTATTACATATTAAGAGTATCAATATTATAAAGTTATTAATTATAAAAGAACAGTTTTCCTTGTACTTACTAGTATTCATATCTTTTTAAATTATTTAAGAATTTAAGATAAGCTTTCTCAATACCTAAATAGTACATTTACAAATCCTTCTCAGTGCAGAAGATGCTGGAATTTAATATAATTACAGCTCAGTTCGTTTAGCTATCTGATATGGCATGAAATTACTTCATAAAAGATTCTTCTCTCTCACGCGGCGGATGCAGTCATTTGGGCTGATCCGCAGAATTCCAGACCCGGGGGCCGAGTCTATGGATTTCACTCGGTTTGCAGGCGACACAAAGTGAAATGCTCGATGAAAATGGAGGTGCTGGTGGCTGGATTTCCAGATGGAGGAGGAGGAGAAACAGAAAGCGAACATGGGACACACTGGTCATCAAATCAAAGCTCAGCTGCAGCTTGGATATGGCCATGGATTGAATGGAGTGTTCAGGCAGGGGAATAGTTGGGGAGTTGCAGGTGGAAAAAGCCAAGATGCACGCACATTGGACATGGCCATGTTCCAGGCTTGAGCCAACATTTGGCGCTGGCTTTGATGGTTTTTGCGCAGAGACTGTGTCTAGCCTGAATGTCTTTCCATCTGTCTGCGTCTGTTTGTATGGCTCTCTATCTGGCTGTTTGCTGTTCTTGGACATCAATGGCAATTGACCAGGCCTTGCCTTGCGTTGCCTTGCATTGCCTCTCCTTGTCGGTCGACTGCCCATCTTTTTAGCCGTTTTTGCCACTCTGCCGGCTAGTTTTTCATTAGGCCGTCGCAGCAAAACACTCTCAGCGCATTTGAGCCTCCGCCTGGGGCTGTTGGCCATTGACGTGGTCATCGTTTCTCGCGGAAATTTATTGCAATGCAATTTTTACCTTATACGTGCTTCGGGCATTTGCAATCTTAACGCTTTAAATTCGCAATAGGACACTCAGGGAAAATATTAAAAAAGGAACGGAAGTCCATTAATAAATTCGGGATATAAATTGTCTAAAAAATCCATAATTTCAATATTCAAATGACTTTATTTTGTTAAGCTCATATTTTTATAACATGATATTTTATTTACTTTTTTATTAAGCCAAAAATTTATTTCTTCCTTCCTAAAATATTTTATGATCTTGTTAAATACTTTTATTGTTTTTTTTTCTTTTTACCAAAGCCATTTCTTTGAGTGAACTTTCCATGGCCGTATGTTTGGTGTGAAAAAAAGCACGAAACCAATAATGTACTGACTAATTTGCATTTTGTATCTCACAAGTAATGAGCATCGCAGTAGTGTAGTGTTAGTGCTCAGTTTTGGGTTAGCAAGCCGCCAACCCAATTAGACAGGGTTCATTAACCCCAAACAGGCGGTGCTCGAGCCCCTCATAATGGGAGCCTGGCAACGCAGCAGGTGGCAAAACAAAAGCCACTGCCCCATTGGGTACCAGCTCCAACCACCCAATTGATGGTAGCTGCAAAGCCACCCCCAAAAGCCACACGATTCATTTCAAAAGCAGCCGCAAGTTAACCACCTCATTCCTCCCCGCCCTTTCAGTAATATAGTCGTTCAATAAAATGTGTGACCGAACTGCCAGAGCCAAATCCATGGAAATTGGGATTCAGATAATTTGAGGCGCCAAGCGTTTAAGTCTGTTTAGCACTTGTTTGTGAAATTTACACCCGCCGAATATGGCTGGGCAGAGGGGATCCCAAAAAATAATAATAACATGGTTAAATTGCTGTATACAAATTGGTGGTCAGCGTACACGCAGGGAGGAGGGAAGAGGTAGGAGCGAGGGGTACATATAACGCTGATTGAATTATTAAAGTTGCTAATTAAACACTTCCGCTCGTTTAGTTTTTGTGACGCATTACTCATCCGCCCCGTGCGCCAGCCCTCCTCATCTCCCAATTCGCGTGTGTGCGTTGTGTGCGATGAGGCACGCAATGTATTTATTTTTTAATTTGCGCTCGCGCTTCGGCTTTTCTGTGTTTTTATTCCACCAGCTATTGCTCTGCCACTTTAGAGATCTGCTTTAAATTACACAGAGGGAAAATTAATCATAAATTCATATATATGGAAACAAAGAAATGTTCAATTAAAGACAATGCTAAAGAAATATATCATAAATTATTATTAAACATTTTGGAGAATAATTTAAGTTTGATTTACAAGTTATGCAATATGTAAGGAATTTACTACATTTATTTCATACCAAACTATGGTACATTTTCTCAGTGCACCCGAAATTGCAGGTGTTGTTGCTGGCGCTTTTGCTGATGTCTGAATAATCGCCTTGTGCTAAATTAGACGCCACTTGTTACCAATAGACGTTAAGGAAGGGAGGGCAGATCAGAAGCGGCTTTTATTGTTTTCCTTTCTTTTCTTTTTTTTTTTTTTGGCTGCTGCTGGGCCGTTCTTTCATTACTTTGGTCCATTGTTTGCTTAAGTACTTCCAATTGATTTTCTGCTTTGTTATTATTGTTCCTACTTGTATACGCTTTGTCGCCCTCAGTACTCGCCCTGGCAATTGTTTATGGCCAAGTCCGAGGGTTGTTGGTAAAACACGGGGAGGTTCGCCTCATGATGTTGTTGTAATGCCCAAGTGCTAGTGCTGGTTTATTGATTTTACCTTTGACTCGGAAACTTTACCGCCACTCTGCTCCCGGTTCTTCCTTTGAAATGGGATCTGAAAGATTTAGAGGAGTTATTGGGCCAACTTTTCGGCGGTTTAGCTGAGCTCTTTTATAGTCGGGGCACGCGTTTCTTTTTTCTGGGAATTCCTGAAAAATTACCTCAGTAATGTGTGGTCCATTTATTATCATAATGTCATTTGAGGGTCAAAGGTTGGATGTCGACTATTACATAAAGATTTGATTGGAAATTGAATTTCAATGAATATAGAATAAATGTTTCTTAAAGATATGTAAATATATTTCTTATTAACAGAAATTATGGGTAATAATGGTAAACGAATAATGAACTTTAAAAGGCTTTAAATACTAATTAAAAAAGTTTACTTCTTTGCTTTTAAACTCACATTCACCTAAACACAAACGGTATATAAAACACAATGAAATTCTATTCGGAAGATAAAGGGTTTGGGGAATTAGAAACAACCAAGACAACAAACTTCCCATTACTATATCTTAATGTAGTTGTTTTGTATCTGCACACGCCAAGCTTGTCTAATCAGGGCTCATTTGATTTACAATTACAAGCGGAGAACAAGGCAAGTCCGTTGTCTGCATTTGGTATTCGGAATTTGGTATTCCCCTATGCTCGACCGACACATTTCACTTACCCACAACACCCACAGACATCAGAGATATACTTCGATATGGGGCAGGGGAGAGAGAGATATGGGAGAGGAGGGGGAGGAGATACGCCCGACATGGTTGCCTCATCATAATATAAATACTCGTATCATGATGCATTTCTTGCATGCTGTGGTGTGGCAGCTGCATTTGCATAATGCATTTCGTTTCGTTTCGAAACGCTTTGTTTGAGTAGAACAACCGAAAATATCTGTGGGATACTTACAAATGGGTCACCGCTGGACGGCAGCCAAAGGCAACTTTTACTTTTCCATATGGGGGGAATGCTACAATATTATGCTATAGCTATATGGGATGCCATGGCCAATAAAACTTGACACTACACAATTGACTGGGGAGTTAATGAAGTGAGGCGAAAGTCGTAACAAAGAACAAACAAAGAATGCAACTCGACTCTGCCCCTGCCCCTGTCTTTGCCCCTATTCTTTCTTTATCGTTTTTCTGAGATAATTGTTTATGGACGGGCAAGGGTTTTTATACTTTTCCTTACTTTTCTTTACTTTTTTTTGCTTTTCCATTTTCTTTCGTGTCGATTATTATTGACATAGACTTTATGGGTCCGAGTGTGAAGTGCACAAAACGCAAAGCATAAGTTGTGTGTGCTTTTTTTTCGCCTCAACCGGAAACGGCTTATTACGAGGCTAGGCATTCAAGCGGTGAGTAATACTTACACTTCCAGTCACACACACACACACACACACATTTTGGTGGGGGCTAATCAATGCAATGATACCCGGCTTATGCAAATTCAGAGAAATTCGAAGAAGTGCTCAAGTCGTTGGATTTGATTACCTGCCCCTGCCTCGGATCCTATTCCCACACAGACAAAAAATGTTTTTGTTTCGGATTTTCTGTGGAAAATTCCTTGAATAAACTTGTAATAATATTAAAAGATGAAGAAAATGGGCTAACAAACTATTATTCAGTAGAAAACTATCATTTAAAAAAGGGATACAAAATTTGCATTATACAAAAAACTGTAATTCATGTTGACATTGTTTAAAATACAATTTATATTATACAGAATTCTAAAAAATATAAAAATATTAAAGGTTCTTTAATTTAAATTTCAATTAAAAATCATAAACGTTCTCTCTTTTGTGAGAAGGTCTATAATTATATATGTAAATGTGCATACAAGACCATTTAATTTGCACCTGCAAAGAAAAGCTAACTCTTCTCATTTTATGTGTATTTAGGACGGTGGAAATTCAGTTGCAGAGTTTAACTCGCACTTAACTTGTTGCCGCGAGTGTTGGCGAAAAGAAAGCATTTCACTTCACGCCACTTAGGCAGCATGACTTTGCACTTTGCTTTTTTGGTTTTTTGGCTTTTCGAGAAGCTGATAAGACGGGGGGGCATTTCCCGACCGCAAATCCCACGACATGATTTATTTGGCCAGACTCGGACTCAGACTCATTTGTTTGCAGTTTCAGCTAGTTTTCGTTTTCCCCCACGCTTAACGGCCAGCAAATTATCATGGTTGAGATATAATAGGGATGGGCGGGCTATTGGCCAACAGATTTGCATTTCGGCCAACTGCATTTTTAGCGAGGCGAGGAGAGAGGAGGAAAAGTTGCATCTCATTTTCTTCTTTTTACAATGTTGAAGTTTCGAATGGTTTTCGGTTTGGCCAACCTTTGATTGGGGCTTGCGTTTTGGGTTGGGTTGTCAGTTGGCCTGCGGCCTCGGCCACTTACAGCTCGTCAAATAATTGTTTTAAATTAAGCACAAGCCAAATGCCCAAAGTTATGCTTAACCAAAAAAAAAAGAGAAGAAAACCCAACCGAAAAGCCACAGAGAACCGAAAGTTTTGTACGCCATCTCATTAAGTTTGCTCCTGGCTGGATGATGCTAATGAAATGGCTCCAAACGGAGGGAGTGGCGTTAGTGGTCTCAGGCCAAAAGGAAGTTCAGTTGCGCAACAGCAGGAAACGAAGGGAAAAGAAAGGAACCCAATGGAACCAGGAACCAGGAACCAGGGAACCAAGGAAGGAAGGAAGGAAGGAAGCAAGACAGAACGTCAGAGACAGCACAAAACTAAAACCCGAGATGAAAGCAAAACAAAAGGCTGGGGGAAGCGCAGAACAACCCAGAGATGCTGATTATCTGCGGCGGTTTTCCCGGGGAGTGGGTCGGGGGCGGAGAGGTGGCAATGGAATTAACATTATTAGTGGAAATTCTGGGGGCAGGGTCCCCCATCCCGCATCCGCCATCCTCCGGTTCTGAGTTTCACGTTTAACTTTGCTCTGTTGATTTTCCTTTTTAAATGTTTTTCCACCATGGCCTCGCTTCGCATTTCTTTAAGATAGTCTTAGTCTTAACTGGCGGAAAAAATTCCATTAAGCACTTTTTTACTTAACTTATTTTACTGTGAAAAATGAATTTCGGTATTTAAGGATTTAATTAAAATATTTACAGCCACAACTTTAATTCGTAAAAAAGGCAAGTAGGGAATTTTAGCATTGGCCGAGGAACAGTTTATTATGGTGCAGAACTCTCATATACACATTGTTCTCATTCCTCAAAGAACTCATCGATAAACAAAATAAAGACGTAAAAAAATCATTCAACAATTTTAAAACGAATTTCCATTGAAGAGCTCTCAAAGTGGCCAATTAAATGTTTCAATAAACAGCGTCAATTTACTGCTTATAAATACCAGACGACTCGATCTATTTTCGTTCAATCTTCAACATTTCATTTCGTTTTAGAATTTGTTCGTTCTATTTTTCTAGTTAATTTTTAAATTTCTTACACATGTCGAATTACGGTCCAGGAACAAAAAGAGAATCACAAATGGGGTCTGTGAGTGAGAGCTTTTCCACACATTTCCCTCTGCACTTTTCCCATTTCCCCAAAAAAGAATTGCTTTTTGTTTTCGCCCACGAAATTATGCGATGATATGTGTTTTTAAACTTGTGAACATATGTATCGGGAATGTTGAACATGAGAGTGATTAAAACATGGACAAGCAAATTACATTTTGTATTTCCCATATTTCTTTGTATCAAAAATTCAGGTAATTCTGTGGATTTCGAAAAGCTTTCAATGTGCCACAGAGTTCGCAGACAGCCTAAAGTTATGCTTTACAAATTGGGTTTTATCTATAATGTAATGTAAAGTAGAAGATATTTGGGTTTAAGTTGATTAGTACTTTATCCCTGTCATATTTTGAAATGTGATAAATCTCTGCAATATTTGTTCTGAGCAACAATTAATTGTTTATTCAAAAAATAATAAATAATTAATTTAGTTACCTGAATTTTTCCATCACTAATATTGCAATTATTAAAAGTGGAAAGCATTATGGAGTCGAAGAAAATATTATGTTTCTTGGGACAAAAACAACCGATATTTGATATTTCTCCGCTATATTTCCTTCAAATTGGATAAAACCCTTAAATTTATTTAAATTAAAGTAGATGCTTTGCTTACTCGATGCATCCTTTCGGATTCAACCGAAATGCTCCTCCAACGGATTAAAACGGAAAGTAAAATACAAATTGTAATGGCCTGCAGCAGTGCGACAAAAAATTGCGGCAGTTGTGTTCCAGTTGAGGGATCGGGGGGTCACCCGGGTAAACAAGAATGTATTTTATTTTATTTTTTTAAATAAACCGAGAAAAATTATGTTTTCAACGCTTCTACCACTGCTTGGGTGCTGGAAGAGCTGCCCAAACAAATGTTTCGCATTGTTGAAAGGCAAATCCAAGAGAGCAAAAGGGGCAAAGCTGAACATGAAAGCTTGTCCGGCCTGAAGCGCCATTAGCCATGGCCATAACGATGGCAGAACGGCAGAAAGGCGAGCCAAAAACCAAATCCTTTTCGGATTTTTTATGTAGCGCTCTCAGGCATTCTTTTATTCACTTTTTTCCATATTTCTTGTTTTTTTTTTCTACTTTGCGAGCAATCTAAGCTGTTCTAATCTGTTTGTCGTTTGCCGACGGCTACATATAGTCCATCCCCACTTCTGCTCTCCTTTAAATCGCTTAATTCTACATTCAATTTCTGACTAAGATCAGTCAGGATTTTGTGGATGACTTTAAACGGGTCTTGATTGTTTTTTTCGCCTGGCACAAATAGCACTCAATAAGTCAGGACACCTTCGAACGGTTTACCTCGCATATCCACTGACGTCACACGAGGAGGGCCAACAAACGGGGCCAGCTTTTGACTTTTCACTTGTCTTTCATCTGAGCGATCGAATGTATAAATAAACAAATGCATGAAAATAGAACTCGAAGTGGAAAATCGATTGAAATACTCGCAATTAATCGAAGGGAAAAACGTTCGAGAAGGAGAGAAAAAAAAAACGTGAGCTGTTTTACAATGGCCGTAATCAAAACAGAACCTCGGACTTTGGCCAATAAATGTAATGGTTTTGGCAGTGATGAGAAGTATCTAAAATAGGTCCTTAGGTACAACAAATATTCAGTTTCTTTTAATATTTTTTGAGATTTACACATTTTAATATCCCTTCAGTTTACTATAAACATTAAACTTCTCTAAACTTTTGTAGTTTAATTTTTAAGTGTTCCTTTTAAGTTTATTAGATACCCTAAACAGATTTTTACCCATCTTAGGTGTTTTTTATTGGTATTTCGGTACTCTACCATCACTGTTCTAAGGCCGCAACCTTTGCAACCATAAAACATTTATAGGCAGACTGAGTTATGCTTTAAAACAAATATTAACCGAGCCTGTGAGTTAGCAGATTCAGCTCCATTGGAAGCGATATAAAAGTTTACTCCACCCGAAAAATGGAAATAAAAAGTCCACTCTTGGCCTGGGTTTTAATCAAAGTAAATGAATTTAAACGAAGCGACGAACAAAGTCCAGCGGCTATTTGCATAGAGCCGTCGCAGTGAAATGCTTTTTAAGTGAAAAAAAGGATGCGAATGCCATTGGCAGGGGCGGATCCTGAAAGGGAATGGCTTTAGGAAGCGGACAGGAAAAAAAAAACTGGGATGAAATAAAAGAAGAGGAGTGACGAGGCAGCGAAACGTTTTGCCAGCTCGAGTCTGAAGTTGGTTTTCTTTCTATTTTATTTGCGCGGGGATTTGTCTAGCTGGTGAGGATAAGCGCTCTGTGTATCCTTTATCCTTTGTGTTTGCATGAATTTAATGCAATCCAAATATTTGTGGGCGAGAGTGAGAGTTTCGTTCATTTCCCCTTTTTTTTGTATATATATAAATTTTTTTTAGCTGTGCTTCATCTTTGGCTGCTTTCCGCTTTGTAAATGGCTTTTTATGGGCTTACTGCCGGATGGCTTTTGTGGGGAGTTTTTAAAGCTTCGTTTCATAACCTTTCCAATGGTAATGGCATGCAAATGTCTATTTATATGCCTGCCACTGGCTATGTAAATGTACTTCCACTACCATCAAATATATATATATTTAAAAATAATATTTCTTAACATCTGCATAATCGTAAGTGAATATTGGCTTGATTATTCGGGAGAAGTAAACATTTGTCTGGCTGACTAATGAACGGATTTTGTTCTCTGATTTTTAGGGCATGTGGCATTAATCATTGTGTGGGCTGACATCAATCATCTTTACCATTTATTCTGTTTTCTTTAATAATTTGCACAAATAATTTGCTAGAATCTATTTTCTGCCGAATTAAACATTTGTTTAAGGCTATTTTCGGCCTGATCCAATATATATATTGATTGGGCGCACGCCGTATCCCACAGAACATTAATCATCCCAGGAATTAGCATTCGCAGAAATTCATCGCAATGTGGCTCGAAACTTTCGATTTGTTTACCATAATTTGACATAGATCATAGAGAATAGACATATGTTGGTATCTAAAATAGCTCGCTCGATATTCTCCCGAAAATCTTGTAAAAGTTTTCCCAATAAGGATAAGAACATATTTTTGTCCACCATCAAGATGGGAGTGTATCTTCTTTATCTCCATAAATATTCATTTTTATTTTTGTGCGTTATTTGCCGCTCCTTGTGTGTATATGGGCGTATATGGACGGAAGGGGCGTGCCAGCTATCTCATGCACATTTTGTCACTGTCAACCGGCGATGGCATCATCAGCGATTCCTTCTCTCCGGTTTCCATGGGAGCTTCTTGTTTTCTGCCATGTCATTTCGCATTTAAATTGTGGTTGTCACTGTAATAAAATTCGAAAATCTAGGTCCATATCTACGCATTTGTTATCCTTGAGCTGCATTCAACCATCAAAAACTGAAATATTTTGCTCAAACAATTGCGGGGAATAAGTGCACAACAAATTGTTGTTGTTGTTGTCGCCACCGCAGTTTGCATTCATTTTTGGCCATAAATTTCCCAGTGGCACTAAAAACATCTACATATTCCTGACTGACAGCGGAATTAAAAGTGAATTAATGACGTTCGCGCCGTATTTAGTTCCCAATTAATGGATATGTCCTCTAAGAAACTTGCCAAAGGGCAGATGACCATCTCGCACCTGCACTCGACGGTTGGTTTAAATTAAATGAGTTAAATTTAGAATGTGTAACACTTAAAAATAAACGTTTTTCTTACTGTGTCGAGGCTATTGCAGCAGCAGTTGGCAACAAATGCGAAAGAGTTCGCTAAATTTAGGTGATTTCTTGCAGCGAATTTTTCGTCACTTAAATGCAGATTTCATAATTTCAAAATAATATTATATCATATAAATGTTTAATTGTATTTTCAAATAGCTTAATGTGTTGCCGCATTTAAATAATAATAAATAATCATTTAAATATTTTAAACACATCTTGTTTTTATGTAATTATTCATCACATGAACTTATTTTTAAGATTTTAATACCTATTTTTGCATTTATCACTTTGGTAGTGCTTGAACCAAAATAATACACTCATTTCCTCTGCACATGGAAAACTTTTGGTTGAAACTTTGGGCAGCATTTAATTTGTTTAATTTAAAGGCCAATGCCGCCGGGCCGAGGCACTCCACTTGTAGGGTACTCGAGCAGCCTTTGTTGCCTTGTTTAACTTGAGCCTTTGTTGGAACAATCAACAATAACAAATACCCTCCATTTCCCGTTCTCTCGTTGCAGTTTGTGGGCTGGGAGGAGGTGCCACGACCGAACACACGAGCGGAGATCGTCCAGGCCATGCGGCGCATAAGGGTAAGTCAACATGCGAGAAATCTATTAAGCATACGCCGCGTGGGACGCAAATGAATTTTGAATTCCTAGAGTTCCGGCTCCTCCGCGAAAATGTTGAAAAGTTAACAGATTTCCGTCAAAGCCAGAGTCGGGGTATATAACATATACGCATATCTCCGTCTGCCAATTAAAGAAACTTTTCTACGGGTCCTGCGGCGGTTTTTCACTTCGAGCATCTTTCCTTTGCGAAAACAAAAAAGCAGGCAACACTTTCTGTTTGCCAGCGTCACATACTTTGATTACAGTCACATTCATGCCCAAAAGGCAGGGGAACCCGAGGAGGAGGAGCTGGAAAAAATCCATTTTAGTAGCATAAAAAGTAACGAGGCCTGTTATCCTGCCACACATCCTCCTTCCTCCGTTTCTGGGAGGTCGTGCGTGCCCTGGCTTAAAACGTGTTGGCCCGGCTGACAAGGATGTGTGTTTACTGTATTAGCCCGGCCTGTCAGAAAGAAGTGGTAAATTTGGCGCTTGTTATTGTCATGTCTTTGCCATTAGGCGAGTCAAATGTTAATTGAAAAACTCGGGAATTGCGCGGCCCACTTTTATGTACATAATTCTTATGGATTTTCCTCAATTTTCGATCCACAGTACGAGTGCAAAGTGCAGAATCTGAAGAAGCGAAAGGTCACCATCAACATATCGGTAAATGGCGTACGAGTTATCCTAAAGAAACGTCGTCGAAAAGTAAGTCAATGCCACATTTAATTACCGGAACAGGTCTTTATTGATTTATGTGTTATTTAGAAAAAGAACTGGACCAATGACCCCGAGGAAATCGAGTTGCTCAATCATCCCATCTATAGAATATTCTACGTGTCCCACGACAGCAGCGATCTCAAGATATTCAGCTATATAGCACGCGATGCCAGCACGGATACGTTTAAATGTTCCGTCTTTAAAAGTCACAAAAAGGTAAGATTCGGAGTAGACACTTTCGTGGTATTATATACATATTTAATAATTTGTGTTTGGGGTTGTGTTATACTTTTGGGTATTTGTAATTTGCTCTAAATTACACGTCCAGTGAAATGTTTATGACCGCAATTCGCATAATGCAGGCTACATGTGACTTACTTGACATTACCCATGCCGCATCCCCTGACACTGCCACCCATGGATTCTCTATAAATACGAATTGTGGTCCACAAGTATGCATAATTTTGGCTTGTATCCAGCATTGAAAACCCGAAACGAAAACAACTAGCAAATAAACAACAAAATATATGTGCACACCATAAAGAGCGAAGTGCAGTTATTAGATTTTATACAAATGCTATCTATTTCATTTAATTTTTAAGTTTAATTCGCAAAAACCTTTAAGTGTAGTGGATTCACTAAAAAAATAATCATTAAATATTTAAATCTTTTCAACAAAAATAGACATGCTAAAATATTATATATTTTCATATAATTTTCAAACCCAAACTGAAAATATAATATATAATATAATATTAGAAATAGAGTATAAGTTCAAAGTAATAGGTATTTGAGAAGACTTGAGTTAATACTAACTTTATAGGTATTTCCCAAATCTAAAAAATCATGATCTTCAAAGGCATTTTATCTAGTTATTCTAGCCCACTAATTTAATGGATTCATGAGTGCCAATTGCAAGTGTAGACCCATTTTTCATTGGCTGTTATAGATCTAAACAAACTGGGTGAAAAGTAAGGCGCAACTGTCCATCAGACCGCCAGACGGGCGCGTCGATTTCCGTGTTTTATCTGGCCAGTGCCGATCCCAAGATTCTCCGATTCTCGGGGCGACATCGCCCCCCATTAAGTAGCGTCCGAGATTTGGCAAATAAATAAATCAGATTTAACTTGGCCGCCTGGGGGAAATGCATTTGCTTTGATTTCGCTACGAATGCGGTTTTTGATTAATTCCAAGTCAGAAATGTTAAGCAAAAATATATTAATTTCCAAAGCGAAAGCCAAATATTCGTAGACGCAAAAGTTCTTAGTATTTGGCTGGCTGGCCTTCAACTTCAGTCTGTAGACAATGTCAAGTTGGCATTTCTATTTTTTCTTTCTAATTAACAAGCGGACTTCTGGGAAGGAATTCCAATACATCAGAAGCCGTTTTTCGTTTTTTTTTTTGTTGGGTGTGTGTTTGTGGGCCTGTCGAAATGCCTGACAAGTGACACAAGAAATTAAGGCCAGCGGAGGAGTGCGAGAGCTATAGGGAGCCTATAGGGGGAGGCAATATCTTTCACACGGCGCCTGCACGTGCTAAAAATCGCGCATACGCCGCGTGCGTCAGAACAAAGCGCCTGTGCTGCATTGCACCTGCGGCGGTATCTAAGATGTTCCGGTGAAGTGCAACGCCATTTGGGGAGAAATACCAATGGCGATGAAAGCTATGTAGATGATTTACGGCTAAGCAAGAGGCTCGGGGAGCGCCATTGTTTACTTCCGCGAAACACAAAGCAATGACGTCACAGCGCCACTAGAGTGGTAGCTGCAAATCACGCATACGCGGTGTTGTACCGGCCTCAGGGGGCATCGCCGATCGATACGAATTTGACCAAAACAAACGCAGCATGAAGCTGGTCCGGAAAAAAAACAAAAACGATCGTGTTAACAGCTGAGCGGAAAAGCTCGGGGAAAGCTCTCCCATTTCGCCGGCTAAAGATCGTTGATCGTGAATCGCCGATCACCGATCGCCGATGGCCGATGGACGATCTCCTCTCTCAGTTCTTTGTCCAGTCCGTTCGAGACGGCGCGCCTTTGCAGACGTGCAGAGATTTAAAAAGCGTTCATTGCCAGTTTCGGTATCCAAAAATTATGCAACGAGTCCGTGAGTGCCAGTGAAGTGAAACCAAAACCAAAACCAAAAACAACAAACATAAAAGAGAAATAGAAAGAACAAAATAAATAAAATTAATCCAAATATTTCTGCCACCTGCGAACAAAAAAACAAAAAAAGCGAAAAACCAAACTGAAAAGAAAATGTCATGCCACTCTGGCGAAATAAATTCAGCAAATGGCATGTCCAAGCGTTAAGGAAAATATTTTAACAGACCCATAGATCATCGGAGCCAGCGAGGCGAGAAATTAAATGTTTTGAAAAGTGGAGGACCAAAAGTGTTTTGTCATTGGTTTGGTCTTCCATGCTAGCCTGCTGACGCCATTAAATGCTTGTAGCCACGGAATAACAACAAGAACTCTTTTAAACAATTGAATAATGAGCCACAAAAAAAAAAGGAAAATTGACTAGGAAATTAATTAGCAGAGAAAATCCCCAGCACAAGCCACTCAAAAAGCGAAAGGGAAAGGAATACAAAATGTGATTTTTAAATAATTAAATCCAGGGATAAACATCTTGCACCTGTGCAGGCCAAAGTAAATTCATTCATTCCTATCCAAACTTAACTCAATGACGTCGGTTTTTCCAAAATGTAGTGTTTATGCTTATTAGTTATTGCCCTGGCAAAACACTTTTAATGAGCTACTCTCGCCACAGGTTGTCTTGGAAATGAGAAGGCTGGTATAAATAAATAGAATAGAATTATAGTCAATAAGCTGAAGGCACACGTGATATTTGGGTTGAAATATTTACGATTCATCACTCTGCTTAGCTCAGCTTATTTATTTATACCAGCATTTTCTATAAAATTAAACAAACAGCCAAAGTGAATTTTGACAGGCAAAAAATCGAAAAAATCCCCCGACAACACAAATATTTTTATGAACATAACTTTGTTCTCTAGTTTCTGCCAATTTATGGCAAAATAGTTCACAACAAAATGTTGAGAAATAGAATGCTTTAATTTACCTGTTGCCCGAGCCTTTGTAAATGTGTAATTTGTTTCTCCGGCCAAGGCATTGCCTCGGGAAAAACCGCACAATGGCTTTTCCTTTCAGCCAACCCCCGCCCCCGCCCCCATTTTCTTGTTTCTCACAGACTTTCCCAAAAATGGCTGCCTTCGAGTGTAGATTCGTTTCGCTTTGTTTTGCTTTCGTTTCTCTTTCATTTGTTCTTTTTTTTTTTTTTGCATTTCGAGCCAAAATAGATCCATTATTTTAATAGGCTACTCTAGAGTATTTCTAAAATCGAACAAGGAAAAGTTAAGGCGGTGTGGGAAAACAATGAACGATGGACCGGCGGGCAGGTGTTTCAAATTATAAATACATATATCGTTTGCTTATAATGGCCGAGTATTTTTGGCGTTGTTTCGCTGGCGAAAATTTAAAATTAAATTTCCAAGTGCCGCAAATTTCGCATGACTAATGAGAAGTTCATTAGTTCAGGGGGTTAACACCCGTCCCGACCACGTGACAATGGGAATTCACGAAGATTTACGATCTGCGGTAGACTGCAGCTGCGGAACTGGCTTCTGCGGTTGCCACCAAATGCGAATGCGACTGCCACTGCGAATGCGACTGCGAATGCTACTGACGGCTGCTGCCCTCTCACCCATTTCATTCCAACGACCACCGACCACCGACGACTTATGGCCACAGTAAACATTGGCCAGCTGGACAGAGGGACCCATAGGGGATAAATGGCATAAAAACGGGTGCTAAAAACCCAGACCGACCGAGCAGAAAGATTTGCTGTAAAAATTTTCCCTTATGACAGGCAGCGAGCGTGGCAAAACAAACAAACTGCCAGGTTGGATTGTTGAAAGAAGTAAAATGGGAATTAAAATTCAAATAAATACATAAAACAGAAAGCTAACAAAGTCATTTTGAACGCCATAAATATTCAAGTAGTTTTCCACGAAATGCCACGCAATTCTCTCCTTGCTTCTTACGCACTCTCTCATATTTTATTTATTTAAGTTTTCATTTCGGCTTTGCGTTGTAACGAATGTAAATTGCCACACACTTTATCCGTTTATTTTTTATAGTTTTCAATTTGATTTATGCGAATTGCACAAGCCACACGAGCGCGATATATAGTAGTACTATATGTAGGGAACCAGACAAGACAGACGATCAGTCGGCACCTTCGACTGACTGACTGATTCTTTTCTTGGCACACGTGGCGTATACGCAATGCTGGAATATTGAACAACTAGTGAGACGATTGGGCGCCTCTCTTAGTTCGAGTGAAGCAAGGTTCGCCTTGAAAGAACTGGTAAATAGTCGGAGAAGTTGGTCTCGAATCCCATCGTGCTGGTCTTGTAACCACTTTGCCTTCCCTCAGTCGAACAAGTTTGTTTGCAGACTGTTCTGGTCCGGTCCGGTCCGGTCTCTGGCATTTTGCGCAACAAGTGCTGTCATTGCTTGTCAAAATAATTCAAATTGATGTGTTGTTAATGTCGTTCGGGGCGAGTGCTCAGCCTGCCGCCACTGAAGTAGCCCTTCAAAGTGCTTGAGTGCCGGCCAAGAGTTCTGCTCGAGAATCCCCTGTAAGTGGAAACCACAAAACATATTCGCCTGCCTGGCCTTAATTAGTAAAAACATGAGAAATATTTAGAATATTATGAACACTTTAGTAAAAAGATAGGTGTAGAACAAATAAATAGGCACATGTACATTTTCACTCAAAAATACCAATCAATCAAATATCTTTGATAGTTTTCCGTGGCTGGCAAAACTGCATCTAGATTTCTGACTCATTTAAGAAAAAAAAAACCAATGCAAATCAAGGCTGACACAAGCCTGCTGGCTAACCAAAACAAAATCAGATTGACAGTTTTTCTTTTCGCTTGCACGCGGCAGAAAGATTCGGAAAATAACCTGAACAAAATATATATATATTTGTTTTCTCGATCTATAGGCAACATGAAAAGTTGCAAATAATTCAATACACAAATAAATGAACACGCAAAAGAACTCACAACAGAAACAGAACACAGAGCATCGGAAAATAAAACAGCCAAAAAACATAAACAATCAACCACCTCAAAGGTGCGAAAAATGGCGCATCGCCGGAGTGTGAACAACCTGGATCAAGGAATTAGCAATCCCCAATGCGGACCCGCAAGCCCTAAGCAATTATGAAATTAATAGCCACCTAATTGGCTGATTGAAAAACATAGCAAACCGTAGCATTGAACAGCATTGAACTTAGCCGGCGGGCAGAATATTCACTAGTGACAAATTGGCGCAATAATCGCATATTAGACCTTGTATCTGGCGGATACTTTTCGCGGATCACTGAACTGTTGCTGCTGCCGCTGCTGTTGTGGCCATGAAGCACGAGAAGATCTCCACCATGGCTGCCGTACCACACAAGCAACGCAATTCGCATATCTCGGACCCCGTGGCACGCAGTCCCATAACCAAGGCCTTTGACTTCCTCCCGTGGTCCAGGAGCCGGAGCAAGGTCAATACGGCCAAGGCCCAGAATCAGTCACCGGAACAGCAGGCCTCTGTTTCGGGGTCTGGCGAGAAGCCATCGGAGGTTCACTACCATCGGAATATATTTCGCAGCGGTGGTGGTCTCATCCGGGACATCCTGGTGGGCGACAAGCAGCTCCAGCTAAAGGATAAGCCCCCACAATCTCCTGTCCCCTCGCACAAGAAGAAACTGAAGCACATTACCCGGAACAAGAGCTTGGACATAAGAGAGCTCATCGGTTGCGTGGATCGGGAAATTGCACCCTTAACAGGAGGTGGTTCGGTGGCTCAACCCCATCGATTCCTGGATGACACCTATATCGATCACAAGCCCAAACATATACTCTTCAACGATGACGAGAACACGGTTTATATAATCAAGAAGGAGCAGCCGGTGTCCAAGGCGAGTCATAAGGGTAGCAGCGCCTCCACCTCCTCCGCCCTCGCAAATACTGCTCCCAATGGCGATGTCCTAAAAGCCCGCTTGAAATTCAAACGCCTGCCTGGAGATCATTATGCCGCCTCACCTGAGGCTCTGCGACGAGCTCACCAGCTCCATCAGCGAACCGAGCAGCGTCATCAGCTTCAGAGACGCAAAAGTCTCAGTGACCAGCAGAGCAGCTCCAGCTTAAGTAGTGGCGGCGGTGGAGGAGGAGGTGGAGGTGGAGGCAGTGGGAATGGAAACGGAAGCATTATGCTGGAGCGACCTAAAACGGATAAGCCCCGCAAGAAGCTGTCGTTCCGGGAGCCGATAATAGCCGGGGACCAAGTATTACCACTCATTTTGAGCGAACAGCGACAGGCGAGACAGAGGCGTCGCAGCTCCCCCTTGGAACGCACCCGAGGGGGCGTGGCCATGGACGGAGACTGTGATAATTTATGCAATAATCGCACAAAGGATGCAAATTACTGCGGCTGTGCGGCAAGCGATCCCGAGGTGGGTTAACAATGCAAGGGCAACGTTGCGTATACGTAATGCGCGACCGGGCTCCATGGGGAGGAGCCTTAATTGCTGTCGATGTGGGTTAATCTTAACGGGGTTGCGGATGTTGGGATGTGTGGGTGTGGGTGCGGGTGTGGTGTATTGGTTATATTATGCAATTACATTAATCCTCCTTCTATCGCTGCCATTCCTTCTACTTGCAGTCTCAGGCCATGCGCATCGTTCGCACCGTCGGACAAGCCTTTGAAGTGTGCCACAAATTTAATCTTCATAAGAATTCCCTGGAACCCAATGACGAACGCTCCGACATCTCGTCCTCGGAGCTGCTGGACGTGGAGCAAGTCAGCGAGCAGCAGCTGAGCGAGGATGGAGAACGAGGCGCCGGCGACAACGAGACGCCGAAGAAAGGTGAGTGCGTGGGGAAATCCGAAGGGGGAGATGGAAGGAAATTGGAAAATGAAAATGGGAAAGTGGGAATGAGACTGCCCCCGGGTACTGGGTACTGGTACTGGGTCGTTGCCTGGCCAATAAATAAGTGAAAAGCTCAAGCTGTCGACGCCGTCAGCTGCTTCCTGGGTCGCCATCCCGTAATTCTGCACCGCGATTCGACGCTGGACTCGTTCCGCATTAGTTTCCTATTCATTTTCATTTTCACATTTCAATGCAAATTTCTGCTCTTTAATTTCGCATTCAGTCCGATGCGGCGAGCATTACATTTGCATTTAAATTGCATTTCGCCCACCGGGATCGGGAATGGAAATGGGAGGCTGTCGACTGAAAGGAAAGAGTTACGGCTTGACGAAGGCCTTAAATTCGACAACAAATTTCGGGGGTAATAAAATGATTACATATATTAATGATACATTTAATTGTGTGCCGAAAACGAAGTAAATCAATTGCTGACAAGCGGAATATTAATAAAATATTAAGGAACATGAGCAGGAAACTCCATTTAATATGAATAATACGTGTAATTAAATTGTTTAAACCTCAAATATATATAAATAATCAAATGGTCAATGGTATTCCTTAAACTTGTTAAATTGCTAACAATTCCCCAAAGAGGATTATAAAGACACTAAATCAAACTGTGTCTCAGTTAAGTTTATAACTTAAAGTTTATTTTTATAAAAACTGTAGATGCATTTTGCCTCTCTCGCATTTCTCTTGTTTATTTGGTTAGCCATTAAATAATGTTTTCATCTCTTTATTTCCGTAAATACACAAAATGCAACTGCAGACAAGAGAGATATATACAAGAACTGAACATTCGAGTATACGAGTATACTGTATACAGACACAACAGGCAATTTAAAACAACCCCTGCCAAAGTACAAAATGAAAGATGACTGCGCACATAAGATGGAAATATTAAAAGTAAAGCGAAAAAAAGTAACAACAAAACAAATAAAATAAAATAAAATAATAGTACCGAGAACAGAAGCCGAAGCTTTCGACATACACTTCGGTGTTGTTAAGCAATTTCCACACATATTGCTTCAATTTTCAATAATCTCCGTGCGGTTTTCCATCTTTGCCCCCTTTGGACGAGCAATCTTACACAGACAAGGCGTAGTTTGACGTCATCAACGCGTTGCGGCTGCCAAAAATAAGCGGCAAAAAATAAAGATGTATTGAAAAACCTCACGAGAAAAGCAATTCTTTTTGCAATCTTTTGTCTAAAACCATCCAGCGACATCATTCGCAAGAAATTCTCAGAATAAATATAAATAACGCGAAAGGTGGGGAAGAGTATCTAAGCAGAGGGCAGGGAAGATGCTGCTTATCGGAGATGGATTATTCGCAGATACTTTCATCATAACCATGGCATCACCTAAAGTCATTCGATTTTTGGTAGAAAACTGAAACTGAATTTGTTACCAGGCGACACCCGAGACGGAAACCCACGACTGCGGCACGTGGTAGCCAAAAAATGAGTGTGGACCTACATACATACATAAGTACCTATGAAGTCGTGTGCCAAAAATAATTTATTCATTTCCATATCTCATCTTGTAATATTCGCCTTAGTAATATATAGTAATTTCGCGCCAGCGCTTGTTGACTTTTTAATAGCCGGCCAAGCAGCCAAGTTGCCACTAAAATAATGAATTATGTCGGCCTTAGTGAGGGTGAATTTTCTGCGACATTTTGTGTGTTGTGGCCCTGTGGAATGGCACAAGATTAGACCGGCGAGGGGCAAAGTTGAATGTCCCTAGAAAATTAGCCAACAGACTGTTGCGAGACACCCAAAAATATGCTACAGATTGTGGGCGAGCTTGGGCGTAATAAAAATCGAATTAACAGCTTTATGGGCTTCTGATAGAAAGTTTATAATAGAAAGCATTTCACAATTCCCCCCATATAAATCGAATAAGACAAGCTCGTTTATTGTTCTTGGCCTGCCGCAGCGACGCCAACAGGTCGTATGTGTAATGAGCAGGCCATAATGTTAATCAACACCTTTTATATTGTCTTTGGCTCAGCGAGTTGGAAAATGTACTATATATCCCAATATATACAACATTATAATATAGATTGGGAATAAGTAAATTGTGAACATCGGAGATTACTAATTGTTGTTCCATGTCAAAGCATCGCTTTGCAGCTGTTTTCCCGAGCGATTTTGTATTCTTCTCTAATTGAGTATGATGTGTATGGTTTTAGCGCTCGGTTTCCTCCGAAATGGGTCATTTGGGTTGTAAAAATTCGACAAAAAGACGCTGGCTAATTTTAGTTCGCAAAACATGTGTTTTTCGGGAAGGCAAATATGAATCCTTGCTTTCAAGGGAACACGCTGGCAAATACGATCAATTATTTGCCAAAATGTTTTCGGGTTCTAGCTGGACCAGAAACCATCCGAACCGGCCAATTAATTTACATGCTGTGAGGGATTTTTACAGCACTTGTAGCAATCCCATAGCGATTAACACGTGCCTCAGGTGCGAAACGAAATCGAGCCACCGCAAAAATTTTGCGCTGCCTGCCCATATAGTATACTGATATATGCGCTTCGTGGAAGAAATTGCTTAAATATTTGCCAACAAATCAAATTGAAATGGCAGTCGTAAACAGAAACGGAAATCAGAGAGAGGGAGAAAAAAACAGTCAGTCGGCAGTGAACTTCGAACGCCCCATCATCATAATCATCGCGATCATTTTCGGCGGAGAGGAGGCTCTAGATAATTGTTTAATTATTTATTGGTCAGAGAGCATAATCAAAACAAATACTGAACTCTAGACTCTGTAATTAATGGGAAATTAAGCGCGAAAGTGCCTGCCAGCTAGTTGGGTGTGTGGGAAATGGGAAGATGGGCCACTAGACCACCAGGTGGGACCCGTGTGGGTGTCCAACGACCTTGACTAATTGGAGGGCATTGGCGAGTTGGTCCAGTCCAGTTGATTTCTGTATTTCTGAATTTCTGAATTTCTGTACTTAATCCACTATCCATATCCACTATTTTCAGAGCACTTGGCCATATCGCCCGATCTGAACCACACGCAACCGCAGCGACCAAACCACTTGGAACTGATGCCATCGCACTCAAGTCTACGCAAATCGAACAGCCTGCTGGTGAGTAACTCGCTTCCATCATCTTAATCATGATTTGGGAAATGGCCTGCTAATAATATCCGATTATTAGCCGTATCCTGGCAGAGCAATTAAAATGCCAGCTCTGGCGAATTTTATTTTAATGAGCCAAAAACCATCTCGGCCGCTCACTCACATAATCAAAATTGAAATCAAATACAATGTGGCCCATTGCTGGCATTTCTGTTTAGGCCATAATGTATAAAATAATATTTCCCATTTGTTTACCACACACACAAGGCGGTCGCTCGCCCGATCGGCCGAGGCAAGGTAAACAAACTGGCCAAAAGTAATATAATTCAGATTCAATAACTTTTCGTTGCCCCTGAGAACTGTCAAGGCTGATCAGAAAAAAAACCAAAAAAAAAAACAAAGGCAAATCATTTCAATGCGAGAATATTTATTATTCATCTTAGGATCATAAAATATTGCAATTAAATCTAACAATGTCTGTTAATGGCCCTTTTTAATGATCTATTTCGAAGTAAAATATGCTATTAAATAAACATAATGTCTGGGAATTTATTAAATATCTAGGCCAAATAAATAAGGTCATTAATTAGCCTTTGGATATTTTACTAAATTCAAAAACTATTTTAAGTTTAAGTTAGGTTTAAAATTACTTAAATTTAGTGTAGTTGTGGGTGCTATATAATTCACTAACAATTTGGGATTCCATTGATTTCAAGACTTTACAGAATTCAGATATATATATATTCATTTTGTATTTCTCTCTCCTTCAAACAGTGCGATGTGGATGATAAATCACCTGGTTCTCCCTCCTCTCCGCGAACTGAGATTACCCAGCTGAAGGATCAGATGGAGGCGCAGGCTCTCCAAACGCGCCAGGCTCTGGCCCAACTGATGCTGGTGCGGGAGCAGCTCATCTCGGAGACCAATGCGCGCATAGAGGCGCAGGTGAGTGTCCCTATCCAACAGCTCCCCCTGCTTTACCCTCATAAATATCTGCAATAATTCCATGAATCCTCTCTCTATTTAAAGGCGCGCACCCAGCAGCTGCTGCAGCAGAACCGGGAGCTGCTCGAGCACCTGGCTTCCCTGGGTGCCTACAATGAGCAGCAGAGTGCCGGTCTCACCACTGCAAATATCGGAATGGCCCCACAGGTGAGCTAGTCTGCTCTGCTCCATAAGTTACTATATGCTATTTGAGTTATGCGATCGTAAATTGTTTTGCGCTGATTTTTAAAGCCCCTCCCAGCTGCGCCCTTATTGCATGTTTTTATTTGTTTTACTTGGCTGCCGTTTCATATTTTTGCACGAGTGTTTATAGTTCTGTTATAGTTCTTGATTATGTTCATGTTGTTGTTGTTGTTGTGAGTTCATTTAGGTCAGGTTAAAGTACTTATTATCCTTCTACTCCCGCATCGACATTAGCAATCGCAGCTGCAGCTGCTGCTCCAGGCCACCAGCAACAACAACAATTTGGCCACCATCAATCAGCAGATCAGTAATTTGGGCAGCATCAATCAGCAGTTGAGTTCGTTGAGTCACCAGCTGAGTGGGTTGAATCAGCAGAGCCAGCACCTCCAGAATCTCCAGCAGCAGCACCAGCAGACTGCAAATACCTCCCAGCAGCCGCCTCAGTTGACTCCTGCCACACCCCCGCCAGTGGCCGGGAGCAGTCCGTATCCTTCGATGAGTCAGCTGCAGAGCATCAGCAATCAGTTGCAGCAACATCAGCAGCAGCAGCAGCAACAACAGCAGCAGGATGCCCTGTCCAAGGATTTGTTCCAGGTGAATCAGGAGCTGCTCAACCGCCTGCAGGCATTGAATCTCAATGCAAATCCGGCAGGTTCGGTGCAGAGCCAGCAGACGCCCTCGCCCTCGCCGCACAACTCCTTTTTCTACGTGAATCCTTTGTCCTGCACCCCGGCCACGCCAAATAATAATGCCGCTGCAGGTGGTTTCAATTTCTTGGCATCTCCGGCGGCAACCGGTGCGCTGACTCCCTCGCCGCTGGGCACCATGAATCGCAACTCCTTCGCCGGCAGTTCGTCCTTGAACGAGGATATTCGCCTGAGCATCGAACAGAACCTGAACAATCTGGAGGAGCAACTTAAGGCGGCGGTCTCGAATGGAAATCTGGCGGGCTTGGCCTGCGGAGGTTCCACAAGCACCAGGGACACCAGTCGCAGCTCCTCCACCTTGGACTCACCCTCTTCGCCTCGCTTGCGGAGCAGCAATAATAATATCAGTGCTGGGAGTAGCCAAAATGGGAATCAGGGCCACCAGCACAACAATAACAACAACAATAGCAACAGCAACAGTAGCAGCAGTCGGGAGACGCGATTCAATACAGTGTTACTTCGCGTTACGGACGAGGCTGGACACCAGAGGAAACTATCGGCCACGCCCAGTTTTATAACCCGCAGCACCAGCGAAAAGGTGCCCAATCGGAGTCAGATGATGAGCCAGGTGCAGAGGACCGCCTGGGCCAGGCACACCACAAAATAAGAGGAGTCCTGCAGTCGAGCTTGGGAATTGCAAAAAACGGACCAGGGCATTAGAGTAAGAAAGAGAGAGCAAGATAGAGCGAGAGAGAGAGAGAGTGCCAGTATGAGGATTGAGTGAATGCGTTCGTTGGCTGGTTGAACAGTATTAATTTAGGAGAACAAACAAACACCCTACTTTTAGTTTGCATTTTAGGTGTCCGAGGTGTGCCAATTATTATTATTGCCCAGCTCAATGTTAGACTAGTATAAATTATTTATTTAGCAATTATCGAGCAGCTCAAAGTGTGCCAAGCCCATACAACTATATATACATATATATATATATAAAACTTCTGTCCTAAATGTCTAGTCAGTGAAAGTATTTGTGAAACATAATCTTAACAGAACCTTAAGCGGCATATCAGCAACGAAGAAAAGTTTCAAAAAGTATTTTGCTCTCCCCTAAATGAAATATAGTACTATATCTATACACACACCTAGTGATTAAGCGAATGAGTCTAGTTTAAACTGATTAAGTTGAATATATGCCTATACCTACTGTTATTTTTGTAAATTGTTGTAATTTAATTAAATTTATGCGTGACCCGCATAGGCTTCCACGATTTGTTCCCCCCGCCCAATAAAAAGAATGCAATTATTATGTGAAATGTGAATTGAATAGTTTGCCACTCGAATGGTATTTGCCAAATTGCAAATTACAAATATTTGTTCAAAAATAGAACGCAAACACAACAACAATGAACGGCTGAATATCTGAAATAATAATAAAAGTCGCATAATCATGGTTTAAACGCACCCCAGCGATTGTTTCGATCCAAACACCCATATATTATCATTAATAATTGAAAGTTAACGCCAGGCTGGGCATTTTCCCTAATGACTTTTCCTTTTTTCCGACACGGCCAAGCCAGGCAAAAACATGCAGCATACTTTTAAGCGCATTAAGTATCCGCCCCCTTAGCCGGGGGCAGTGCATAAATTTCCCCTTGATAAATGAAAAACGAAGCAAAAAAAACAAGTGTCGCCATTTTTCACTTTACTTGGTAGTTCGTTTCTCATTCTTGGTTTTTTTTTGTCGCCGCGTCCGTGGATTTGCTGGTGGGCAGCAATTTGCGCACATAACTCATTTGCATAAATTTACACACAGACTTAACTTATTCCCCCGCTTCTGCCCCGCCCCCTCATTTCCACAGCTTTCCTCGACGGCGAAAGTGGCGCGCTGGTTCCAACAGCTGCCCTGGCACACCGCCTCCCTGTCCCGGCCGGAGAGCGGCTTCGTTTCCGGCGACTCGCGCTCAGAGAAGTACCAGGAGGATCATTTCTACGGCGGCCCAGGCATCGCCACCAAGGAGACGGATGATTTATGCGACGAATTCCTGCTGGTGGAGGGCAGCAGCACCATTTGGACAAAGCTGAGCGCCAAAAAGCGTCGTAAATTGCTCGGCATGCGTCTGGGCAAAGTGACAACGTTCTAAGGTCCGCCCCGGCCGCCACTCGCATTTCAGTAATGTGTGCGTTTATTAGCTGTTAAGTGAGTTTTTAGCATAGCCCTAAGTGAACGTTTGATAAATAGGCTTTAGGTCGACTAGTTAGCCAACCAATAGACTAAAGGACCAAATTAGCCCAGGCGAACGAAAACGAACGACATGCTCATTGAGATGCCATGCAACAGGCATAGACATAAGTCAATTAGCGAGCATAAAGCTTAAGCTCAATGTGCATTTAAGTATTAACTAAATGAAAGTATTCGGCGGGCAGACAGAGACACACACACACACACAAACAAGCACCCACTCAAGCACTCATAATTCCACTGAGGACGCCTTTCCGGCCAGCACCTGGTGGCCCATTCATTAAGCGAACAAACCACGCACATTAATCATACGCCACGTAGCCCACACAAACACAGCCAGAAGCCAAAAGAGCATTTACTGCTTAACTTGACCAACTTTTCGTGTACGAGAAAAACTGGTTATTAAGCTAAGCAAACAACGCCAAGTGGCACACTCGCCCACACACACACATCAGACACATCTCGACTGTACTGGGAAAGCTGGAAAAACTCCTGCAGCCAGGACCAAAAAGATCAAATGTTTGTTATTCATAAATTTTCTGCCGGCATCACCGTTTTTATGCATAAATCGATTCTACTTTTACGCTTGGCAGTCCTTTCCAATTTTCGGGGAGAGGTCTTCCGGGTTTTTATTTGGGTAACTCTATAAATTTAAGTCAGCTGCTGCTGTTGCTGCTGTGGGGAGTGCAAACCAAGCTTGCGGCATACGTGGCGTATAAACGATTTACTCGAAATTTATGGGGACTCGTAGCTATAAAGAGATAAGTGTGGGGTTTCGGTAAGTTAGCTAGGTAGATAGTTTTCAAGAAACGGAGGTGTTGTACTCTACCCATTGTACTCCAACTTTGATAGTTTTTGTTTTTAGGGAGAGTAAAACCAGATATATTTTAGGTTAGTTAAATATGCGGAGGTACCTCTGTAAAATCGGAACGCAGTTAAATTTACAATCGAATTTCAAGCATACTTTATACAGCCAAATGGTTTTCAATCATCATCAAGCTGAGTTGAGTTTTTATTGCATTATTTGCTGACTGCTTTCCGGTTTATTGCCCAACATCACAATGAAAACGACGATTTTCCTAACGATTTTACGCGCGACATTTGCAATTTAGGTACGAAATTTATAGAAGCAACAAAAAAAAAACACAAATTAATATACGTTAATGGTTTTTAGTTAATTTATGCAAAACAATTTTTGAGACTGAAACTGAAATTTGTACTAAGCATAAACCATGTACTAAGCACACAAAACCCAAAACACATTACACACATCCACATTCAATTCACAAACATTCGCGACGAGATGAGAAAAGTTTTTTGTATAAGCTACTTTAGCATAGCGTACCCTAGTTAAATTAATATTAGTTGCTCCGGTTCAACGCAATAGAATAAAGTGAAAGTAATAAAAATTAAATGCAACATGCTGCGTTACCAGTTTCGTTCCTCCTGCCACTGCCACATGCGACAATCTTCCCTTTGCTTCTGCTGCTGCTGCTGACACTTTACAGTTCAATTAATTTAACGCGCTTTGCATGTAATAGAAGGCATTGCATATCAGCGGGGGCGGGAGCTTGGCCAGGAACTGGCACTGGAACAGGACATGGACAAGGATACCAGGAGCATACAGCACGGCCCAGCAGGTGGGCTTGGCTTGGCTGGGTTGGTAGGTTGATTTGGTTGCCAGCTAACAAGCGCATTCTGCGAAAGTAGGAGCGTCGTGGAGAAGATACTTTTTTTGTCCAGCTGGGAGAGTCTCGAATTGGCAGTACCCCATGGTGATAAGTGACTTTTCTATTTGAATTGCTCAGCATGGAAAAGTAATTCGCCTCATTCATCTGGAAGCTGTCAATAAAGTAAAAGTATTTCAATTATTCGGTGTATTTTTTATTTGTCTGGTTTGTAGATGATTGTTTTATATCTGTTCTATAAACAATAGTAATTGTGAAAGTCAACTGAAAGCTGTACTATAAAATTATATATGTACATCTATTTGGTCAAAACAAAATATTAAAACCTATTTTAGGTCTACAACTACAAATATTATATATTTGTTGGATATAAGCATATGCTTATCTTATGCATAAATTTAATTGGTTAGTGATTTTTAAATAGAACTTAAATATTTCATTGCTACCAAAGCAATATACCCTTTCGCTGCGAGGTATCTAAATTAGAAAACAAAGTGAAGGCAGCTTTTGTGCTCTCATAATTAAGGACATGAGGACATGGGGCAACGCAACGCACTAATGGAAGGCGCAAGGAATAAAAATGAAAAGTGAGCGCAGAAAAAAAGTGAAAATGAAAAATGGAATTTCTCGCATGGCGAATGCGACATGCGATATTTATTTTAATGTTTTTTACTTCTTTTTTTTTGGGCGAGCTGTTGACACTTTTTGGGGCAGCGGCAGACATAATTACACAAAGGTAGGCTGGGTGACCCTGAAAGCAGGATGTTCACTTTGTGTCATGCGAAACAGTTGAAAGTGCCGCGTGTCCTGTCCAACGTCATCCTCACTCGACACCAGCTACAGGACGTGGACGATGACGATGACGAGGACAAGGAGGAGGAGTAGGAGGAGGAGGAGGACAGAGACGCACACACATGTGGCACACTCATTGACACTTATCGCGTGGGTGGCGCGTTTAATTCACATTTTATTTTCAGTGCCCGTGGCTGCGCGCGTAATTGTTGCTTCCTGGGGCAGGACATGGATGAGGCCAGGACATAGTCAGTTCGCGTTGGCGCTGCACGGCGGACGTGTGTGCGGTGAATCGCGCATTTCATTTGCTCCGTCTGAAGTTACTTTTACTTTGTGCTCCCGACGACCATGCAGAGCGAGGCGAGTGAAAATGCGGAGCCATCTGCAGGACGACCAGGACCAGGGCCTGGTGCTCCGGGGCTTGCCATCTCCCCGGGTGCCATCCCGTCGGCTGCTCCCCGGCGCCCCAAGCCGGGCATACTTCGGCTGGACATTGGGAAACCGCGACGCTCATCAGGTGGTTCCGTCGATTTCCACAGCAGCAGTGCCAGCAACATGGCCACCGGGGCCAACAGTGAGGTAAGTGAGCATGATTTACGGCCCATGTGGGAGTGCTTACGATTTGGCCAGGCCAACGACTCATTTTGCTGCGGGTCAGGGAATGGTATTGCGATTGGGATTGGGCTGGGGAATGAGAATGGGAATGGGCAGGTTGAAGTGGTGGCCCAGCCAGCTGCAGCAATTGCCAATGGCCATAAACACCAATCGCACTTAACTGGCGGTCGCTTCTGGTTCTCTGGCCTGGTCAAGCAATCCAGAGACCTGCTGCGCCACCTAAATGCCAGTTAAAATCGTTTTTTACACACGCCAGGAGCCAGGAGCCAGGTGCCAATGGCCAAAATCCAGTGAATAGCCATAGGAGTTCGGAACGAACTTTAGATGCGCTCTATAGAGATTTGAACTATTAATGAAGTTTAAGTACGAGTATCTTGAAGTGCAAACTATTAAATTTGGAAATCTTAATGAGCAAACTATTTAATCTTCAAAACTTTACTAGCCAACTATAAAGTCTTTAAGGCTCTGAATTAATTGTTTGACTTAATTACTTAAACAACATACTTTCCGCGAATAATATTCAATGGTTGAACTTCTTAGTTGAGTGAAGTTATCCCACAAAATAATTCCCATCATAAATATGCAAGCGCGAAAATTTTAAGAAGTTTCAAGATTCAAGATAAATAATTATTCATGTAGTATTCAACAAGTGCCTTAATTTCTTCATTGCACACTTTTACGATTACATTTTCTG
This sequence comes from Drosophila setifemur, assembly GCA_021224005.1. NCBI lineage: Eukaryota > Metazoa > Arthropoda > Insecta > Diptera > Drosophilidae > Drosophila > Drosophila setifemur. The sequence continues at coordinate 9,521,514 of JAJJHY010008789.1, forward strand.
CTATTTAATCTAAGCTCAATGAAATTACACATTTTAATAGTAAAAGTGTTAATGCAAAAGATTATAAATTATTGAATAATTAATATTAATATTACACAAAAAATACAAATACGAAAGGAAAGAAAACTTTGAAACCATTTAATAAAATGATGTCATCATTGGACTAAGAACTGCTTTTAATTTAAATAAAATTAGTTTCAAAACATATTTAGATGTGAAATATAAATGAAATTAATATCTAAAATCTCAGACACCACTGGTTTCTGTATTTGAAGAGTTTATAAAGGTGGTGAATCTAATTAACTGGTCAGCAGGATGGAACTGGAAAATCACACAACCAACTAACCAACTAGAGTATCCCAACGTTCATTTGGCCAGACATGCGAGCAAACCTAAAACCAAGTGAATGCGGCGGACACACCCTGGACAGTGGACAGTGGATACTGAACAGTGGACTCTGGACTCCGGACTCGGGACTCTCCACTTCAGTCAGGAGAAAGTGGGTGGTTCAAGTGCGGTTCAAGTGGGGGCAAACATTTATTTAGTCGTAAAGCTGATGCGTAATCTCAACAAGCCAGGCCGGGTGGGTCGGAAGTTTGTCAGTTGGCACGTTCGAGTTCGTTTGGTTTATATGCAAAACCCCGTAGAGCCCAGATCCACATCCAAAAACAATAAAAACATAAAAATATATAGATAGTGCGCAATGTCGGTGACGCATGGGGAAGCCCAATCTTATTTGAGGCACTTCATCACCCGGAGCAGCTACGAGGGTGCCTGGGACAAGGCGGTGAATGTGATGGACGGCTTCGGTAGCTACCGCTATCCGGATGGAAGCGAGTACCGCGGCCGCTTCTCCCAGGGACTCTTCCATGGATACGGGCACTTGCGACTGGCCCAGCCCTACCGGTTCACCATCAAGGGTGAGTTCGAGAAAGGCCGTCTGGTGACCGTCGAGGACATGTGGTTCTCCGATGGCCTGCACATCGAGGGATCATTCACGGGCAACAGCCTGAACTGCGACAATTGGAAATATCTCACGCCGGAGGACAGGCGCTACCATGCAGAGCATCGCTATGGTCAACCGCCGGTGGGTCCCACATCCTATCTCACCGCCAGACTCCTGCCCCGGTCGGTGCCCAAGCACTCCTACGACGTGGAAGAGGGCATGTACAATGAGAAGACCAGCTGGCTGGTGGACCGTCCGGCCCCCCTCGCCAGCACCCTGTACATTGGCTGCCAGGGGGACAAGGACTGGATCCGGCGCAACTGCCGCAAGGCCCGCACCGGGAACATAATCGAACCCAAGGCGAGCATGTGCCGCAGCATCATCGCGAATAATTTGGCCACGGAGCAGGATCAGGTGATCCGAACTGCCATCTATGCTCCGCATGGCAAGGTGGATCGCAAACGTTACTACCACAAGATGGAAAAGATGCAGGAACACCAGGCTGATCAGGCTGATCTGAAAGCAAAAAAGACATCCATCCCAAGGCCGACCTTCCGTGCCGATGATCCCGCCAGGCAGACGGAGATGTGCGTGCGTGCCTATGCCCGCGTGCTGCATCAGATGGAGCAGGACAGGAAGAAGCGCGGCGGGAGTGACTCATCCGAAGATCCGAAGGATGAAAGAATCCCGAGACCGCGTCTCTGGACCAGCACCTCGAATGTCCGTAATCCGGGCTCGGGCGGAGAGTCAAGCTGCCAGTCGGAGAGCTTCGGCGAGGAATCCGTCCACATCAAGGTGCGCGAGGATTACCTCTCCGCCAAGACCATGATGGAGAAGAAGACCGCCGACAACTTCAATGTGGTGCAGTCCAACCTTATCCGTCGCACCAGCTATATGGATATCGCGCGTTCCATCTTTGAATTGTAGGCATCTGATATTCATTGGAATCAATCCATAACTCAAATTTTTGTTTACCGCCTGAATGTTAAATGTTAAAATTAAAAAGAAGTGTTGAAATTTTGGTTTGTTTTTTAATATCAGAAGTCTTTTTATTAATTTTAAAGCTATAATTATAAGATCTCATTTAAGGGTACCGCATTGTTTATATATTAAGTTTCCAATTTTTTAGCTTCGATTTCCATTGGCAAAATTAATTTATTATTTAAAATGAATTTTCAACAATTGAAATTAAATTAAGTTTTGCCGTATTAATATGAGATACCCGTGCTCTGGCGGATCCAGTCCAATTGGCTGGTGATTCTAACATAGCCAGCCGGAAAGCCCAGGGTGCAACCATTGCTGGACACAAATAAGGAAAGACCGACCATAATGGATCCAATTTTGGTGACCAGTGGACTGCCGGCATCTCCGTAACATGTGGACTTGCCATTCTGGGAGCGGGTGCACAGGGTCTCTTCGGTGACGGTGGGTGAACCGAAGAACGAGATGCATTCGGAGTTAGAAATTACCTGAAGATCGACGCACTGCAGCCAATCCGGCTGGATATTGGTATATGAGGTCACGCCCCAGCCGCAAATGCTGGTCCACACGTTCTCATAGCGCTGCGAGCGATCCTTCAACGAAGGCAATAGGACTCTATTTACGAGATTACTGAATCCAATCCGGGGAATCCGAACCAAAGCAAGTTTCCCACCTCCAACAACATAGGATGATGAGCCAACTATTATGGTGAACTGCGGCTCACTGCGCCTGGTGGCACCAAAGTAGATGGTCACTCCGGCACTGCCCGACAGGCAGGCGGAGGCGGTAAGGATCCAGGTGTCCCCGATGATGGTGCCACTGCACCAGATGTTGCTCAGCTGGAAGGCCATGCCCACCACATAGGGAGCCTGTCCATCGTAGGCCGGATTTCCATTGGTAATAATGGGCTCCGTATCATTGTTCTCCGCACCTGCAACAGCAGAGATGGCCAAGGCTAAGAGTGCTACCAAAAGCTTCATGGTTCCCATAGAAAGATTGGATTTAGTGGGTTTAATGGGGGGCTTATATACGTGCTGATTCCCTTGGGTGGGTAATTAGCCAAAGTTTCGGTTCGTTTTTGTTTTGCACATTAGTCTTGATTTGTTTGGTTATCTGGGGAGTTGACGGAAGTTAGTGATTGAGGGTTCATAAATTAATTATCATTATAAGCTTTAAATTGCCTTTAACTACCTTTGCAAATTATTATATTTTGTCTATTTACAAGTTCTAGAGAACCGAATTTATTGGGTATCATTGAAATAGGAATTTATACGCCTAATAATACCATCGCAGACCAGTTATATAGTCAATATAGCCGATTTTTATAAATTAGCTCTAGTGCCTATAAATAGTATTTCAAAGTTGAGCTCAATGTTTAAATGAATTATTAAATTTATATATAGTTTAAAGTATAGTTTATATTATAGTTTATAGTATAGTTTATAGTATAGTTTATATTATAGTTTATAGTATAGTTTATAGTATAGTTTATAGTATAGTTAATAGTATAGTTTATAGTATAGTTTATAGTATAGTTTATATTATAGTTTATAGTATAGTTTATAGCCTATACATTTTATAAATTAAATGAGATTCCTAGGATCTTGCAAATGATCTCCATCGCCTGGCTCAAATTTGTCAACTTTGTATGGGATTTCAGGAATCAATTACCAGGCGAGCAGAAAAAACAGCAGACTGACCTCCATCATTTATTGATTCTCATCCATGGAGATTTGGGAAACCGTTGTTCTCCATGGGGCTCTCTTCATATTGAGCATGAGTAGAGAGAATAATAAAAAAAAAAAAACTTTGGGCTTCGTTGGGCTCTCTTCCTATAAAGCATGGCTAAAGAGAATAGAGAAACCGTTTATTGCTTTGGGATGAACATTGCGTGGGAGTAGTTGCCTACTTGCTGACTTGCTACTTTTTCTGTTAGCCTGGTACATGAAATAAACGAAACACTCCGATCAGTGACGTAGATTATTTCCGTTACTTACAACAACAAATTGATGGCTCAAATTTTTCAACTTTGTACGGGATTTCCGAAAGCAAGTACCAGGCGAACAGAAAAAGCAGAAGTTCGACAATAATTACTCCACTCATTTTTAAGTATCCCCAAAAGATGCAACCTTTTTTAAAACTACCCAAGAGCGAATATTAATACAGCCCCAAAAGTATGCTACATTTTTAAACGTTTTTTGTAACATAATTTTATCGCCGTTAACTTGCTGTAGCTTTCTGTTCGACTGGTACATTAAATCAAAGAAAACGCCCCTTCTGTTACTAAGTTCAAATTTCCGTTACAACAAATTCCAACAGAGTAATCGTTCAAATCGGTTAACATTGTATGGAATTCCAGACTGAATGTACCAGCCGAACAGAAACAACAAGCTAACAACTCCCACTCAATGTGACTTCAATTAACCGATGTTTAAAAATCTCTCATTACCCATGACCAATATGAGAGAGCACAATGGAGAGCAACGGTTTTCCAAGTCTCCATAAAATAGAATAGAACAATAATAGCTCAGGGACAGCCTACTATTATTTCTGTTCGGCTGGTACATTAGTCTGGAATTCCAAACAATGTTAACTCGAAGTTTCAGCTCGATAACTTTAAAACTGACAGACGGACAGATGGACAGACGGACATGGCTATATCGACTCGGCTGGTGATGCTGATCAATAATATATATACTTTATAGGGTCGGAGACGTCTCCTTCACTGCGTTACAAATCCGGTCAAAATTATAATACCCTCTGCAAGGGTATAAAAATACAATAAATTCCGATTTAGTATATGTATTTCATACAAAATTAATTTTCGTACATAAATCATTAAAAATCATCTAAAAATATCTTTAATTTTAACTAGATTTTTAATCAAAAACAATTTTATTTGAAGAACAATAAACAGGAAAACATGGTTATCCCCGTCATAGAAATCAAACCACGTAGGAATAATCATTCCCTGTCTCCCCACTTTCGACACTCAACAAACAAAGTTGCATTTTATATATTCTGTTTCGATTTGCAAAATATCCAAATAACAAAATGAAAAATATACAAATGGAAGTGCTGAAAACGGCCATGGGCTCAAGGTTCACCGAAGACACCTTTCTGACTGGATCCAGATTCATTGGCAACACCAACGATATGGGCATGCAGGACTACGGGACGTATATTTACCCCGATGGCACTCGCTACTCGGGATCCTTCCGAAACGATCGTTTCCATGGCAAGGGCACCATCCAGATGCCCGATCCGTCGGGCGTTACCTTCAGTGTGGTGCACCGTAACGGGCGGCTCATACAGATCGAAGAGATCAACTTCAATGACAGCCTGCCTGTGGATTTTAAGTTGAACAAGAACTCCATGAGCTTCGAGAAATGGAACTATTGCACGAAGGGGGATCGGCGCTTTCACAAGGAGACCTTGAAGCCCATGGAGGCTGTGGGTCCGAAAAAGTTTAAGACCAAAGATGGTCCCGAAGCGCCAATTCTCGAGAACAATGTGTTCGACATGGGCTTCGGCCATTTGAATCAACGGGGCTTCATCATGGCCACAAAGTCCACCAGTAATCAGCTCATCACGATGGGCAACTCCACTAGTTTCTATCTGGGATGCCGCGAGACCCGTCGCTGGATCCGGGAGAACTGTGCCCATGGAACACTGTGGAATCGCCACCTGAAGCAGTCGATCAAGGCGCGCTTTGCCCGCGAGATCATGCAAAATAATCTGACCAACTCCGGCAGCTCTAAGTTGAACAAGATGCCCGGGGCACGCATCTGCCGTCGATCCACCAGCCTGGACAGCTTGGACTCGGATCCTGCGAAAGCAGCCCGTCTCCATGCGGCCAGTAGCTCGGTCAGCTGCTCATCGGACATCCAGTCGATGAGGGATATCAAACTGTGCTGCGGCCAGGTCCAAGTTCATAAGGAGCCCTTTAGAAGATCACAGAGCGAGAGCAGTGTGTGTCGCATCAACTGAATCTGTCCTAGAAGTTCGAATTTCTTTCGGTTGCTCTTTGAAATTATTGTATGGCTTGAGTGGGAGACTTGCGTCTCCTTGAGGGCTTCAAATTAATATATTGTATATGGTTGCAGGCACAGGTTAGGTCTCCTCTTTCTCTCTCTCTCTCTCTCTCTGTATATTGTTGACCCACATTCTAGGCCCAATATATAGGGCGTGTTAGGGCCAGAGATTTATGGCTGGAACAGCGAAAACTGCAACCGAACATGGAAAGCCACTTAGGCCTACCCAGATGGGCCTGGCTGGGTTTTACTATATTTCTTTCTATTTTTTTGGGTCACCATCCCGGCATTGAACTTTGGCAGGTGGCTTTTCAAGTTCACCTGCACCTCGCGAAAAAAATATAGTACAACAAAAAATCGGACTAGGCCACTGGCACAGCGGGTAATGAACCCATAATCACCAGGCATTATGCTACACGTGCGCAGATTTTCCGCCTTTGACCATGAGTGGGAGATAAATTGGATGTTAATTAAAGCCGGGCCAGGACCAGGACCAGGACGAACTTAATTTAATTAAAAGGGACGAAAGTGAAATCAGAGGAAGCGAAAGGCAAAGCGAAAGGCAGGAAAACACAAAACACGCCGGAGAGCAGCAAAACATATTTCAATAGTGGGCGCTCCCCTAGATGGAAAACTGGAAAACCCTCTGACTCTGTGTGGGAGAATTTTCGCGATTTTCTTTATCAACCCTTGCATGTTTGATTTTCATTTACATGGCCAGGCCAAGAATACAACGTGACTCAATGGCACACAAACAAGCGCACACACACACAAACACACACAGAGAAGCCAGGACTACACAGGACTATCTAAATGGACATTCGAAGTCCTGGCTGGTTACGCCCGGATACGGCGTTGTTATCACATGCCGCTGGCGATTTTTACACTCATTCGTCTTCGTTCCAACTGGGCGAGGAAGTCAGATACGTGCCTCCGATCCCTCCTGCTCTTCTGCCCTTCCTCCAGATTCCCTCCGCCTTCCCTACCGCAATGTCCTGGGCCCTGTCCATGTAAATTCCTGTGCTTTTCGCTGCTTTCACCCGGAGTATGTGTGTGGGTTTTGGGCACGTTTTGGCTTTGATAAGTTGGCCACGGGTGGGTTTTGTGTGTGGCTAGCTGGGTATCTGGGTATCTGGGTAGGTGGTGCTCCGTTCTGTTCTTCATTCATATTCATTCATTATTAGAAAAATTTAACTTTCGCTCGCTGGCCACCTTGTTCCACCTGTCTGTGTTAGTGTATGTGTGTGTGTGCTGGTTGATGTCCTTTTGGCCAGACCGATGGTCTTTTGGCCTGGTTAGCGAGCTAAGCCGTTCAGTCTGCGCACAAGGCTGCTCCCAAGCGCTACGGCGGGACACCACTAGAAATCTGGCTCTGGTCTATAAAATAATTTACATAAAACTAAGTTTAGATCCCAAGAAAGTATTAGTCTAGTGCAATTAACTACTAAGCGTTTGAATGTGAATTAGAAGTATTAGAAGTAAGAGTCTCAAGTGTGTTGAGTAATTAGCTGTCATCTGAGCAGCTTAAGGGAATAAATTGTCCTTACAATTTCCTAGAACAACTCGGGAGTCACCTCGCCCCATCAACTGTCTGTGACCTGGGCACCGCCATGCGACTTGAATAGAGGTGGCTGGCAAATGCAGAGCAGCGCCGATGCTAAAAGGGAATTCTACCGAGGACAAAAGGGCAGGAGGTGAGTCCGGAGAAAGATGAAAGTTTCAAACCCATTAATTGTTGTTCGTTAAAGAGCTGCCTCGCAGGAGGACCACCGATCAACCTACGAGCTAAACGGTGGGTCACACACAAATGGAAATCCTAATACTTACCAGTAGTAACGCCTTCCCCTCAGATTACACATCGCAGAACCAGAACCAGAGCAGCGACGCCGAGAGCAGTCACCAGGAGCCGCAATTCGGCCAGCATCCACCCGCAATTGGATTGGCAACCGAGGATGGCGGCGCCGGCGACATTGACGATGAGGAGGACTACTCAATTTCCGTATCGGCAATAATGCAAAGACGTGCCAGTGTGCGCGGCTATAGAGGAAAACGTGGCAGTCGCAATTCAAGGCGGGCATCCAGTCCCATGGATCACGTGCTGGATAGTGTGGAGCGGCGACGCTCCAGTGTCTATACGACGAGTTCAGGCGAGTACCCATAAGTGTCCGAAACAGATTTCGCCTGGGTTAACGAGCAGCAGCTGGGAGCTTAATACAAGAGCAGGAGATGGTCTGAGGTCCTTCGTGGCAGCTAATCAACGTCTGGGGGCCTATTTTTTTGCGTAATTTTTCATGCTACGTGCTGCCATTTCGTTGCCATTTCGAGGCACTGTGTCACACTGGGCGTATGTGTAATCTGTGCGCTTGGCTTTTCATTCCGCAGAAGAGGGCACCAATCAGGAGTCCACGCAAGAGCAAATCTTTGAGAACATACGCCTACACAAGGAGGTCATACAGTCGGTGAAGCTCCAGCCATGGCCCATCCGCAAGAAGCTCAAGCTGGTGCGGCAGGTGGGTTCTCCATCCTCAGTTTCAGTTTCAGATTCAAGAGGCCAAAAGAAGGAGCTTTAAGATGCCTCTCCGGAGTAGGTGAAATTGGAGGTTGGGTTGGGTTTTTTGGGCGCGTTCGTTTTCACGCCGCTTGTCAGGTCGTTGAAAATGTTACGACCAAATACTGCACCTCCTCCTCCGCCTCTCCCTCCACGTCCACCTCCCTCGGAACTCTCATCAAATCCGGCGGCAAAACTTTTCGATTTCATTCACACCACCACCTCTTTATCTTCCATCTTGTGCTCCGCCCTGGCATTTTTAATGATGTTTGGACTTTGGATCTGGCCGTGGATGTGTTGACAGGCCAAAACATATGTGGCACGCCACGAGGGCGCGCTCCAGGAGCGCTTCGCCATGTCACGCAGCACCAGGGACTTGTGGGCGAGGTTTAAAATTTTAATGGCGGCAGTAAGTGATTTTCCCATCCACTCCCAATATATAAAACCTTCTTCAACCCCTCCGCCGGCGGCCGGAAAGGCCGGAATGCAACGTGCCCAAGGCAAGTGCTCCGGAGGCTTGCAAATATATTTATGTTTGCACAATTTATGGGCCACTTTCCGGGTGCCGGGACGGACATTCAATAAATCCGTACTCGCATAATTCAAAAAGTTATGCACACGCACACACAGAACCAATTAAATTGCGAGCTTGCAGTCTGCAATTCCTTGGAGACATAACTCAGAGGATTCACCCTCCACCTACTTACCCCCCTTTTTTCTCGCAGAGATGGCGCCACTGGAAGAGGGAGACGGCCAGCTTCCTTACGGTCCTGATTCCCTGGGAGCTGCGCATCAAGGAAATCGAATCGCACTTCGGATCCGGCGTGGCATCCTACTTTACATTCCTGCGCTGGCTTATGTGGGTCAATATCATGATTGCCATTCCGCTGGTGGCCTTTGTCATTGGCCCAGAGGTGAGTGGCCTTAAAAGTAGCCAATTTATTTACACATTTAAGTTTCCGTTCCCTTGCATTCCGTTGCGTCGTTGTCTCTCCCCCTTCAGTACTTTGCAACCAAAAAAGATGAAACGGATCCAAGGAAGCAAATGTCGGACCCGGAGAAACACGTGGCCGGCAATCTCTTTACGTTCTGGGAGTTCGAAGGATACTTGAAATATTCACCAATGTTTTATGGGTAATTATTCTTTTGAGCAAAGGTTAATTAATTTAAAGCTTAATATATAATTTATACTTATTTAGATATTCTATTTTCTGTTTTAAATAAATATAAATTTATAACAAAATAAACACATTACACATCATATATGTTTTTATTTAGTTATATAAATATTCATCGCATTTTGGTATTCTAAAGGATACTTAAACTATATCCAATGTTTTATGGGATATTTTTTTTGTGCAAATATTAATTTATTTAACGCATAAAATGTAAGTTAACGCTGAGTGAAAAATAAATTATCTTTAAATTTGTGAACATTTTTCCCAATGAAATGAATAACAAATGAAAAATACATGTAGCTTTAAAAATTACCCATTATATATATATTTATTTTTGTTTTGTTAGTTTTTTTAAGCCTCTGTTTATTTTTTTATTCGTATTCTGTTGGTGTAAAGGATGCAAAATAATTTAATTTATTTTTATACAAAATATTCCCCCAATAAATTGCGGTTAAGGGATTATTTAAATATCCCCTTCCATCAGTTTTAAATATGTTTGTGGTAAAATTATTAAAGTTTAAATATCCCAAGGGAGAGTACTTCATTAATTGATTTCGACATACTCATACCACCTTCCCGTTTTTGTTGTTTCCTCCCCAGCTACTACTCAAGCAAATCCGGCATTAGCACATCCGGATATAAGCTGCCCTTAGCCTATTTCCTCACCGCCGTTCTGGTCTATATCTACAGCTTTGTGGCCACGTTAAGAAAGTGAGTATGGGTAAATGGGATATGGGTGAAATCGGTTGAGGAGTTGGAGGAGGCATTCATGCGTTCAGGGGGCTATGGGTAACAGTGTTGGATAGGCACTTCATTAAATCCCTGGTCATCGAAGCCGCAAAAAGCAAACTAAATGTCAGAATGCTCGTTAATTAATTAAACAACACTGAAGCGCTGATTAAATAATACAAATCTTGGCACGAGGCGTGTCTGGGGCCCCCGAAAAACTTTTGCCGCAGAGGCGAAAAAAGGCATTGGCCATTATGATTTACGCACGCACAGGACGATAAACGTGCACAGGACGAGGGGGAGGGAAACAGGGGGAGGGGAAAAAGGGGCGCGAGTGGCAGCGGAAACGGAAACGGCAAAACGCCATTTTGACCGTGCGGCTGCCATTGGACAGCTCGCTTTAATGGCTTTGTCGGCATTATGTTGATTTCGTAATTGAACAAAGTAGCAGTGTCAACAGTGAGCCGGCCACCGAACTGACCTTGCCACCCACTTTGGATGATTCTGCCACTTGGCACGGGGCACGTGCTCGGCGTGCGTGAATTATTCTAATGCCCGAAAACGGGATTCGAACGGGGATTGCCGGGATTTGAGCACAAATTATGGCTGTCGTGGCTGGGATGGACAACGGAGCAGCTCGGGGGGCGGCGGTAATCACAGCTGATGGCTAAAACTTTCCTCGATCTGCCGACAGGATGGCGGAGAACTCGCGCAACTCGAAACTTTCTTCGAAGGACGACGAGTGTGTCTTCTCGTGGAAACTCTTCACCGGCTGGGACTTTATGATTGGTAAGTGGCCAGAATGACTCCAGCCCGGTCTGCCGTTCACATTGTTCACAACTTTCGCAACTCTCGCAGGACACGCGGAGACGGCCCACAATCGCATCGCATCCGTCGTTGTTGGCTTCAAGGAGGCGCTGCTCGAGGAGGCCGAGAAGAAGAAGGATAATCGCAAGTAAGTCGCGGTCGATGGTCGAGGGTCCTGGGATGCTGGCTATTTACTTACCATAATCGATGCGACGTCTTCTCTCATTTCTCAGCTGGCGCGTGATACTCCAGAGGATACTGGTCAATATCCTGGTGATGGGGCTACTCGGTTTGTCGGGCGCCACTGTCGTCCTGTTGGTCAATCAGTAAGTAGATTGGTTTGCCATGCACAGCGAGAAAAGATTGTTGACTTAATTTTATAAAAGAAAAATTAATACTTCAAATGTTCCTCATATTTTCCAAATTTTTTAAACAGACTTTTAAATTTTAAGATTTTCTTAAGTTCTTTATAAAATATATATGCAGAATATTGTAAATTTATTAACTACAAATATATGTATTTCGATAAATAGTATATTTTGTAATCAATGGATTTTCGATTAAAGTTTTTGGCTTAATAATTATATCAAACTTTTTTATTCGATTAATTGATTCGATTCATTGATTTCCGATTGATATTATTTTCTGTGCAACTCTCCTTCCGACCTTTTAGCTCCGAGGATTTGGCCAAGCACGACAACTGGCTGAGTCGCAACGCGGTGAACGTGACCATGACCCTGCTCTCCTTCTTCCTGCCGATGATATTCGAGGCTCTTGGTCTATTCGAAAACTGGCATCCCAGGCAGCAACTGCGTCTTCAATTGGCAAGGTAATATAATAATTAGATATACAATTGTATATATATATTGTATATAATTGTAATTCGATCCAAGCTTATACCCAAATGAATCCCTCTTTCATCCTAGGATTATGATACTGAATATGTTGAACTTGTACTCGCTGATGTTCTCCTTCATCTACAAGATCAATAGCAAAGAGAAACCGCTGCAGATGCTAAAGCTGCAGAATGATACCAATACCGAGGAGCTGCATCATCTCCTGAAATCCATCGAAGCTTTAAGAGCCATGACTCCAACTACATCCCTCTATAGTGATAGCACATCGGAGGGCCTCTTCGATGACTCCACATCGACGGGGGCGTGGGGTGAAGATGGCAGTAGCACCACCGATGCATTGTTTTCAACCACCGCAGCTGCTGCCGCGTTGATCTCCACCACCCTGCAGCGTCTGAAGTGCTATAATATGACTGTGAAATGCTCAAAACCAAGACGCACCTTCATCAGTGCAAAGAACTTGACCACCACACTGATGCTGCTTAACCTGACAACGCCGGTGATGGTGCCACCAACCACAACCACTTTGCCAACCACCTTACCCACTACAACACCTACCACATCCACCACTTGGACTACCACTGAGGAAACAACAACCACAACAACGTCACCTATTACCACTTTGCCGCCAACTACAACAACGGAAGCAACAACAACAACGGAGGCGGCAACAACAACGGAGGCAACAACAACAACGGAGGTAACAACAACTACTGAAGCAACAACCACGACTGAAACAACTACAACAACTTCAGAGGCACCAACAACTAGCACATCAACCACTAATATTTTAATAACAAATTCCACAACTAATAATCCAACTTTCAACTCAACAACTAATAACCCAACTTCGGGATCAACCACAAATATTTCCACTCCAGGATCAACAACTAATATTCTAACTCCAAAATCAACAACTAATATTTCAAAACCTAGCACCACAAAAAAACCAACAACTACAACCACCACCCCGGAAGCAACCAAGTCAGAGGATTACTTTTCCTACACCACCGAAGAAGATGGGGAATCCTACGACTATGGCAGCGATGAACCACTGGCCTCAGCTTCCGAAGCTCCTTCGACTGAATCGGACAGTGAACCCGACTCCGATTACACGGACTACTCCGCCGGAGTGCCAGTATTCGATGAAATCGATGAACAGGACATCACTGAACAAGCGGACGATCCATTGGCCAAGGTGCTGGAGCAAGTGGACGAAGAGGAGACCAAATCTCGACGGAAAAGGGCATTGATAGATCCACCCATTTGGACGAGTAAGTACAGTAGAAGACATCGCAATGATACGGGAGTGACTTATGGCCAAGTGAGAAGAACCACGGAATCGGGGAATACTCTGCCCAGTCGAGGACCCATCTACTGGCCACCTTATAGACCAACCACTCCAAAAACCACAACAACAACCAGACGATCTGGTCTCCTCAGCAAAGAGGAGTGGGAGAAGCTGAGGAGGGTGTTCCCTCGTCGACAAACCACCACATCGAGTACCACAACCACCACCACAACGACAACCACCAGAAGACCATGGAGAAGATTCCGAACTACGACTACAGACTTTCCCAGCACCACAGAGGATTATACTTCAACATCCACGGATAGCTCCACCGACTCCACTAGTCCTGAGAGCACCACCAGTGGCTATGGGAGTAGCAGCAGCACCACCAGTGACTACGATGACTACACCTACACAGATCGGGATGGAAAGACGCCCTACGTCATTGGCTACGGGGATATAGCCGAGATAGGGAGTACTATATATTATGACAGCGAGGATAGCGAGTATCTGGAGCAGTGTGTGATAACCATCTGTCCCAAGGGGGATGATATCTTCGGAATGGGATTCAGCACCACCGACAGTCCGGACGGCACCACTCCCAGTGCAGATAGCAAGCACCTGACCACAGTGAAACTCACTCCGCTGGAGCGGAAGCAGAAGCGTCTGAGGGAGGTGCAGCTGGCGATTAAACAAATCCAAACCAATTTGACTACCATGTGTTGGGAGACCTCCCTGGGCCAGGAGCTATCAAAAGTCATAGTCTTCGATGGGGTGAGTTTTAAAGAGGGGGCTTGTGGGGTGGGGGCTTAAATGTGGAACAGCTGGCGAGAGTCCCAAAGTTGGTCCCCGGTTTAAAAGCAAATTTATCACCATGAGCTGCTATCAATTTCCCCTGGCTCCCAGCTCCCAGGATGCTTCAAAATCTATTTAGCCTTAAATATGATTGAACTCAAAAGGGAGTAACTTGAGCGCTCTGGGTGTGAAATCCCGTTTAGCTAAATTATCCGGAAAATTTAACACAAAATTTGTCTTCCGCTAAAGCCACTGGAGCTGCTTTGTTTTCTTTTTCTTTTTTTGTATTTATTTTTCATATTTTGGTGGGGCTTTGGAAAATCAAATTTTTGTAGCAAACCAAAATCTACTTGACTCAAAAGGCCAAACGATTTGGAAAAGAAATGGAAGCGAAAAAGAAAAGCATTTTATCATAATAATCGCTCTCGGGAGTCGCCGCGCAGCTGGGAGCCGGAAAAGGAACTGAAATGCTCTTCGATTTCCTCCCCCCTCTCCCATTTGGCAGTTGAAAATTTACATAAGCCATAAGCATGATTGTGAACTTTGGCCCCTCGAATACCAACTTTTATTTGGCCATTTGCCACGGCGAGTGTCGATTGGCATCCCATTGGGCTGTGAACTTTCCGTCTAATCGTAAACAAATTCAAGGAATTGGTAAAGTTTTCAAGGTCGCAAGGCCACTTTTTTTTCAGCTAAGACTTTGTGATAAGGACTCGGCAGATTGATATCGGACAATGTCAATAACCCTATTGGCAGTAGACAAACGTTTCAGACTTTTCAAAGGCATCTCAATCTTGGGATTACTTGCCCTTTTATTTCGTACTTAACATTTGTCCGACATTCGTGTAAACTGTTTTGGCCGGGCCGAGAAACCGAAAAAAAAAAAAATAAAGACATGGGTCGCGTACCCAATTTGATTATGCCCTCCTCCGACATGGCGTACATAATCTCTATTAAACGATTTAAGCACATAAATTAGGCAAGTTACGGGCCTTGGCTTAAACGCATTTATGCTTTACGCATAACAAAATGCTGGCAACGGGGAATTGGGTTTGGTCATGTGCGGATTTGGTTTCGGTTTCGGTTTTGGATGCTAAGGTGGCTTCGGTATCCCATCAGAGGTGCTCACCCACCTCGTTCGGTTTTCGATTTCACCCGGGGGGGGCCAAGTGTTCGTGCATGAATTTCGACCACAGGACGAAGGCGAATCCGGCCATAAACTAAAACCCAAGAAGGGACTGTCGCAATGCAAGGAGTCGGGATACGTGGGGCAACATTTTTGAGGGCCAGCAACCGCTCCAGAACTTCATTACTGAGCTCTTACTAAACCGAACATTTCCCTCCCCCACATCCCAATAGCTGATGTCCATTGTGGCGCCGCTGTGCATAGACTTTCTGCGCGCACTGTTCGTGCGGTATGTCAATCAAAACTGGTGCTGGGACATGGAGAAGACCTTTCCCCAGGTGAGAAGATTGTGTGCGGAGCTCCCCGGCCTGAGACTGTCACCATGACTAATGCGAGGCTTTGTTTTCGTTCCGTTTTTGACCCACAGTATGGCGACTTCAAGATAGCCGAGAACATCCTGACGTTGATTAATAACCAGGGCCAAGTGTGGATGGGCATTTTCTTCTCGCCCGGCCTGGTGCTTATCAACCTGGTCAAATTGATGATCATGATGTACTTCCGCTCCTGGATAGTGCTCACCTGCAATGTGCCCCACGAGGTGGTGTTCAAGTGAGTTGCCTCTTCTGGAATTATCCCTTTCGAATCTGGGTTAATGCCAATCCTTACAGAGCCTCCAAGTCGAACAACTTTTACCTGTCGCTGCTGCTGACCATGCTGTTCCTTTGTGTCCTGCCGGTGGGTTATGCCATTGTCTGGCTGCGTCCCTCCTGGCACTGTGGACCCTTTTCGGAGTACAACCGGATAGCGGAGTTCATCACCAACACCACCCGGAATGCCCTACCTCCGTGAGTTATCTAGGAAATAAAATCTCTGAGCCTGGATTTTTAAGAGGTTTCTCTTTAACTTAGGCAACTCCATGAGCCTTTGGACTACCTGACCTCCTCGAGTACTGTGATTCCCTTGCTCCTGCTGCTCATCCTCATCATCTACTACCTGGTTTCCCTGACCGGCGCTTTACGTGAGGCCAACCAGGATTTGAGAACCCAACTGCAAAAGGAGCGTGAGGAGGAGCGCAAGAAGATCTTCAAGGTGCCGGAGGTCAAGCAGGCGGAACCAACGGTGACAAATCGCTGGCGCAAAGTACTCGAAGCCAGCTCCCCGGTTACCCCAACGCAGACTCCGGACTTTGACACCGAGGAGTACAAAAACCAGGCCCGCAAAGGTAAGTCTATCTTAGAGAGGAAGATTTTGTATTCACTTAGTGGTTTTTGGCGTCCCCATTCAGAGCTAATCTCCCGCATCATGAAGAAGGCACTGCGCAAGGGTTCCGCCACCTCGGACGAGGATTCCTTTGTGCGGCGCGACGACGACGACACGGATACCGAACACCAGGACTCCCTGCCCCATGACGAGGAGGCCAAAGACAAGCGCTTCGGCCTGTCGCGACTGCAGCAGATCCGGCGCACCCGCAAACCCTCGCTGGTGGACATTGTTCAGATTGCCAAGCAGGAACGGGCCCGGGCCGGTTCAATTGCGGCCGGGACAAGCAACTCCGGGGCACAGCAGGGAAGTTCCGGAAACTTTAACATAAAGGAGCCGCATCCGAAGAGCCGCTTCAAAGTGGAGAAACACGAGCGCAAGGACAAGGGCAGCATGAAAGAGAAAAAGGACACCAAACACAGGCAGCCGCAGCAACAACCGCCTCCCTACGAATCGCCCAAGGACAATGAACATGATCCGGATACAAATTCAAGGATTGTCAGCGAACGCCGCGCCAGTTTGTTGCGGCGCCACAAGCAGGAAAGGGATCAGGGAGCGGCGGGGGAGGGGGAGTTGGAGGAGCCGCCCACTCCGGATCCACCCCAGACACCCACCCCAAATGAAGAAGGGGCTGAGCCCCTGGAGCAGACACCGGAACCTTCTACACCCGAAACTCCCACGCTGGCCAAGAGTAAATTCCACATCGTTGATGAAAAGAGACCGCCGCAGGACATTAGCGATAAACCGCTGCCAACTCCCAAGGAATCCAGCAGTGGCGGCGGGGGCCTAGAAGCCATTGGCCTGGGAAAGTTTAAATTCCGCAAGCAAACCAAAAACAAAACCAAGTCAAACAATCCTGTCGTCAAGCCGGAGCCTCAGGTGTTCAAGTTTGACGAGAGGAGTGTGGAGAAGAGCACAGACATCCCTGCCACGGAGCAGCACCTGAGCAGCGACTTAGCCGGCGGGGAGGAGCAGGAGCGAAGCCTGCCCTCACCAACGCCCAGCCAAGGACAGGCCGGTCATCATCAGAGGCAGCTATCGGTGCTATCCCGGCAGGGTCGCAAGAAGATCGGGAACCTGTTGGCCCTGGTTCGCGAGGCTGTTAACCTAAAGAAAGACGATGTGGAACAGGGCTCGGATGAATCACCCGGCCCCACCACGCCCACCTACCTGGCCTACACACCGCCCCCACCACCGTCAGTATTGTCGAGCGTGTCCAGCTCGACGGCTTTGGAGATGCCGCCCACACCGGAGCCGGAATCGCCAACGCCCAGTGCTCCGCTGCACTTCGGGAACAGCACATCCTCGAGGCCGCCAGTGAAGCCACCAAAGCCTCCAAAGCCACCGAAAGCGCCTACGGCCACCATGGATGACCTGGAGGAACTCGATATGCCCGGTCCCATCACCTTTCCTCGACGCAGTGCCTCCCAGAGGCGGCGTACCATGCGACAGGATTCGCAGAGTTCGATTTGGTCGGACAATATACCCACCATCACTATCAGCACCACCGGCAGCGATGAGTGCATTGTGGATGCAGTTCCTCCGGAGAACGGTTTGCCCGAATCTCGAAGCCCATCGCCAGGCCCCACGGTCAATATTATCAAGATTGACATTGAGGACGGGGATCCGGATGAGCAGAATGGAAAATAGTGTGCCTTCCCTCGAAGTGCCTTAAACGCCAGATTGTCTTCTTAATTCATCGAATTACTATTCTTCCTACTCTACTAACTACTTGGCTTCAATCTCGTTCTTCAGCGTTTTAGTAAATCTCCTAACCGTCTACCAAACTTAATAAAATTTCAACAATTAGTTTACTTCCTTAAGAAATTATAATAAAATCGACATTGCACAAAGCTCTAAATGTTTTACAGTCTAAGGATGGGTAATGTATTTCAACTTTTCTCGGGAAAAGTTCATTCTAAATTAAATTGTATTATTTAGAAAATTAGATTATATTTAGTTATTTCAATAATCATTTATTTGATTTTAAACTTCGAACGCATATTTTAGTGTTGGCTAACTGCTTGCTCTGCTTGTGGAAATAAACAAGCTGTAAGAAGCAGTTAAAGCCGATGTAGACTGCTTACTCATTGAGTATGTTCCAAAAACAACCGCAACTACAAAAAATAAGAGCGCCAATATTTTCAATTTTAAATTAATTTAAATAAAACTTCGATTGAGGACGGTATAAAAAAAATTCAATTAATATACAACATAAGCTGTCACAATAAAATAATTTTCAAACACTTTGGCAAAGTTTCTAGCATCATTTTTGATAAATTGTGTAAAATTAGAATGCAACTATATTTTGACCGTTAATAAACATTTTTATCGTGTCCAAAATTCGATGTCTATTTAAACTAATAAGAATTCAAATAATTTTCATTGAATATTCAAGCTTATATTGTTAAATAAATATAATCCGAAGGTTAGAGCCTGAGTCAAACTAGAACTGAGTTTCCTTGGCTCGGCGCTGTCCAGAGTTTCGGTTTCCTCAATGAAACCGAAAGTGCTTCGACGATTGTCGTACAATAACCTCCTTATCAGCTGCGACAGCGATAACCTGCTAACTCCAAAAACTACAAACTAGGCGGAAAGTGGAGCAGCTTCCGAGCTGGATCTGAAATAAGAAATAATTCTCCGGGCGAGACGAATCTTATAGGACAAGAGCTGTTCAAATATTTGCCAACTTAAATGAACAATTAATGGAATTTTGGGTTTGCGATGAGAGAAGCAATTAAACCGCAGAGGTACTTCAATTGGGAAGATTGCCGAAATTAGCTAAACAAGACTGGCTCTGAGGTTTGTTTTGTTCAACTCCAACAAGATCCGTCGGCTTTCTCACTCTCTCTCTCTCTCGACCATAGATACTGATACAGCTGCAGCTTACAGATACAGATACTTGGAGTTTCACTCGACGCGAGAGCGAGAGAGGGAGAGAGCTGAAACGAGCGATCGTGTGGGATCGGATCGGATGGGCTGCTCCGCATTCCTCGAGAGTTAGTTGAGCATTGGACGTCCTCGTTAGCGGTTGCCTGTGTCTTGTGAGCGAGTAAGTGCCTGGTCCCAGTGGCACAGTTCAGTGGTGTTTCCGCCTGGCGGTGTCCACTCCACTCCACTCGAGTGTGTGGTGCAGTCGTTTCGTGGAGGAGCCCCCAGTTTTCTCGGCTCACTCTTTTTTGTTTTCCGTTTCTCGATCGTCTCGCGCTTGTTTGCCTGCTGTTGTTTCTACTCCTACAAAGTAAAGAAAAGAAAAACAGCAGATAAAAAGTATCTTGTTTGTTAACTCAAACTCAAAAGGTTCTTGCCTTCGAGGTGCTTATAAAATTACACGAACGGAACGGTCGCATTGCAATGGGTAAAACTGGGCAACATAATCCGAATCCGAATCCGAATCCAACCCGTCCCAGTCAGCAGAAATGCAACAGGGCAGAAACAAAGTGTGCACACTAGTGGAAAAACTGAATCAAACCCAAAAACCAATACCGAAACCAAAGTGCAGTTCCATACAATATTAATTGGAAAATATATATTTTGGAAATCGCCGAATTGTGTCCGACCAATGCAGCATGTGTTTGATGGCTGGGGAAAATGTATCTACCATATAAATAGCCGATAAATAAACGAAAATAACGCAGTTGCTGCGCCCTGTGCATCTGCGAGATACAAGATCCGAAACGGAGTTCGTAAAAGTATCTCCGAGTGCGTTGCGTTCAGCGATCGCCGAGTGCGCTTTTTGAGTGATTTCTACCGATTTCCCTCTACCTGCTGTGCTCCCTAGTATGTGTGATGTGAATCTGTGGATAAAAACAAACCAGCCAATAAAGATACAAACGAAAAGGTGCAAACAAAAACGCAGTTCGGTTTGAAGCGATTTGCCCCGGCCCATCGCCCATCCGTCGCCGTTATATATATATATAAATATAGAGTGTGATATCAGCTAGTTCGTAGCCCCAAATTCTTATCGCCAAAGGAACTCGTGTTCGTTTTCATAGGCGCGTATCTCTGAGGCTCAGCTCAAGACCCAGTCGAGGGAATATGAAAATCTCAAATCTGAATGGAGCGGATGTTCACTGGGCAGGCCACATAAATATGTTATGTATGTCTGTATCAGTGTGGGCTGTGATGTGGTGCTGTTGTGTGTTGGCCTCAGCTGAACTCGCCGCAAAGGGTTCAGACTTCCACGCACACACATCCCCATGTCGTGGACTCGAATCAGCTCAACTCTGATTTGGGAGACCGACTTTCTCGTCTTAGCCTGACAACAGACCCCAGCAAGACGGGGATTTCGATCCAAAAAGAAGCCACACTGCTGATAAGCTCCAACAAAATGAAAACGAAAACGGTATTCCGGGATAGAGGAAATAAATGTGTTCCAGTGATAAATCGTAAATATAGAATAATCTAAAATCTCGGTCGTGGAATGTGTATACATACAAATATTACGAAACTCTGATTCTGATTCCGATTCCGGCTGTGATTTGAATACACCCAAAAAGGAGCTGATTAAGCATTTGGAATAGAACGAGCCTTAACTCCAGGAACTTAAACATAATACTGAATAAATTCCTATCAACCACATGCAACTCATCCTCAAGAACTGGAATTTTCTTGTATGCTACAAGATTTGCCTTGTACCCATTTTATATTTTTTTTTATTTTGCACTCATATTTCATTCCCAGTTGCAGAGGATGTTGAGCTGCTGAATAGTGATATCATCTTCCAGCAGAGCTTGGCAAATATTTGCTAATTAGTGTCTCTTAAGTTAACTGAATTCATAAATAAAACCGCACACACAAGAATCTAAGATCTGCAAAGACTAAATTAATCTAACCTTGCCAAAGCTTGACTGCATCTACAAGATGCACTAAATACTTGGATTTCCGAAAAAAAGCCTAATTATTAAAAGGCAGCCGCGGTAATTGTTGAGGCTGCAGCTTGTTTGAATGATGTAGTTGAATGGCGGAGTAGATGAAATCATCGCATAGAATTATTTCAAGTTCCCGAATAGCGCAAATATAGAGCCGCATAACCACAGATACATAGCACAACGCACACAAGTACGGATAGCGTACTTGCGGAGCTCATTTCCAGCGCGAGATTATTTATGTCTCTCTGCTGTTTGAAATTTTCATTTGCAGTTTTGCCTTTCGAGTTTCGCGTTTTGTTTACCCAAATGAACTCATTGCGTGAACTGGCCGGCCAGTAAAGTTTATTTTTCGAACGACTTGCCCGCCGAACTAATTAAAATTCGGGTCCGGAACATGGTCTTCCTCCGGCAATGTGCGGCACACATGTTTCTGGGCATTTCGTATCTTTTTCGGGTGTCTATCTAATCTGAATAACCCGCAACTTGTGCATTTTCCAGCATATGAAGTCGCTCAGGCACCCGAATAGGAAAGATTTCGGTATGAATTGAAGTGAAGCTACGGACGCAAACCGCCAAGGAATCCCACCCAGACAAGGAATTTAACCGAAGAAGTATCTTAGAGCCACCCACCTGTAGCCAGTAAGTTCGTTACCCGCCGAGCCAACCGTACCGAAGCCACCATGAAGCGCAGCCGGTGGAGCCACAGTGGCTCCTCCACGGCGCGTCTGCTGTTCGCCGGCTTCCTCGTAGCCTGCTGTTCCCACATGGCCCTCGCGGCCCAGAGGCAGCCCATCAACTCAGCCGGAGGACACGAGCTCCGGGGCACCACCTTTATGCCCGCACTGGAGTGCTACGATCCCTATGGCAGACCGCAGGTAAGGGGAGGAGCATTCGTTTCGCTTCGTTTGTTTACCCATTTTGTTTGTCCACAAACCAATTGAAGAGAATCTAAATTAGCGGCTGGGCTTTCATTCAGTTTCGGGTGGGTCAATTCGAGTGGCATATACAAACTAATTGAGCAATAAAACGACAGTTGTAGGAATAGAAAAATTATCAGCAGTTCGGGGAATTATTCAAAGGAGCTATTAATTCTGTCTGTATGTATTTATTTTTCGCTATAAGTAAAATGATTAGTTATAAATTCATATAATATGGAAATATATTGTCTTTTGAATGTGTTACTAAAAGAAAAACATTTTTTACCCTAATTCAGATACAAAATGGAAAAAAATATTAAATAGAAACAATTATCAGCAGTTAGGGGAATTAATCCGAAGAGCTTTTAGTTCTGTGTGAATTCTTTAGGAAAAAATATTCTTTAATTAAAATTATTATCTTTTGAATACTTTAAAAAAATTTAGAATCACAATGAATATTTGTAATATAGATACAAAAATAATTGTAATCTTTATATTTCATGACGTTAATTGCAAATATAAAATATTAGAAATCAGGATAAATGTATATTTAAATGCATAATCTTTTAATGGGTAATTACAATATTTTTTAATACAGAAATGCCTGCCCGAGTTCATCAATGCTGCCTACCAACTGCAAATCGAGTCAACCAATACCTGCGGAGAGCAGTCAGACAACCACTTTTGCATACAAACCATGAACCAAAATCACAAAGACTGCGAGTTTTGCAGGTAAGCTTAAAAATAATAATTAAATTTTAATAAAAATAATTAAAAATGTTTCCCCTTCAGATACGACGATCACAATCCCTCCTTCCTGACGGATCTGCACGATCCGCAGAATCCCACCTGGTGGCAATCGGAGACCATGTTCGAGGGCATCCAGCATCCGAACTATGTGAATCTGACTCTCCACCTGCGTGAGTAAACCCAAAAGAAGATCTAGTCCTTGAAAAATAATATATATTTACCCTTTAAAAAATCAGGAAAATCTTATGACATCACTTATGTGCGCATTCTGTTCCGCTCACCACGACCCGAATCCTTTACGATTTACAAAAGGACCTCGGAGACGGGTCCTTGGATACCGTACCAGTACTACAGTGCCAACTGCCGTGAGATCTACTACATGCCGGAGCGAGCCATCCGCAAGGGTGAGGGAGAGGCCCATGCTCTGTGTACCAGCGAGTACAGTGACATCTCCCCGTTGAGGGACGGAGAGATTGCCTTCTCCACCCTGGAGGGTCGTCCCAGTGGCATCAACTTTGAGCGAAGCGTGGAGCTTCAGGAGTGGGTCACGGCCACCGACATTCGGATCACTCTGGACCGTTTGAACACCTTCGGAGATGAGCTCTTCGGAGATGCCCAGGTGCTAAAGTCCTACTTCTATGCCATCAGCGATATCGCCGTGGGTGCCAGGTGCAAGTGCAATGGACACGCCAGCAAGTGCGTGGCCAGCACCGGGATGCATGGAGAGAGGACTCTGGTGTGCGAGTGTCGCCACAACACCGACGGACCCGACTGCGACCGCTGCCTGCCGCTCTACAACGACGTCAAGTGGAAGAGGGCCACCTCCACGGAGGTCAACGAGTGCAAAGGTAGGTGCAAAAGGTTTGATGCATTGGTCATTCCTCTACCAAGAATCGGTTTTCAAGGTCTAAAAAATAGCAAGCCCTGCTATTTAAAAAAAAAATATATGAGTGCATTGGAGCAAAGAGTATAAAACTGTGGTCAGTCTTTTACCAAGAATATATTTTCGAAGTCTTTAAAAAATAGCAAACATTGCGGTTTTAAAAAAGACCTACAAAATCTCGAAAATGAAAATTAGATTGTAAATTATACTTACAACAAATTTTTCAAATCACAAAAAAAATTTAAAATCTTTAGAGAAAGTAAAAGGAAAGTTAAATCACTCCCATAAAGACAAAAAAAAAATACTGATTGATAAAATATTCTGTAATTTACTTAGATATATATTGACTGTGTTTTCCAAACTTTGTTTAACTATTTTTTCAAGATAACATTTATGATTAATATACAATCCCCGAACATAAGCTACGTTAAGGCGGAAACAATCTCTAAACACAAGCCATTTGGATGCGTAATTTTTTTGTGCATTTTTTTTTAAGAATTTCAATTGTGTACAAATTCGAATCAAATTACCGAATCAATTTATTCGGGAAACTAGCTTGAAAGACAAATATGAATGAAATAGTTCCAATATTCTTCCTCCAACCTAGTTTGCTAAAAACTAGTTTTTCCTTTGGTAACGAAAGGTTTTTCTAGTTCTTGTTGGCCATGATCAGGGCACAGTGGTCTTGACTTTCTATATAAGGACAGACTAGTTTGCCGTTAGAGTTAGTATTGCTGAAGAGGAGTCGAGTCAGTTCATCAGTCATGTTTGGGCCGTTGTTGTCTGTGGTCTATAGTTTATTCCTGCTGGCCTTCGTCCAAGGCTGGTCAAATGATTACAGCCTGGAAACTAATCGAATTGGTCAAGGAGTGCCCCACTGGTATCTCATAAACTGTACAGGAACCCATAGAAAATATTTAATATTTAATAATATTAAATGAAAACTAATTACAGCTTGTAATTGCAATGGACTGGCGGACAAGTGCTTCTTCGATGCCCATCTCTTCAACCTGACGGGCCACGGAGGCCATTGCCTGGATTGCCGTGAGAATCGCGATGGTCCGAACTGCGAGCGGTGCAAGGAGAACTTCTACATGCGGGACGATGGCTACTGCGTCAACTGCGCATGCGATCCCGTCGGCTCCCGGTCGCTGCAGTGCAACAGCCAGGGCAAGTGCCAGTGCAAGCCGGGAGTGACCGGTGACAAGTGCGATCGCTGCGACAACAACTACTACCAGTTTGGACCCCACGGATGCCAGCCATGTGGATGCGATGGAAGGGGATCCCACGAGAACACACCCGCCTGTGATGCCGAGAGCGGAATCTGCTTCTGCAAGGAGAATGTCGAGGGCAGGCGGTGCAATGAGTAAGTGCATCCAAACCAATATATTCCAGGCTAAACCCTTTTATCCTTTCCAAGGTGCAAGCCCGGATTTTTCAACCTGGACAAAACAAACCGCTTCGGCTGCACTCCGTGCTTCTGTTATGGACACACCTCCGAGTGTCAGACTGCCCCGGGCTACTCCATCGTATCGGTGACCTCCAACTTCAACAAATTCAACGAGCGTTGGACGGCCATCGATCTGAATCGCCGGGAGGTGGACATCAAGTACAATCAGTACAGCCGGAGTATTGGAACCACCGCCCAGGGCAACGAGCATGTGTACTTCCAAGCGCCGGATCGTTTCCTGGGGGATCAGCGAGCCTCCTACAATCGGGACCTGAAGTTCAAGCTGCAGCTGGTGGGTCAAGTGGGACCCAGTACCAGTGCCAGCGATGTGATCCTCGAGGGCGCCGGCAGTCGCATCTCCCTACCCATTTTCGCCCAGACCAATGGCATCCCAGATCAGGGGGTGAAGGAGTACAAGTTCAGGTTGCATGAACACCACGACTACCAGTGGCAGCCTAGCCAGTCGGCTCGCGGTTTCTTGTCCATCCTGTCCAACCTGACGGCCATCAAGATTAGGGCCACCTACTCGGTGCAGGGCGAGGCCATCCTGGATGATGTGGAACTGCAGACGGCGCATCGCGGAGCGGCCGGTCACCCGGCCACCTGGATCGAGCAGTGCACCTGTCCAGAGGGCTACCTGGGTCAGTTCTGCGAGTCCTGTGCTCCCGGCTACCGACACAATCCCGCCCGTGGAGGTCCCTTCATGCCCTGCATCCCCTGTGACTGCAATGGCCATGCCGATATTTGTGACTCGGAGACGGGTCGCTGCATCTGCCAGCACAATACCCATGGAGACAACTGTGACCAGTGTGCCAAGGGTTTCTATGGAAACGCCCTGGGGGGAACCCCCTACGACTGCAAGCGCTGTCCCTGCCCCAATGACGGAGCCTGCCTGCAAATCAATGGAGACACAGTGATCTGCACGGAGTGTCCTGTGGGCTACTTCGGCTCCCGTTGCGAGCAGTGTAGCGATGGCTTCTTTGGAGATCCCACGGGTCTCCTGGGCTCGGTGCAGACCTGCAAGAGCTGCGACTGCAACGGCAATGTGGATCCCAATGCGGTGGGCAATTGCAACCGCACCACCGGCGAGTGCTTGAAGTGCATCCATAACACGGCCGGCGAGCACTGTGACCAGTGTCTGGCTGGAAACTTTGGAGATCCCCTGGCCCTGCCCCATGGTCGCTGCGATCGCTGCAGCTGCTACGAGGCGGGCACCGAGCAGGACGAGCAGAGCATCTCCCGCTGCGACCAGGTCACCGGCCAGTGCCAGTGCAAACCCAATGTGATTGGAAGGGATTGCGGTGAGTGTCAGCCCGGGTACTTCAACATTCGATCCGGAAACGGGTGCGAGAACTGCCTCTGCGATCCCGTGGGCAGCTATAACTCCACCTGCGACCGGCACTCCGGTCAGTGCCACTGCCGCCCGGGTGTGGTGGGTCAGCGGTGCGATCAGTGCGCCAACTACTACTACGGCTTCTCCAACGAGGGATGCAATCCCTGTGAGTGCGACGAGAGCGGCTCCAAGAGCTTCCAGTGCGACCAGAACGGTCAGTGCCCCTGCAACGACAACGTGGAGGGACGTCGCTGCGATCGCTGCAAGGAGAACAAGTACGATCGCCATCGGGGCTGCATCGATTGCCCGGATTGCTATAATCTTGTCCAGGATGCCGCCGATCTGCATCGCGCCAAGCTGGCCAACCTGAGCCAAACGCTGGACGAGATTGCCCGCACCCCAGTGACCAATGACGAGGAGTTCGAGGCCAAACTGAGGGCTGTCCAGGAGAAGGTGGCCGTGCTGTCGCAGGATGCCAGGGATAACTCGGGCGAGGGGGGTCAAACCTACGCTGAGGTGATTGATGATCTGCACAAGCGACTGGGCAGCGTGAAGGAGCACCTCCAAAATGCCGATAAACTCCAGGAGGATGCCAATGCTGAGATCGAGAAGGCGCGCCAGAACTACACCATCCTGGACCAGATTACCGAGAATGCCAAGAAGGAGCTGCAGGAAGCCCTCGATCTGCTCAATGACGAGGGTGCCCAGGCCTTGGCCAAGGCCAAGGAGAAGTCCGAGGAGTTTGGCCAGCAGTCGCAGCAGATCTCGGACATCTCCCGAGAGGCTCGTGCCCTGGCCGACAAACTGGAGTCGGAGGCGCAGTTCGATCTGAAAAATGCTAAGGATGCCAAGGATGCGGTGGAGAAGGCCCACCAGCTGGCCAAGAGCGCCATTGACCTACAGCAGCGAATTGGCGTCGAGCTGCGTTCCGAGGTGAATCTGGAGATGAAGCACGTTAACCAGTCGCTGCGCGCCGTTCTCCAAACCTCCAAGGAGGCGCTGCAGAAGGCCAACCAGGTCTATGACACCGCTTTGACCCTGCTGAACGATGTGAATCGCCAGACCCAGCCGGACATCGATATCAACCAGCTGAAGAAGGATGCAGTGGCAGCCAATGAGCGGGCGGATAATTTGCTCAAGCAGATCAACGACTTGTCCAACAACAATGGCGAGATCTTTGCCGATTTCCAGGAGGAGCGCGAGCTAGCGGAGACCCTACTCCAGAGGTGAGTTTTAGGGAATTTCTAGGGATTCTTTAATTACCATCAAAATCTGCCCCCAGAGCCGACAAGCAGCAGCAGGAGGATATTGAGTTGCTGGAGCGTGCCAAGGCTGCCCACGACAAGGCCACCAAGGCGGTGGAGCAGGGCGACAACACCTTGAAGGAGGCCAACAATACCTACAACACCCTCGCCGGCTTCCAGTCGGAGGTTCAGCGCTCATCGGAGAGCGCCGCCCAAGCCCTGCAAACTGTGCCCAACATCGAGAGAGAGATCCAGAATGCTGAGGATCTGATCCGGCAGGCAGCCGATGCTCTGGAGGGAGCCAACAAGAACGCCAAGGAGGCCAAGAAGAACGCCCAAGAGGCGCAGTTGAAATACGCCGAACAGGCCTCCAAGGTGAGTTAATCGTTTTCCAATCGGAATCCTTTTTATGCCCTTGCAGAGGGTATTATATTTTTGACAAGAAGTTTGTAACGCCTTAGACCAGGCGAACAGAAAAAATAGCAGCAACAGAAAACAACAGCAGCAATTAGCCAACTGCTCCCACTCAATGTACTCCCACTCAATGTACTCCCAATGCAAGAAACGGTTGTATCAAAATCTTTTCTCTTTATCGGAGAAAAACGGTTGTTTCTAAATGTCTTCTCTCCACCCATTACCAATAGGAAGAGAGCCGCATGGAGAACATCGATTTCCCAAGTCTCCATAAATGAGAATCAATAAATGGTGGAGATCTGCCATTGAAAACAACGGTTTTGCAAGTCTCCATAAATGAGAAACAGTAGGTGATGGAGATCAGCCTGCTGTTTTTTCTGTTCGCCTGGTACTTACTTTCCGAAATGCCATACAAATTAGCATATTTTAACCATAAAGTTGTTGTAATTTGTTGTACGGAAATGTAAACAGAGGCAGTGAATATATGCTCCTATGATTTAATGTACCAGGCCAACAGAAACCGCAGCAAGTACCCAACGATAAAAGTTAAATTTGAAATCAACGGATTTTTTAAATGGGGAAAAAAACCATTGGGAACAACGGTTTTCCAAGTCTCCATAAATGAGAATCAATAAGTGAAGAAGATCAGCCTGCTGGTTTTTCTTTTCGCCTGGTACTTGCTTTGTGAGATCCCATACAAATTAACAAATTTGCGTCATAACGTTGTTTGTTGTTGAACGGAAATTTAAAACCCAAAAATCGGTTTACTATATCCTATAGCTGCCATACAAACGATCGAAAGGTTTGAAAGCAACTGGTCTGCAAGGGTATTCTAAGCTTAGGGTACCGAAGATAGCCTTCCTTTCTTGTTAAATAATATTTTTGTAATATTTTCCAGGATGCAGAGCTAATCCGTCGCAAGGCCAACGAGACCAAGGTGGCAGCAAGAAATCTGCGGGATGAGGCCGATCAGCTAAACCACCGCGTGAAGCTCACCGAGATGGACATCTTCCAGCTGGAGGACAGCTCAACCAAAGACGACAACCTGGTGGACGATGCCAAGCGCAAGGTGGGTCAGGCCAAGGCCGATACCCAAGATGCCCAGAAGCAGATCGAGAAGGCCAATGCCGAGCTCACAGCCATCAAGGATGAGCTGGAGAACCTGAAGGACATCAACACAGGCGATTTGGATAAATTGGGTAGGATGGGTCAATGGGGAATCCTGTAAATATAATACATAAATTTAAACTAATCCAATCCACAGAGAATCGTCTAGCTGTTGTGGAGGGTGAAATCAATCGGGTCAATCTGACGGAACGGATTGATAACTACCGGAAACAGCGCACCATCCAGAAGAATCTGATCGACAAGTACGCCGCCGAGCTGAAGGAGCTCTCCAGGGAGGTGGACAGCATCGGTGTGATTTCCAAGGTCCTTCCCGATGGCTGCTACGGTCGCAATCGCCTGGAGCCGTAGGGGATCCTAATCCTTGCTCCGAACTCCCCTTACCCCCCGATCCCAAACAACTACTTCAATTAACACTAAGCTCGAGATTGAGAACGAGACGAACAAATCAGATTTACGATAGACCGTAGCCGTTGAATGAAATTATGTAATTTTAGTGCCTTAGCCGAAATATTCTGTTTAGTGACAAGACAAGGTTCCCCGCAAAAAAAGAGATCATACTGCATGCCATATACCACTACTGCTATATACTATACTATATAATGATACAATATCGAGAAACAACTGCCAACTGTGCCGGAACAGTTTCGAGCCAGCCATGGACTGTATTATATGTTAAAGAACACACACTGCAAACAAATGAGAATTCTTAAAATACAAGACCTTACTTGTACTCCAATCCGATGATCCAATCGCATTTCTATATATCCCTGCCATAGCTCCGCCTGAAACTATTCTATACTTTTATATCTTAACATATTTGTCATCTACGTTTAATGTGCCAATTACAACTACCATGTATCATGTATCTTTGTGTATAAGTTGCTTAAAGAGTTTCCCTTCAAAATATAACTTTTCCAACGTTGTAATTTTGTATAAATCCAACCCCGATCTATTTATTGTTCATGTTCCTGAGTAGCAGAAAGAAATTGGCGCTCAACC
>JAJJHY010008789.1:9552865-9762137 GCA_021224005.1 Drosophila setifemur
TCATATTTCTAGAACTAAATCACTTGCCAAAGAAACACCAGATTGGGCCAGACTGCAGCAAAATAAAACGTATCACATACGAAGGAAATTCATACTTTCCCATCTGCACAAAGGGAACAATTGCTGGATAAGCTATGAATTAAATATATTTAAATATATTATTAATTATATAATCTCTTTCAAAAACTCACTTAGGGTCATTTCACACGAGTCCTTGAAAATATAGCAATCAAAGATGTATTGAAAGTAGGGCCGTCCACAATAATATAAAACAGGCATGCAAACGATCTTAAAGAAGAACATCACCTGCCGATCAATAATCAGCCAATTCTGTAGCAATATTAACCTCAAGGATTTCAGAAGGTCTTCTCTTTTTGGCAAGTCTGAAATGTTTGGGTTAAGCATAAAATTATTTATTATCGTAAAAACTTTAGTTTACTCACCCAAATCGAAGAGTCCCAAAGATTTTAGAACCTGTCCCGACTCCGTGGAGTAAACCAACTCGGCGCAGGGTTCTACGAAGTTTTGAAAGTGAAACATCTTCACAACTCCAACGCTGAGTTGAAAGGTTAACAAAACTGCCTAAACAAGTAGTTAAAATAAAACATATTTAACTCAATCAGTAACTCGAGCAAACCTCAACATAGGCCTCAAAGGAGATATGATAGTTGGCCTTAATGAAGGATATCAGGCTGTATATTATATTTAAATTAACCAGCAAGACCACCAGGCGTGTCCTAGACCAGGAAAATATATAAATATATAACTTTTTCCCAATATAGTAAGATATAAATGCCCGATCTTACAATCTGCAATACTTGGAGCTGCGTTTCCTGGGTGCAATATTAACACCCAAAGCATAGGCGCTAAATTCCACCCAAAATAAACCCTGCTTGGGCAGCTGGTCGATCCGCTCCAGCTCCAGATCTAGTAGGTCCTGCATTACAAAAGTATTATTTAAAGACTGTTTATGCGGGAATCCGTGTCCCTAGCTTTTATGGCATTCGCAATGGCTTTCGGGTCTCAATTAGCGTTCACAAATTATATGGTTCGCC
This sequence comes from Drosophila setifemur, assembly GCA_021224005.1. NCBI lineage: Eukaryota > Metazoa > Arthropoda > Insecta > Diptera > Drosophilidae > Drosophila > Drosophila setifemur. Next base: position 9,553,921 of record JAJJHY010008789.1, read on the forward strand.
TCAAATAATTTGCTACAAGATATGGTTATTGTGCAACTCGGGTAGGGAACACAAATAATTATCGAAATTGGATGGGCGTGTCTTAAAACCATTAAAAATTTAGAACTCATTGAAGGTGTATAGCTACAAAAGCCCAAAACGAGGCCTAATCAAGAAATTGGAGTCAGTTTTTGGAGTCAGGGAAGCGTTACCTACACAGGAATAGCAAAACGTCGCCTTTTGGGGCCACTAACAATAAATATTGATTTTAACAACATTTTTAGTGATTACAATAAATTATACAATTATTTTAGTTAAATAAATGCGATACCTTTTTTAAAATTTAAATACAAAAATTGTAAATTATTTAAAAATAATTTATCGTTGAGTTTATACTATTAAGAAAACCTCGCAAAAAGTTTTTAACTTGTAATTCAAGTATTATTCGTATTACCCCAAATTGAATTTAAAATGATAACATATGGGCAATACAATTGTAAAGGTAAATAAATAAATAAATAAATAAAAATAAAACAGAAGCTTAGTTACAAATAAACTCTAAATGAATTTGAATAAACCAAATACAAATAATTGAATTAATTTGTTCGTGTCCTCGTGTTTTTCCTAATAGTGTCCTAGACCAGGAAGACAAACAATTGGTTTAAATTGCAATTTTAAATCCAATTAAAATATTTATATTCTCAGTTAAAAAATAATTTAATTTCTTATAATTTTTTGTAATTTTAAAATTTTGCGATTTTAGTTTTCCGTTATTTTTTTAAGTTTACATTCTACACGTTTATTACGCATATTAAACGTTGCACAAACACGCCGCTTCTGTATTGGTTGTTCACTTTCAGAACCACAACCTAGCAGTTTTTAGCTTTTTCCCGATTTACGTTCACTGCCACACTGAACGAATTTTAGGTAAACAATTTCTAGAGCGATCCGCGAAAAAATCCAACTAGAAATAAATGAACACTTCCACTATCCTGTCTTAGTTGGCGGGCAGTGATAAATCAAAGCCCGCCCGGGTTGGCAAGTATGGAGGAACGCAAGCTGCTGAAGCCCGTCAAATCGGATAATCCCATCGTCTATCTGGACATTGAAATTGGCAAGGAAGATGGTGAGTTTGCATACAAATACAAATTGAGGACCCCACACCATGCCAACGCGAATCTATCCTCGCAGCGGGACGCATGATAATTGAACTGCGCAAGGATGTTGTGCCGAAGACAGCGGAAAATTTCCGCGCCCTGTGCACGGGCGAGTGTGGCGTGGGAACGATGGGAAAACCGTTGCACTACAAGGGAAACCGTTTCCACAGGATCAAGCGGGTCTTCGCCGTCCAGAGCGGCGACGTGGTCAAGAACGATGGAAGTAGCGGCGAAAGCATCTACGGTCCCGTATTCGAGGACGAGAACTTTGAACTCACGGTATTTATTAGAGCGTTCCCTTTGATAACCCTGATAATAACCTTAGAAATCCCCTCCAGCACAGCGAAGAGGGCGTCGTTAGCATGGCCAACTATGGCAAACCCAACTCCAATAACTCCCAGTTCTTCATCACGGCAGTGGGCTGTGAGAATCTGAATGGAACCAATGTTGTGGTGGGTCGTGTTTTGCGCGGCCTCGGAATCGTAGCCGAAATGGAACAAAACTGCAGCGACGAGGGCGATCCCACAGTGGAGATTGTGATCCGGGACTGCGGGGAGATGGCCGCAGGGGAGGATTGGGGCATCGATTGTAGCGACGAGACAGCCGACAAGCTGCCGGCCTACCCACAAGACTGGAGCCGCAAGTCTGACAAGTTCACAGTGAGTCGGGGAATCTCAAGTATTATTATATTGGAATTACAGTAGAAACTCCATGACGGGAATCTCTAATATTACGAGATTTATATTAGTTAAACAGATTTTGTTTTAATCTATGAAATTGCTTCGGTAAAGATATATTGTTAAACCCTAAAAACAGGGTATAAAAACTAAAGGAATAATTTTCAAAGCTTGGCTAGATAAAGTTCTTTCTCTTCTGAATATACTTTTGGAAACTTTGGTGAATCTTTGAAATCTACTTAAATGCATTTACAAAGATCTTCGTTAAACTATAACTTTTTAGGAAAAAAACACAAAGTTCTAATTGATATCACTACGCACTCCGCACTGTGAATCAAACTTTAGCCCTCTTCACTATTGACCCAGTTTTGTTGTACCACTTGCAGGCGGATGCGGCGGTGGAGCTGCTGACGGGGATTCGCCAATCGGGCAATCACTTTTATCAGCTCGGTCGCTATCACGATGCCCGTGCCAAATACCGCAAGGCGAATCGCTACTATCAATACCTAAGCAAACAGTTCGGCTGGCAAAAGTTCAATCACTTCAAGAAGCACTTGGAAGATGTGGACTTGCGCAAGATTGATGACTTCTCGGTGGTGAACAACATCAATGCGGCTGCCGTGGACTTGAAGTTGGGGAACTATGTGAGTGCCAAATGCGATTGCTCCGAGGCCATTCGACTGGATCCCAACTGCAGCAAGGCCTTCTACCGTCGGGGACAGGCGCAGCGAGCTCTGCGCAACTACGAGGAGGCCATCAACGACCTGAAGAGAGCCCACTCCCTGCTGCCGGAGAACAAGCAGATCCTGAACGAACTGAACAGCACGAAACAGCTGCTGGCCCAGTACAATCGCCAGCAGCGAAATGCGCTCAAAAATCTTTTCGCCTAGTTAATATTCACCCTCTAGATAAATCGTTTTGAATGATTTTTTGTTTTAAGGCGAGCCTGAATGGCATGTTTTAAATGTAAATATAATTAATAAATGTTTTACCAACAGTCAGTGGTTTGCCACAAGAAACGTCCAAGTCTCCGTTTTAGTTAACTAGCATAAGAACACCTCTGAACATAAACAAGTTTCGCTGTAATTGATAAATATATTTGCATAATTGGATCGTACCTAACACACACATTTGTTCGCACTCAGTAATAATGATCGCTTACGGACACGGTTGTGTCTCTAGTATGCAGCTTACGGCCTACCAGATTACATATAAAAAGTTCTTAGGTCTGCGATATACTTAGGCTACGGATAAGTTTAAAGATTTGTCACAATGTCCTGTTCGCTGCGATGCAAATTGCCCGATGCACTGCCGCCCCCAGCCGAGTAGCTCTTCATGCTGATCTCCATGTTGGTGAGAGCGCTGGATACGTGATATAAATTCTCCGAGAGAATGGCATAGACCTCGAAGAGTTCCGAGTCGGATTTCGATACGATGAAGGCTTCTGCTGAAGGTGGAGAAAGGTTAAGTTTTGTTAAGTCTGCGATGTTGGGTAAATGCTTTTACATATTCGTGTAACAGAATAATATTTTTGGTAATTAAACCTTAATTTTAAATTAAATTAAATTTTAGTCTAATTTCTTTTACCCCAGAACACATAAATATTTTAGCAGCTTACCTGTGCGATCCTTCATGATGCCATGAGCATATGCATTCAGTATAACCGACATGTCGTCGCATTTCTGTCGATTATCCACTGCGTTGTAGCTAAAGATGGTCATGTTCTGATCACCAGCAGCATTGTTGGACACCCGACGATACTGACGTACATGGGCAATGGCGGTGGGCCAGCTCTGCAGATCGATATGCTCGTGCAGGGTGGCCTCGAACTCCTCCTGCGTCATTGGCAACCCGGGAGAGGGGGTGGGCGTGTGCTCGCCCTCCGTCGAAGTGGAAGACTCCAGGCAGTCCAGCTCCGCCTCGCTGGTGTAGCGCACCAGGGCATCGCGAACCAGGGCATAGAGATCGGATATGTCGTGCATCTGCAAGAGAACAGTTCATCAGGATTAATACCTCCTTTCCTATCATGACTCTTTGTTACTTACGTCTTCGTTGATGCGGAAATGGTTGACCACATTCGAGGATATCTTGTGATTGGATTCGATGAGCAGCAAAAGTTGGAACATCAGCTTGTAAAGAGCGCGACCCAGGTCCAGGACCACTTCGGTGGAGGCCGGATCGAAGGGCATGTAGGCGATGCTGGAGGAGCTGGGCAGCTCCAAGCCAGAGGCAGCCACATCGGCCTCATTGAAAAGCGACAGCTTGCAGCTGGTCTTCACGGCATCCAGGCACTGGAAAATTAAATAGTTTAGTCAAATAACCATCAATGGAATGTTTAATCTTCGCCCTACATCCAACACCTGATCCTTGCGATCGAAGAAGGTCTCCAGATGCTCCTGCACCTCCAGCACATTAAAGCGCAGCGTCTCAAAGAGCTTGGGTGTGGTGGCTTGGAGCTCACTGCACCACACCTGGGGAGGATCAGCCCTTGAGCCGAGCAGATCCGTGAACAAGGAGATCCTGTTGCCCAGCTGCGAGCCGATGCCGGTGAAGAACTTCTTTGCCTCCTTGGAAATGCTGATGGTCTTAAAGGTCAGCTCCTTGATCAACCTGTACAGCTGCTGCAGCAGCTCCGAAGTGTGGGCCGATGGCTGATTGACCAGCATGGCCTGCAGTTGGCGTCGCCAGTTCTCCTCCGCCTCATCCCTGATGGCGGTTCCAAACCGAATGATGCCCGGCAAGTGCGGCGAGGCATTGCAGGGCGTGATGTCGCCCAAATCCCCGGCACTGGACCCGCTAGTATCACTGCGGGACACCGAATTGCGACGCCTGCGCTCCCGCAAACTCAAAGAAGTGGGAGGAACAGCACTGTAGACGGACTTCAAGAACGACTGGCGGTGGTCCTCATCCAAGGGGGATTCGGATTCCCCTTCCTCGTCCGAGGAATCATCGGCCGTCTGCCGTTTGCGCTTGCTCAGTATCGGTGTCTTGTCACTGAAACTGTCCTCCAAAGCGGATGAGTGACCTCCCTTGATGGAGCCACCGATACCGCTGCCACAATTCAAGCGCTCCTCATCGCCCTCGAACAGCTGATGCCGTCGCACGCCCCAATTGAAGTTGTCCGTGGACTCGCCGGCAATACTGTCTTCGTACTCCAGGAAATCAAAGTCCTTGAAGACGGTGAAGTCGGGCTGGCCATCGTCCCGCCTCGAGCCGCTGCTCAGGTCTCCCTGAGGACCGGAGGTCTCCTCCGTGGAAGATGCCGCCGAGGATTGGCGCTCCATCAGATCCGAAGATTGGCTGAAGATTACCTAAAGGTACCCCAAAAAAAAAGAGATTAGTTTGGCTCGCAGTGAGGGAAACGACACACATTCAGATGATTAATATTTATGATTATCGTAGAAGAGTAAAGATAAAGCTTACGCTTTGTCTGGTCGCAATCGATCCGGTTAGTAGTGACGTGCTCAACGACTAAATGTGTTTAATATTTTTTTGTTTTTTAAGATAAAGAATATATAAACAAAAAGTACAGTTTGAAACAAAACACATACGAAACATGCAAACGCAACAACATAACAACAAAAGCGAATGGCTGGAATGGGTGGAACGCAGGAGAACATAATATAAAATAATTTAATTATCAGTTTCCTAATTTGTTTTTGTTTTCTATATCAAAATGAGCTTGATATTAGTATATGTATAATTATTAATTAACATAAATTGTATCAGTTGCTTGAACAGTGTTACCTTGGTAACATCAAAAGTTAGAGTTATAAATAACTTTAAATAATTAATAATTAATTATACTCTTACTTATTAATAAATTAAGGAGACTTTGAGTAAGAAAGAATGTAAACTTCAAAATTTATATAAATAATTTAAAAAAAAATATATCTCATAACAATATCAAAGAGAGTTGATACGAATTTAGCTTGTAGAGCTCTTTGAATAATACTTATAGAATTGATTATATTGACTATATAATCTCTACTTAACATAAACTTTTAGATAGGAACGTTCAAATGTATATAAGCTACAAAACTTCAATAGATTACTTTATCATTTGTTTCTAAAGTAGAACCTTCCAGTGCTTAAAAGTTGAATTCATTAACTTGTAAGGAATGTTCTACTGAACTTTTTAACTATTAAACTTAAATTATTAATTACATTAAATATCAAGTTCAAAATGTTCATGACTCTTTTGTAAAACTACTTCATGCGTCAAACTAAATCACACAAAAGCAAAACTAGAGGCGGCACAGAGAAACGTGTCCTTTACCTTTGAGCAAATTGAGTTTATGAAATCGTCCTAGATGTTTCGATTTTGGTATCGGATTAATGATGAGATAATGCGTGTTAGTTTTTTTCGGTTTGGTTTGGTATTGGTTTTGGATTGGTTTTAGATTTGTTTTGTATTTTCGTATTGGTTCGAGTATTTGTGGTTTGTTTGTTTTTAACATGAAAGAAAAAGAGTTAGAGGTAAATAATTGCGGCAGAAATGCATGAGAACTTGGAGGAGGGATGGGGCTAGCTCTAGGGAGCCTAAGGCATGCACCTGGCTATGTACAAGCAGCCGTCGTCTCTGGGGCTTCGCAACACTTACCGATGGCGACTTGGGCAGGCCCACTCGCTGGCCACAGGTGGTCAGCAGATTGACCAGGCACTCACGCACTCGACACTGCGACATCCAGGGACGCTTCCAACCACTCAATGGTACCGTATCCGCCGGCGAGAGACTGGCACTTCTCCTGGGCGAATTGGGTGTTCCAACCACACTGCTCCCGGCTCCAATCGCCTGTTGCTGCTGCTGATGTTGGGCAGCTGCCGCTGCGGCGGCAATGGCCGCCACATTGGTATGCGCCCTTTGCTGTTGCTGCTGCTGCAACAGCTGGGAAATCATACCGGGCTGCTGGACACCACCACTATTGGGTGCCACCGTCACCGTCGTTGCATTCGTCAGGGTGGAGTTCTGCGAGGAGTTGCCCGTGTTGGTAGCTGATGCATTAGGCACCGTCGGCTCCTCCGTCTTCAGCAGGATGCGACGACCGATCAGAGGTGTTTGCGAGACATCGAAGGTGAACTCCATGGTGCGACCGGCCAGTTCCTTTTTACAGAACATATCCGAGTCCGGATATGCGCCATAGAAGGAGAACGATAAGCCGGCGCTGCTGCCGTCGCTCGGTGGAACCACCTGCAGCGAGGAGCTGCGCGTCACAATCAGCTTCAGGATCTTCAGCGAGTCCTTCCAGTTCACCGTCTGTAAGGGGAGAAAGAAAGGGCATTATTAACTATACATATCATTACATCCCACTTCCCAACTCACATCCAAGTACTTTCCAATGGCCCTCAGTAGATCCGCATTAATGGTCTGCGCCTGTGGAGCCGACAAATCTACGTAGTGCAACATGCAGTGGATCACATTCAGAACTGGAACCTGCACCTGCTGGGGTCCCTTCTCCAGAACTTCGATCAGGAAAGCCACCATGTGCAGTCCCATGTGCGCGTAGGTATCATGCAGATACTTGACCACACATTTGGTCCACTGGAACGACTCCTTGCAGAAGGTCTTCCTGCTATACAAGGTCATCACGGTGCCCAGGTTCTCCAGCTTAGCGCCCAGCTCCGTGGACACCTGAGCAATGTTCTCGGCACTGCGAATGCATATCTCATTGGCATCCTCGTAATGCAACAGCATGTAGGGCAGAAGGGCGATAACGTTCATGGGGAAGGCGCAGCTCTGGGTGGGATCACAAACGGGAAGGGTGAGCAGAGGAGCAAACTGGGAGAGCAAGGTGATCGTTGGCTCGTAGGTGGCACTGTGAGTGCAGCCCTAAAAAGGAACAAAATAATTTATGCAAATTAATCTCTTATTCAGAAAAGTACAAAACCAACCTTTAGGAGCAGGGCATGCACTCCAGGGTAGGCCGTCCACTTGAGCTGCTGCTGCAGCTTCTCCACCTTGTCACGCGCATCTGGACGATCCAATGGGAGACGATGAAGCACCCTGGTCAGCAGTCGTAGGGCCAGCATAAACTCGTGCTCGTAGTCCGATTCCAGGAGTGAAACCGAAAGCCAGAACAGCTGAGCCAGTATGGTCATCTTGTCGTCCTGGGTGGCCGTATCACCCAGCATTTTCAAGCTCTGGGCGCTGCGAGAACGGGAGAGTGCGGATCCTGCTCCGACTCCACCACCACCCACCCCAAACTTGCACACCACACTTCGCTCCAAATCAATGCCTGAAGATCGGTTGCGCAGCTCCACCTGCTTGTCGCACGGCGAGTTGTTGGCCTTCCTTCCGCAATAGGACACCGAGTAGCTGGTGCTCCGGCCATGGCTGGGTATCGAGAAATTTGACGATTGAGGCGTCATCCCCGAGGGCGACTTCTTTCCGGGCAGTATGGAATTGGGTCCGCCATCCTTGTTATTCAGATTCGGAGTGCTCTTAAAGATATCCTTCATCACGTCGAGGGGTCGGAAATCGGAATCCAAACTATCCACAGCAGCTTCCAGGGTGAGCAGAAGCTCCGTGACATATCCCTGCATATCCTCACCCTGCTCGGCCACCGTTTCCACCAGCCGGGAGAGTATATCGGACAGCATCCGCGAGTTAATGGGCACATTCAAGGCCCGGAATATCTGCAGGCAGCGTCCGGCATAATGACGCGATGAGCAGGACAATCCCAATTGGAGGGCAGTCTGTGCCCAACGCTCGGCAATTCGAGCTTGGGGGTAACTGTCCGCGAAGACCTTGACCATGTGCTTGAGGAAACAGCTCAGCTGCTCGGCGGACTTTACAGCCCACACTTTGGCGGTGATGTCCTCGTAGTTCCACAAAGGTTGACAGGTGTCCTGGGCGAGGAACTTCAGCAGGCTCTTGATCACATGGGCGATGGGCATGCTGGGACCCGGCTGCGGTGGAGCATGCTCATCCGGATGGATCAGCGGCACCTCCGAGTTCTCCGTGTTATTGGGATTTATCTGGAGAGCAGCTGGAGTGGTTGCCAGACCAGGTGGAGTCGTATTCTGGTTAATCTGGGCTCCCGACTGCTGTTGGCTTAGCGGAGTTTGTGGCTGATTCTGGTGATTACTTCCACTGGAGGATCCAGCATGAGCAGCTATGATCGTGGAGCTGGAGAGGTTGTGCTGCAGGGCATAGGCCGCTGCTTGGGGGCTCACATGGAGGAGATAGCTATCGAACTGCTGGTGCAGCTCCGTGAAATTGTTATCGATCACCGGGAGGGAGGGAACCGTAATGCCCAGATCCAGTTTGCTCGTCTCACTATTCAGCAGGATGCGGGCCACCGTCAAATGATCGTTGTGCTCCGCCAAGACAATTAGCAGGTTTACGCACAGCTGCTTACAGTGCTCTCGCACAATGATACGGGTGTGGTCCAGGCCCAGGAACAGGATGTGCAGCATCAGGGGGAGGTGAAGGGTCCAGTCGACGCCAGGGATTCCATCCACCACAATATCCGTCAGCAGCATGACGGCCACGTTGCATCTGAAAGGAATTGAAAGGAAGTGGGTTAAAAAAATAGAATATAATATTATTCGCTTAAATAATTATATATTTTAACTCCTGTCAAATATGTTGAAAAAGTTATGGTAATAAAATTAACAAAACTGGTTAATTTAATTTATAATAAATATTTAAAATGGTAAGAGAAATAAGAAATAATAAAACAAAACCCCACAAGAATATTTAAGTTAATGACTATAATCATTAAGACTCGAAATCGCTAATTACTTTCCAGAGTTGTGAAACTAATTGCCCCCAGTAGAAGTAACTCCCGATATTACCCCAAAACCTTAATTTCCTATAAAAGTAGAAAGTTAAGAGAGGGAATAACCAAGTTTCCATCAAACCATGAAGCTTGAACTACTAGTTCTGTCTCTGATCCTGGCCACAGCCTGTGCGCGTCGCCATCGGAATCGCACAACCCCCCAACCCGGTGGTGTGGAAAACATTATCGTGAATGGATATCCAGCATATGAGGGCAAGGCCCCCTACATTGTGGGTCTGTTCCTCCTCACCGATGGCAGCAACAGTGCCGCCGTCGGAGGTGGTTCTATCATTGCCAACAACTGGGTGCTGACCGCCGCTCACTGCCTGACCACCGACTCCGTGGACATCCATTACGGATCGAATCGTGGCTGGAATGGTCAGTATAAGCACAATGTCCGGAAGGAGAACTTCTTCCGGAATCCGGGATTCCCGAATACCGCTGGCCATGATATCGGACTGATTCGAACGCCGTACGTCAGCTTCACCAACCTGGTCAACAAGATTGCGCTGCCCAAGTACAGCCAGAAGTCAGAGCGGTTCGAGAACTGGTGGTGCGTCGCCTGCGGCTGGGGAGGAATGGCCAACGGAAACCTGGCCGACTGGTTGCAATGCATGGACGTTCAGGTGATCAGCAACGATGAATGCAAGAGATCATACGGCTCTGTGGCCGACACGGACATGTGCACCCGCCAATCAGATGGCAAGTCCGTGTGCGGTGGTGATTCTGGAGGCCCCTTGGTCACACACGACAATCCCACACAGATTGGAGTTATCACCTTTGCATCGACCACCTGTAAAAACGGGCCATCGGGCTACACGCGGATCACCGATCATTTGGACTGGATCCGGGAGAAATCGGGTATCGCCTACTATTAACCCAGGAAATTAATGATCAGAAATCAGTAAACTTAGGAAATATTATTCAATATTATGCACACATTTTTCCAAAAACTATTCCCAAATTAGCACAAATATATTATTGTTCCGATAATGTTTTTTCCGAGCAAAATGTTCATTATTAAATATTGAACAAATCTTTGTTTAGGAACATCTTTAAAAAAATATAAAAATCCAAATAAAATCAACTTGTAGAAAATCAATTCTAAATGTCGAATTATTTAATTAAGAGCCCCTATCATAAGTAGTTCTCAATTTAATGAAGACCCTAGTACTCGATGCCGGTGTTATCGCGGATCCATCCCAGGTAGTCGGAGACGCGGGTATATCCAGAAGGACCGCCGTGGCAACCGACGATGGCGAAGGTGATCACTCCCACAAGACGGGGGTTGTCCATGGTGACCAGGGGACCACCGGAGTCACCTCCGCACACGGACTTTTCATCGGTATTGCGGGTGCACATGTCCGTGGCAGCCACCGATCCGTAGGTCTGCTCGCACTCAGTGTTGCTGATGATCTGCACGTCCATGCACTGCAGCCAAGTGGCCAAGTTGCCGTTGTCCATGCCACCCCATCCACAGGCCACGCACCTGGTGTCCACGAATCGGTCACTCTGCTCGCTGAAGCTGGGAAGGGCCACCTTGTTGACCAGGCTGTCGAAGTCGACGGTAGGAGTAGGGATCAAACCGATGTCCGTACCGGCCTGGGCGGGCCAATCGGGGTGGCTAATGAATTTATCGCTGCGAACGTTGTGGGAGAACGCACCGTTCCATGCATTGTTCGAGTCGTAGTGGATGTCCGCGGAGTCGGTGGTCAGGCAGTGAGCGGCGGTCATGACCCAGTTATTGGCGATGATGCTACCACCACAGACATAAGCTACATTGCTGCCATCTACGCGGAGGAGCAGACCCACAGCGTAGGGGGCCTTGCCCACAGATGCGTCGTAGCCGTTGACGATGCGACCCTCGGGAGTCTCCTCGATGGTAACCCGCGGGAGCAAGTTAGTGCGATCGAAGGCCGGAATGGCAGAGACAGCAGCCAGAGCCACCGAGAGAGTAAACAGGAACAGTTTCATGGTTGCAAGGAAACTTAACGCCATCTCCGACTGGCCATTGCTTTTTATACGATTCCCGATCAAAAAAAACGTATTATTGATTTTTAAATTCGTTTGCGAACTTTGAGTATTTATTCTAATTTATATGGTTTCTTAATCAATTTGAAAGGGGCCCCCTGAGGAGATCCAATAAAATAATAAACAAATCTACCATTAATACCTACAATTTATGAGGGCACTAACTTTTTTAAATAATCAAATTAAGTTCAGTTCGAACTCATGAACACAAATTGTAAATAGATCATAAATCTAAAAAACGATCTATATGTATTTAAATATACTATAAAGATTTGGTTACCAAGTGCAGATACTTAAAAAGGGGGCAGAAGCGTTTTCCTAAACTGTGGAGCATACTTTTGGTATTAAGTTCAAATTTCATAGGGATCCCAAAGCGAAAACATTTTACACTGACTGCAAAAAGTATTTTCAGCATAGATTATAGTAACTTTACCAAAAGTATTAACATATTCGTCTAGAAAACTTTGACCAACAAAAATGAGCATTATTTGAGTAAGATACAATGATCGGGCAGAACTTATAAGTCACTCCCCAGTACAAATTCTGCAGCCTTGCACACATCTATCACAAAATATGGATTCCTTGAAGAAATTTAGGGAGATCGCTATAATCGCTTACTACTAACTTGAAAAAAACAAACGAATATACACGGATGTATTTCATATTATATACTTCAAATAAACTTCATTGAAATTTGCACTCGTTTCGTTTAGTTGCCTAAATTGTAGATTACAAGATTATCTTTTGCCGGTTTAGTTCACTCAGCACACTCAAGTGGACAAACGCACTCGACTTGGTGAAAACAATCCCCCTTTTTTCCATAATTTCGAATACAATTATCAATTGAATGACTGTGAGATTCATTGATTAATTTCGGTTCATTGATTAACTCCAATAAGTGATATTTCCGCTCGCAAATCGTATATAAAGCGTGTTGCCTCACAGAACAGACTAAGTTTCTTCACAACCATGAAACTGTTCCTGCTAACTCTCTCCGTGGCTCTGGCCGCGGCAACCGCCTCCCCGCTCATCCAGGCTCGCGCCGCCATGCTCCCGAGGGCCACCATGGAGGAGACTCCCGAGGGCCGCATCGTCAACGGCTACGACGCACCTGAGGGCAAGGCCCCCTACATTGTGGGTCTGTTCATCCGCAACGATGGTAGCAACAGTGGTGCTGTCGGAGCTGGTTCCATCATTGCCAACAACTGGGTGCTGACCGCCGCTCACTGCCTGACCACCGACTCCGTCGACATCCACTACGGATCGAACCGTGGCTGGAACGGAGCCTTCTCCCACAACGTGCGCCGCGACAACTTCATCAGCCATGGCGACCACGACATCGGTCTGATCCGCACCCCCCATGTCGACTTCAACAACCTGGTGAACAAGGTGGCCCTGCCCAGCTTCAACGAGCAGAACGATCGCTTCCAGGACACCTGGGCCGTCGCCTGCGGATGGGGTGGCATGGACAACGGAAACTTGGCCGACTGGCTGCAGTGCATGGATGTCCAGATCGTGAGCAACCAGGAGTGCGAGTGGACCTATGGCTCCGTCTCTGCCCAGGACCTTTGCACCCGTAACTCCGATGGAAAGTCCGTGTGCGGAGGTGACTCCGGTGGCCCCCTGGTCACACACGACAACGCTCGTCTTGTGGGAGTGATCACCTGGGCCATCGTCGGTTGCCACGGAGGTCCTTCGGGATACACCCGCACCACCGACTACCTGGGATGGATCCGCGACCACACCGGTATCTCCTACTAAGTTTCTTGTTAGCAGGACTAGTTGACGGCTAAGCAGAGGATTCTTCGCGTCGTCTTAAGACTAGACTGTTTTAAATAAATTTATTCGAAAATTGCAAAAGTATCTATCTGATTTTTATGAATTACGATTTCACATCATTGGGAAAAGGTGTTGTCTTGGTATTATCTAGGATTCTTTCGTATGGTTATGTTAGAAGATATAAAAGGATTTTCGTAAGGAAAGAACAATATATTGTTATCAAAAAAGTTTTTAATCTTATTGAATTGATCGTCTGAAAGAAGCCAATAACCTAATATTTTTATTTTTTAAGTTTGAGGCTTTTATTATCTTGAGAATGGAAAGCCAATGGGGTGTCTGTGGCTTGTCTAGAAGAATACGCCTGCTCATAATCAAATCTGAAAGTAATTCCTTTGCTTTAATTTGTATTTGTATTAAACTTTGATCAGAAGTGTGTAACTCCGGGAAAGAGAAATCTCCGACCATACATATTCATAATCATCACCTCCCGAGTCTATTTAAGAAACTAATCGCTCGGTTTTTAACCAAGCCGACTGTATCTTCCTCTTCAAGTTGTTAAGGGTCTTTCAACAAGGACGGGTCTATTTAAAACATCTGATCATATAAAGCAATTGGGCTTCAAGAGTATTCCAAGCATCGGGTATTGTATCCAAAGGGTAAAGGGTATTTTGTTTATTTTTAATATTATTAATGAACGAGCGATTGTGTTAAAAGAAATTCTGGAACAAATATTAGAGCAATGGGATATTTGCGGATCACCGATCACTTGGACTGGATCTAAGAGAAATTGGGAATCGCTAGTAGTAGGAAAACCATTCCTTTCGAATGCAGGATACTAAGCTTCCGAAAATATATATTTTATATTATGCCCATATGCAATTATTGCCCCGAAATATAATCCCAAAATAAGCAAATTAGTATGAAGTGCTTGTTACAATGTTTGTTAATTACGATTTAGCTAAACCTTTTTCCCGAACATGTTTTATTAAATATTTAACTAATATTTGTATGGCAACCTCTTTACGAGAATCGAAATTCTCAAAAAGAAATCATAAAAAATTCTCAATCTAATGAAAGTCCTAGTACTCGATGCCGGTGTTATCGCGAATCCATTCCAAGTAGTCGGTGACACGGGTGTATCCAGAAGGACCACTGTGGCAGTCACCAGACCCAAAGGTGATGACTCCAACGAGACGGGGATTGTCCTGTGTCACCAATGGGCCACCAGAGTCTCCTCCGCAGCCGGATTTTCCATTCGACATGCGGGTGCACATGTCCGTGGCGGCCACAGTTCCGTAGCTCTGTTCGCACTCAGTGTTGCTGATGATCTGCACGTCCATGCACTGCAGCCAGGTGGCCAAGTTGCCGTTGTCCATGCCACCCCATCCACAGGCCACGCACCAGGTGTCCACGAAGCGATTGCTCTGCTCGCTGAAGCTGGGAAGGGCCACCTTGTTGACCAGGTTGTCGAAGGAGACGCTGGGGGTGCGAATCAGACCAATGTCCCGACCCCCCTGGGCGGGCCAATCGGGATGGCTAATGAAGTTATTTTTGCGCACGTTCTGGTAGAAGGCACCATTCCATGCATTATTCGATCCGTAATGAATGTCCACGGAGTCAGTGGTCAGGCAGTGAGCAGCGGTCAGAACCCAGGTTATTCCGATGATGGTACCAGCACCAACGTAAGCAGCATCGCTGCCATCTACGCGGAGAAGCAGAGCCACAATGTAGGGGGCCTTGCCCACAGGTGCGTCGTAGCCGTTGACGATGCGACCCTCGGGAGTCTCCTCGATGGTAACCCGCGGGAGCAGGTTGGTGCGATCGCGGGCCGGAGTTGCAGAGACCGCAGCCAGAGCCACCGAAAGGGTTAACAGGAACAGCTTCATGGTTGCGAGGAAACTTAACTCCATCTTCGAATGACCACTGCTTTTTATACGATTCCCGATCGCCAGATACGATCAAAGTAACAAAATCTCGCACTCATTTTTATTCACTTTTGCGAACTTAATTTATTTGATTTATTTGGTTTCTTTATCAATTTGAGAGGGACCCCTAGGCAGGTCCTAATAAATAATAACCAAATCTATGTTAACTACCTAAAAATTTATGAGCGCTCTTACTTTTTTAAATAATTAAATTTTAACATTTTACTTCGAGGGTGTGCAAGTAAATGAAAGATAATACATCGAAAAATCTTGGTCTATATGTATATATACCATTTAAAGATTGGGTTACTAAGTACAGACAATTTAAATTTGGTAAGCCTTTGAAATCAGCTCTTTTTTAAATCTTTGAAGCATACTTTTGGTATTAAGCTAAAACTTCTTTTCAAAGGAATCCAAAAGCTATAACATTTTAAACTGACTGCAAAAAGTATTATCAGCTTTAATTTTATAAACTTTACCAAGGTATAAATCTTAGATAATGAAAAAGTATTGCTTGAATTCGGATATTAACAAAAAATAATTGGAAAACAGATTGTTTCTAAAGTAAGTTCCTTTGGTAAGATACAACTCACTATATACGATAAGTATCTCGCTAGAACAGATTCTGAGGACTTGATGAAATTTTATTATATAACATATTATATATATTTCATATAAACTAAATTGAAATTTGCACTTTCACTTAGTGATCTAACTGATAGACTACAAGATTATCTTTTGCCTTTTGATCACCCTCAAGTGGACAAAGAACGCCACTCGAGACAATCAAAGAACCAATCCCCCTTTTTCATAATTTTGAATATAATTATCAATTTGCGTGTGAATCAAACAAGTGCGAGATAGCGTTCATTGATTAATTTCGGTTCATTGATTAACTCCAGTAAGTGATATTTCCGCTCGCAAATCGTATATAAACCGTGTTGCCTCACAGAACAGACTAAGTTTCTTCGCAACCATGAAACTGTTCCTGCTAACTCTCTCCGTGGCTCTGGCCGCGGCCACCGCCTCCCCGCTCATCCAGGCTCGCGCCGCCATGCTCCCGAGGGCCACCATGGAGGAGACTCCCGAGGGCCGCATCGTCAACGGCTACGACGCACCTGAGGGCAAGGCCCCCTACATTGTGGGTCTGTTCATCCGCAACGATGGTAGCAACAGTGGTGCTGTCGGAGCTGGTTCCATCATTGCCAACAACTGGGTGCTGACCGCCGCTCACTGCCTGACCACCGACTCCGTCGACATCCACTACGGATCGAACCGTGGCTGGAACGGAGCCTTCTCCCACAACGTGCGCCGCGACAACTTCATCAGCCATGGCGACCACGACATCGGTCTGATCCGCACCCCCCATGTCGACTTCAACAACCTGGTGAACAAGGTGGCCCTGCCCAGCTTCAACGAGCAGAACGATCGCTTCCAGGACACCTGGGCCGTCGCCTGCGGATGGGGTGGCATGGACAACGGAAACTTGGCCGACTGGCTGCAGTGCATGGATGTCCAGATCGTCAGCAACCAGGAGTGCGAGTGGACCTATGGCTCCGTCTCTGCCCAGGACCTGTGCACCCGTAACTCCGATGGAAAGTCCGTGTGCGGAGGTGACTCCGGTGGCCCCCTGGTCACACACGACAACGCTCGTCTTGTGGGAGTGATCACCTGGGCCATCGTCGGTTGCCACGGAGGTCCCTCTGGATACACCCGCACCACCGACTACCTGGGATGGATCCGCGACCACACCGGCATCTCCTACTAAGTTTCATTTTATTAGGACCAGTTGATGGCCAGGCGGATGATTCTTTTGCAGGGTCTAGACTGATCTAAATAAATTCATTCATATATTGCAAAATTATGGTCTATTCGATTCAGGTTTAAGATTCCATTTCCTTGGGGCAGGTTCTTAGAAAGGTAAGAATTCTTCGAGCAGATAAAGTTTCAATATTAGGAATTAGGAATGGAACCCAAACTCCTAGTTCAGTGCAAAGTAACTTAATTGTCAAACCTAAGCTTCAATCTTTATAATTTTTATTTATATGAAAAACCGCAGGGGCAGTCTGTGAATTGTCTGGAATCACTCGATTGCATGCAATCTAATCAGATATATAATAATAAATATATTATTGAGCAAATGTGTGTAACACAGAGATGAAGGCGTCTGTGACAAATTTTTTTTAATATGGTCAGGGTGACTGGACTTTCTGGAGAATATGGTGAGGCAACCTAATTATAATCGCTAGGAAACTATTTAAATAGTTAAAAAAAAAAATTTTTAATTTTAAAGGAAATACAAAACTGCTTAAATAATGCTGATGTAAGCATTAATGGTTAAATCTGAATTAAGTTAAATTAACTTCCTATGCAAAATGCACAAATAAACTTTAGTATGAGATGCCGGTTTGATCGCGGATCCATCCCAAGTAGTCGGTGACGCGGGTGTATCCTGTAGGACCACCCTTGCAACCGCGGTTACTGAAGATGATCACTCCTACAAGGCGAGCGTTGTCACGTGTGACCAGAGGGCCACCGGAGTCACCTCCGCAAGCGGACTTTCCATTGCTAGGATTGGTGCACATCACAGTATCGTTCACATTGCGGTAATACATATTGCACAAATCGTTGCTGATCACCTGAACATCCATACACAGCAGCCTATCGGCCAACTGGCCGTTGTCCATGCCACCCCATCCACAGGCCTTGCACCAGGTGCCCACGAAGCGATCACTCTGCTCGCTGAAGCTGGGCAGAGCCACCTTGTTAACCAGGTTGTCGAAGGAGACGTGAGGAGTGCGGATCAAGCCGATGTCCCGACCACCCTGGCCGGGATAGCCGGGAGGAATTATGAATTACGTTGCGCTTGAAGGAACCTGACCAGGCCCGGGTGGAGCCGTAGTGGATGTCCACGGAGTCGGTGGTCAGGCAGTGAGCGGCGGTCAGGATATAGTTACTGGCGATGATGTTACCAGCACCGACATAAGCAACGTTGCTGCCATCCGTGCGGAGTAGCAAACCAACAATGTAGGGTACCGTTCCCTCGGGAGCCAGAGTACCGTTCACGATGCGACCCTCAGGGCCATCCTGGATGGTGACCCACGGGAGCAGGGAGGTAGGATTGAGGACCGGAGTGGCGGAGACCACAACCAAAGCCGCGGAGAGAGTTAGCAGAAACAGGTTCATGGTTGAGAGAAGAATTAACTCCTTCTTGGGTTGGGTCGTGGTTTATATACAATTTTCGATGGACATATACCAATTAAGGCTAACAATGAAAGAAAGAAAACATTGCACATTCCAAAAATGCAACGTATTTCGCAAACTCTGATTCTGACAGTCCCCAAATGGCATTCATGATAAGGTCTTTAAATTTCAAAAAAAAAAAAACGTACCCTAGGTAAAAAAAGAAAATTTGAAAGGAAGTGCAACAAAATATGGAATACCTAAGAGAAACAAGGTATGAAAACATTTGCTTATCTATAAACATAAAGATGTATATCGTAAAATATTATAAATCGTTCAAGAGGAAAATGCGTAAGCCCTATTCTTATTGATAATTAAATAGAGATGCCTAAACAGGTTTAATATTATGATAAAATCGATGTTTTCATGCAAAAATGTATGATTTCACGTAAAAATTTCCAAATTCATAAGTAATTACAAAATAAAGATCCTATGTTAATTTAGAAATTAATCAAAAAATAATGATATTGTTTTTTAGAGGTTCAAACATGGTTTTACAATTCACAAACGATAAACGATTTAAACACTTTTCTGCTTTACTTTAAGTGAAACAATTCAGTTGTAGGCAAAAAAAAAATATACAAAATCATCTATTTTGAAACTAGAAAGCATACTTTTGGTATTTATCTAAAATTATATCACTTTTTTGATTAGATACTAAAAGAATTTAATTTGGCTTAAATTAAATTTTTCAGATGTTATAAAAAAAAATACTGTTTGCTTTTTACCTATAATATTTATGATTTTTCAGCAAATTTAGCTAACTTTTATAGCTTTACAATATTATGATGTTATCCAAAGAACTAATACTTTTAGTGCAATTATTCGAGACTAACATCACTCAAAATATGTTTAAATAAAATCTGTCATATAAACATTTCTATTGGACTACAGAATCTAGCATAGTACAAGAATCTGCGAATTCTGTCTTCTAGCCTGGAAAAATACTCGTCTGCTCTTTAAAAAAGATTAAAACTCTTTCATGATTACTTTAAATAATCGGAACAAAAGTTTGCACTTAAATTTAATTTTCGCTTGGGGAATCTCGTCATTAGATTACAAGATTTTGCCTAAACCAGTTTATACAGCTCTATCAATTTGGCGAAGAAAGGCACTCGACTTGATAAAAACAAACCCCCTTTTTTCATAACTTAGAATAAAATTATCAACTTGCGTGTGGATTGAATGTCTGCGAGATAGCGTTCATTGATTGATTTCGGTACATTGATTAACTCCAATAAGTGATATCTTCCGCTCGCAAATCGTATATAAACCGTGTTGCCTCACAGAGCAGACTAAGTTTCTTCGCAACCATGAAACTGTTCCTGCTAACTCTCTCCGTGGCTCTGGCCGCGGCCACCGCCTCCCCGCTCATCCAGGCTCGCGCCGCCATGCTCCCGAGGGCCACCATGGAGGAGACTCCCGAGGGCCGCATTGTCAACGGCTACGACGCACCTGAGGGCAAGGCCCCCTACATTGTGGGTCTGTTCATCCGCAACGATGGTAGCAACAGTGGCGCTGTCGGAGCTGGTTCCATCATTGCCAACAACTGGGTGCTGACCGCCGCTCACTGCCTGACCACCGACTCCGTCGACATCCACTACGGATCGAACCGTGGCTGGAACGGAGCCTTCTCCCACAACGTGCGCCGCGACAACTTCATCAGCCATGGCGACCACGACATCGGTCTGATCCGCACCCCCCATGTCGACTTCAACAACCTGGTGAACAAGGTGGCCCTGCCCAGCTTCAACGAGCAGAACGATCGCTTCCAGGACACCTGGGCCGTCGCCTGCGGATGGGGTGGCATGGACAACGGAAACTTGGCCGACTGGCTGCAGTGCATGGATGTCCAGATCGTCAGCAACCAGGAGTGCGAGTGGACCTATGGCTCCGTCTCTGCCCAGGACCTGTGCACCCGTAACTCCGATGGAAAGTCCGTGTGCGGAGGTGACTCCGGTGGCCCCCTGGTCACACACGACAACGCCCGTCTTGTGGGAGTGATCACCTGGGCCATCGTCGGCTGCCACGGAGGTCCTTCGGGATACACCCGCACCACCGACTACCTGGGATGGATCCGCGACCACACCGGTATTTCATACTAAGTTCCTTGTTAGCAGGACTACTTGATGGCCAAGCGGAGGATTCTTTCGCATGGTCTTAAGGCTAGACTGTTTTAAATAAATTCATTCGAAAATTGCAAAAGTATCTATTGATTTTGATTAATTATGGTTTCGATGTCTTTGGGAAAAGGTTCTTGGCATTAGTCTCGCAGAAAGAAATATATATAATTATCCAAAATATTATATTGATCGTCCTAAATAAGCTAACAAACATAAATGTATATTTTTTGTTTACTTCGTTCGAAGTTTATATTATCTTTGGAATGGAAAACCACTAGGGTTGTCTGTGGTTTGTCTAGAAGAATACGACTGCATATAATCTAATCAGAAAGTTATATTATTGTTTTGGTTTGGTTATACCCTTGCAGAGGGTATTATTATTTTGACCATAAGGGAGAAATCACCGATCTTATAAAGTATATATATATTCTTTTTGAGCATCACCAGCCGAGGCGATCCAAACATGTCCGTCTGTCTGTCAATGTCAGCCCTGAGTGATAATGAAAGCCACCTATATCTTACAATAATTTTAAAGCAATTGGACTGCAAGGACATTTCGAGCATTCTTCTTCCTTTCATGTTGTATATAATATTTTGTATTAGAAAAGTTAAAAAAAATTATTAAGTGAGGAACGATTACGGTGAAATAAATTCAGGAAGAATTTAAAATACTTAAGGTAAAGTAGAAGCTAAAGAAATATAATTTAAATTGGTATTGTGTAAATATTTAAGACAAATATTTAGGAATGCAATACAGTGCTACGTATATTAATAGTTGGAAATTTATCGATAATTTTTTTTATTAGTTGCCAACAATATTAAGTAATTAAAAAATCTTTGGCATATGCAGTTAACCTATTTCCTTCTTTTAAAATATGAATTAACTTAAAATCTCAATCCATCAAAGCAAAATTTAATTTCATTTAACTTCTGCTAACTCATTATAGAAAAATATCTTTGAGATTTCACGCGTTTTAGAGTGTCATTCTGTTTTTTTTTTTTTTAATTTGCACCCATGCAAATAGCAACAATAAATATATAACTAAATCTTGAAAGCGGAAATCTAAGAGTGGATGATAGCTAAAACCAAGATAATTGTGTCCCCATATTATTGATATTGAAATTCGATTAATTTCTCAATTGTGTGCAGGTTATCTTTAATTCGGCAAGATAATTTGATTAGTCTTCGGGTGGGGCAACCGTTTATGGCTCTTGCCAATATTCGGAACAATGACCAGATTGGTTTTTTGGAATTGTTGGGAAATATTTTGTTGTGATTATTAAAAAGCCCATAAGGAAAACATTTTCAGCAAAGAATTTAAACAAAGAAATGAGTATATAAATTGTCAGTAATATATATGTTCATAAATTTACCAAACATTTATTTAAGTGGAAATATTGAAATGCCAATTCACAAACAACTTTTTGTCAAATCTTTGTATGTAAACAATAAATATTATTAAAGAAATATATGAAAGTTTTTGATAATAATAAGCATGCCAGCCTAAAAGCACGCAAAGTAAAATCGGAGTCCTAGTAGCTTATATTTTTGTATTACACAAGGTTATGGCTATAACCTCAGAAATCGAGAATAAAGGGCAACTTATCTTCACTTAACCATAAATGTTTTTGAATGATTTTATTTGACAAAAGCTAAAATTAATAGGCTGGACTATTTGACTACTTTGCGCAGGATTCTTCTGCAGACTCTAAATAAATCGATTGATTCAGCTAAGTTTCCTGATCCTTAATCCTTAAGTTATTTAGTTCCTTAAGAACTTCCTAATCTTCTTACTTAAATCTGATTTGCCAAAACTCACCTGTGGAATCCGCTGATGGGCAAACTGACATCCGGCAAGAACTCGGTGAGCGGAGCAAAGTAGCCCCCGTACTCGGGCATGGGCAGTGGATGTGGATGAGCATTGCCTGCTGCATCCGAGGCACCTCGCAGCTCTACATTCTCCTCCTGTCGCAACTCTGGATCATTGATCAAAATATCCTCTGGCCGGGGTAGGATGGAAGGTCCTGAGGCGGCGCGAATCTTGTCAGCTCCTCTTGGAGGTCGACTACCGCTCGATCCTGGCGTGACTGCAGCGGCGGCTGCAGCAGCTGCAGCTTGGGTGTAGGCACGAATACCGCTGTCCGATTTACAGGTTCTAGGGGGTAGACAAAATTAATTTTTGTATTGGGAGAAACAAAAATCGAATCTAAACTTACCCGATTTTAATGGGATCCTCGCCGCTGTGACGTTTTGTGTGAATGGTGCCCTTTTCAACGGCCAGATCCTGGATCCTAGAGTCGTTAATACCCCCCACAGCTTGACCTAAAGTATAAAATTTAAAAATTTAAATATAAATAAATTTTAATTTAAATATTCCGGCACCCACCATCAGCACTGTGACTGGAGGCCTTCCGCATGCTGGTCAAGCGATAGAAGGGCGGCGTTTCCGTCCTCTCAATCAAACAGTTTAAGGTCTCCACTGTCTGCAGCTCGGCCATCAGCTCATCCAATAGGCGATCCGGACAGCTGCGGGCCAGATAAAGGGCCACCCGCTTGGCCTGGATTAAAAGGGAAGGAAATACAAATATAACATATATAAAATATATTGGAGTAAGCTAATTCATTTTAGTCTCTTACGTAGGGCAGAAGTTCGGTGGGCGCCATGCCACTCATGATGACCAAGTACCGCAGGATGACCTTCAGGTTGTTGGGCCATATCTGGCAGAGATTGCCCCACAGCTCATCGATGTCCCGTGGATGGGCATCCGAGAACTGTAAGTGGTATTTTCAAATATCAAAATTAAAGATTTACGTCGACAACCCGCTGTGCAGTCATGTGCAAGACCATATATACCTTGGCCGTAATATAGAAGAGATTGTTGAGAATCATTTCCGTTGCCTCGGTGGAGCCGGTGCCCTCGCGTCGCCCGCGCGTTCCGGAGTCTGGAAAATACTGTGGAAAAACATAAAAAGTGAGCCAGCCAATGTTTAAGTCCTACGCCGCCGGAAAGATGACGGAAGGCAATTTCATGCCTCGCTTACCATAATGTAGGATAGGGGCGTGGCAGGCGGAACACTGGTGGCAACCAGCTCCATGTTCTGCAGCCAGGGCAGCAGGCACTGCAGCAGCAGGGCACGCACATCCTCCCGAGCGCTCTGGAAGCGATGCGTGATTTCTGCAACCGGAAAAAGTCAATAAAGTTAAATTACTTTTAATAGTCATTAATTGTATTATTCTTGCAAATAAAGAGGCAGTTTAATATGTAGTAATTTATGCCAATTAACGCTACAAAATAATCTGTGGCGGATAAATTTTTTGAATGAGTAAACAAATTGAACAAAAATTAATCAAAATATCATTAAAATATATATTGTTTTTTACCTATTAAATATTTAATTGGAATTCAATTGATTTAAATCCATTCTAAGCCAAAAACGTAATTTAAGAAAATATTTAAACTACCGAAAAACTGAAACAAATATATTTGAATAGTTTGAACTTAAAATTAAACAGATTTTATTTTTGTGCTGCTATAATATATCCATAAGACCTACAATAAAATTAAAATAAACATGGAAATCTTCACAAATTAATGATTTAAAGTTTGAAATTACTGGATTAAATCTATCATAATTTTTATTTTATTTTTAAATAATTCTTAATTCAAAAGGTCAAATGGGATTGTGTTTACTTACCCGAAAAAATGGACATGGTGAGCTCTGGCCTGAGCTGAGCCAGCTGCTTGGACAGGAATCTCTGGGAGCGGCAATAAGCACTGCTCAGCAAGACATCCAAAGTGCCCACCTTGTCATCCTCTAGAAAAAAAAAGAATGGAGAAGATGTGATAATTTTAATAGGTTATTCATGAATTTACGTAAAAAACCCAACCCAACTTGAATTAATTTCCGCATTCGGTCCGGACATTTCTAGGATCCGCACTCGAGGAATTCCCAAAGGCGACTGGCCAACTCTTTAACCCTCACACAAGGCGATGGCTTTTCCAAAGCTTTTCCGGCTTCGGTGGAAAAGCGCGTTTGTTATTGTTTTGATGAGGGCAAAACAACTGCCCACCGAAGAGTAAAATGACATCGGAATTCATTCGCGGAATTGGCGTTTAGCGGCCACCATTGTCTAAAGTACAACGATTGCACATTCTCCGCCTACGAATCCTGCTGTCCTAATCCCTCGACGGCCTGGAAACCACTTGTGGATTGTGTGTACTTGTTTCCTGGCCAAACCCTGACCTTGGCGCACTTGTTGATTTTATGAATGAATCCGGCTTTCGCGGGAAATTGCTGCGCCGGCGCGAGAAGAAAAAGCTTTTCGAATTGGCGCCTTCCAAAAAGTCGGTTTAAAAGGCCACCACAGTCATTGGCTCGGCTTAGTTTCGCGCTCATTGTCCTGTTGGTTGGACGAACTGACTCAAAGAGATCTAAAGTTGTTCCCACCAACCAAACTAACCAAAGAAATCAAAATCCGGCGGAATAGCACATTTTAAAAATTACCTCAAAAACAATTGAACTAGCGCCTCCTAAGATAAACATTCAATTCCAAGAATTACTAATTAATCGGTAAATTATTAGTTCCCCTCCACCCCCACCTAAAACTCAATCAAAAAGTTTTTTGCTAAAAATAAAACAACCTAGAGAATCCACGCGTTGGCTTTTGTGGGAAATATCATTGTGAAAACAGCACCTCAAGAAGTTTTTCAAGAAAAAAACGGAAAAACTTTCCAAGTGCGGCAGATGAAAAAAAAAAAGTTTTTAAATTCTCCTGGCATTTCGGTTTTATTTACATCATTACAAAATTCAGGCGCCGACATTTATCGACGATAATGAACTTGAAACACCTAGATGATAAGCACCAATCGAAAGTATTCAATAAGTTTTTGCCAAAGTGAAAAAAAAGTTGTTCAAAAAGTTTTAAAAACAAAAATATTAATTAGGCGGAAGTCAAAATTCGCAGAAAGTTGTCAACGACAACAAAGGAAAAACAATTCTCCTGAACCAATAAAAACTTTCAATTGTTAATGAAACCCAAATAAAATGAGAAAAACCAGAGGAAATAGTTTTTCCGAAAAACTTTGAATTCGGCAATTATTTTTCATATGTATATTCCAGAGAGTGAAAAGTTCAATTAATTTGCAACACATTGCCCTTTGATCAATTAAACTGCATCGTTAAAAAATAAAGTAATGAAAACGTAAAACCAAAGTGCTTACTGAAGCTGAAATAAAACCACCAACATTGCAGACATGGATGCGGATTATATAGCCAACATATCAACAACATCATTAACACCCACATTCGGGGACTCCACGGACGCCATGAAGGGTAATAACTCCAGTGACTATGTCACCGAAATGGATGCGGAGGAGACATCCGGGGAGGACGAGGAAATGCTGCGGATTGCTTACTTTATCAGCGACTTTGTCCACCATTATTATATACCCATTTTATGCTGCACTGGTAGCATCGGCAATATCCTATCCGTATTTGTCTTCTTCAAGACCAAATTACGGAAACTCTCATCCAGTTTCTATCTGGCAGCTCTGGCCGTAAGCGATACTTGCTTCCTGGCCGGACTTTTCGCCCAGTGGCTGAACTTCTTCAATGTGGACATCTACAATAGGAACTACTTCTGCCAGTTCTTCACCTTCTTCAGCTACCTGGCCAGCTTCTGCTCCGTGTGGTTTGTGGTGGCCTTCACCGTGGAGCGTTTCATTGCGGTTATCTATCCGCTGAAGCGCCAAACCATGTGCACGGTGCGCCGGGCCAAGATTGTGCTCTCCTGCCTAACCTTCGTCGGATGTCTGCACTGTTCCCCCTACATCGTCATCGCCAAGCCGGTTTTCATGGAGAAACTGAATGCAACCATCTGCGATCTGAACTCGGAATACAAAGTAAGTGAATTCAGAAAAAATAACATTAACAAATTAATTGCGAACTGATTGTTTTATGATACTAAAAAAATGTATTTTATTTAAGAAAAATTTTAGGAGAAAATACATTCCTCGTAATCGTTTCAATTAAAATTAGCTGGAAAACTTCCTCAATTAACTTCACAAATTCCGAATTCAATTATTTACGCAATTTCAAGGGTATCCCATATAAATACGACGTTTTAGAATTCCAATTAAAATCCACAAGTAATTATTCACTGGAATTATATAAAATCACACATGGCTTTGATCGCAAAGATTTCAATTAACTCAGTTTTCTAGCAAAGTTCATGTTTTTTCATTAACTTGTTGAGTCAAGCTGAATGATGAAATATACAGACTTAAGTGTATATACTCGTAGATACATATGTATGTTATTATTTTAACAACTGAATATAGTGAAAATAGTTACTTTAAAGAAAATCACAGAATAATACTATGGATCAACAATTATTTTTGGAAAAATTTAAACATAAAGTTAAGCTTGATTTGAAAACGATTTAAAGTGATATCTAGTATTTTCCGGTTTTTTAGTTGGCTTTTTGGCAATAGTTCTTCTAGGAATGCATGTTTGATGAATTTTTAAGGCGAAATTCCTAATTCCTTTCCGACTTTGCCTACATGAGGAAGTATTTTTCTAAGCATTTGTGCTCTTATTTGCAATTTAGTTGATGCCACCGACTCATTCATGTCACACATCAAAATCAAAGTTCATCAAACGCATTCCTGCAGTGCCTAGAATTTTTCATTTGGGTTGCCAGTGGCAACCGGCGACAACACAGCGCAAATGTATCTTCCAATCCCAGCAATACCCCGAAAACATTTTCAAAAGGTAAATCCACACACGTAGGAAGGAGTCTCGGTATTTGTGAACTTTTGCGTATGCCATTAGTATTGTTATTGGAATTTAAATGTTTAAATGGCGCTCGTTGTGCGTGGTGTGTTTGCCTTGGCAAATGGCCAGCCAACATTGTTGTCAAATTTTTCAAAATTTTATTCAAAGCATATGTATGCTATTTGGCAAAAGTTAGAAAAGGGCGGGCACAATAAATGATATGGGAACCAAATAGAATATAATCTGGAGAATCTGTTACCGGCATATTTACCGCTGTTTTTCCGGGTAAACTTTCGACTTTCCCCAAAGACCTTCGTCATTTTCCGCCCAACGTGTCTCTGACACTCTGTCAATTGGGCATAATAAATACCGCCGAGATATTCGAAGCACGCAAAAGGTCGACGGAAGCAGCTACTAATTTGGCCAGAACTAGAGCAATTACTCAATTAATTCGGTGTGGCAAAGGCACTAACGAAAAGCATACCACCGCTGAGTTTGGGTTAAGCGAGCAAATTAATCGTTCATTGGCCAAGAAAAAGGCCGCCACAAATTAGCTGACGAATGGTCCAAAACGCAAAAGCACAAAAATAGCAGCAAACCGAAAGATACGCATATTTTAGAAAGATAAAAAAAATAAACAATATGCTATTGGTCAGAAAGTCGAAGGACTAAATACCATTTCTCTGGGAGATTACAAAAATACACTAGTATAAATAAATAAATATAACTTGATTCCCATTTAAATTATTTTCTGAACATTTGGAACCGTAGATTATTATATAAGAGAAAGAAGAAAATAAAGCCTACACTGTTTTTAAATACTGGAAAAAATGTGAATTAATTTGTACATATATAAATAAATTAAAACACAGATGATAATGCAAAATAGATGGTATAAAATTATGTACACTAAAAAATCCAAAAGGGACATTTGGCAGCTCGTAAAACGTATATATTTTCTTGACCCGATGGATAAACAGGATGCGGGGCATATCAGACAGGTTGCAAAGCAGGACTACCATGGGCACGTGTGCCAGAAATAGGTGTGTTAACAGTGTCTCAAGGATGATTCAGATTCTCTTCGATAAATCTCATATTTCACTAGCTTTTATTCTGTTTACCTTATCTACCGCACTGAAATTCAATGCTAATTTTGAAATTTTCGGACGAGCAAACGCAAACAAAAAGCGCTGTTTTTTTCGTTTATTAGAAAAGCAAATGAAACACAAAGGACCGTCAGCCAGCCAGAAGGCAGCCTATTAGCCAAATTGGCCCCAATGAAGCGTAAAGTGTCGCGCCTACATGTATTCCTCCCTTCGATTGACTTCTATTCGACTGGTAGGATGATGGATGGCCGGCCAGCGCCAAATTCAAACGGAAAATTTCACATTCAATCAGCAGGCAGTGCACAGCTCGCGATGTATTGACAACAATTTCACTTGACTGATGGGCAGGCGACAAGACCAACAACAGATGGAGCTCACACCCACATGGTTGAGGAAATTATGCACGGTTTTCTTTGGCAACCAAACGCCAGTGATGTGATGTATCTGCGTACTGGAAATGGTACTTAAGTACCTACTTACTGGTACTAGATACTATTCGGAGATAATGTTCAGGGATATTTAGAGCTGGGTATTTACAAAGTTATTTATAAAGTTAAATACGTAAACATAATTCAAGAACTAAAAGTATATACGGAATTTGGGACCCAGAAACTCTAAACAAATATGACGATTAATCACCAAAACCAGATATATAATATAATTGCCCACTCCAATATATCTGTGATATGTTTATTAGGAATCACCTAACATTTCAATCTGAATATGTTGAACATTTATTTTAATTAGGTACAATTTTTATACGAATCTACCAACATTGCTGTGAAACAGGGAAAGGTGTGGGCCTCCAATGACTTAGCAGCTGCAACGTGCAGAACGGTGCTACAAACAGAGACTTGGGGGAGGACCCATAAATTTTGAAACAGACATCGGTTGTAGTCGTAAGCTGTAAATAGAAATTTTGCACTTGGCGGTGGGAATATTGAAAGAAACAAATCATTGGGTAATAGCCCACAGGAGAGGGAGAACCAACGCCAAAATGAAGCTATCGAGGGGATGGTGGCTCTTCCAAACAGCTGCTCCTGAGGAAGCTCCTGAACTTTTACGGACATTTTTTGAATTCGTGCCGCAGACTGCTTCTAATGAATAGACAGATTATGGCACATTCTCCACGGCATTGTCTAAAAATACTCAAGTTCGAAACGTTCTGGGGAAATGAAGCCCAATCAGAGCTAGCAAATTTAAAGCGTTTTTCCTGAATTGGGCTTCCCTTTAAAGATCTTTCTCTTAACTAATTAAGTTGGACACTAAGCCCTGGGGCTGCCATTTGGCAATGGTCATCAATATAAGATGCGTCCTTTGATGTAACTGTGAGACGCAGTTGTGGGGCAAAATTGAAATTGACTAAGCTCATGGAATCTCATTTCCATCGCTTCATCGGGCGAAACTTCTGAGGTCACAGGAAGTGGACAAGAAATAGTTGAGGGCGAATTCCGTATGCCAGACGACCCACACATATGGCATAAAACAGATTTACATAACATATATATAGAAGCTTAAATGCATTCCAATATTTTTAGGGAATTTCAATACTAAATATTTTAATCTGATAAGATAAACTGAACTCTAAATAATCCCATAAGAATGTTTTTTCTATTATCTGTGGATTAAAAACAAAGTAATTGTAAGTCTTTAAGTGTTGAAGGCGGAAACATTTCCATTTTGCTGCTCACTCTAAACTTATCGAATTAATTCACTCATCCCATGATGGGAAAACTCTTTGGCCGCCAATAGAAAGCAATAAGAATTAAATTTCTACCGGAATAAGTTATACTTTCATAACAATTCCGTGCATTGGGAGCATCAAGAAGCCTACAGAACATAATCATCGTCAGTTGATTGAAAATTTACGAGCTATTACACTTTGATCCACTCGATACACACACAAGAATCCCACAAGCGAATTACAACAGCAAAATATTGGGAGGGGCATAAAAAGTAAATAGAAAAACCAAATAAATTGAATGCTTCTGGTCAAGCAGGACGGCTTTTATGGTTATGACAGCCATTGAGGGGTTTTCCATGGCGCTTCTCAAGGTGTTTACTTCCCCCAAATGGCTAAAGTCCGCAAATAAAAATGTCCAATCAATAGATTACCACTCCACGCCTTGCTGATTGCTCAGTTGTCTGGCAAAATCTATACAATTATTAAATAGCTACAGTTTTAACAAACTCATTGGGAATTTAAAACCCGTATGGTTACGAAACTGTTTTTAAATAGGAAAATTCCTGAAACCTAGTCAAAATATATTTAAATGTATGCCCATGAAATTTCAAAGGATTTGTTTACTAAAGCTATCGAGAATGTCAGAACATTAAATTGCTTGACGAACAATTTTGATTTCGTGGTAGAGTGATTAACATAATTTCAATGGCTGTGAAATACGTATATTTTGATTAATGCCAACACTTGAAATTATGCAAATTGAGCGCAACCGGATGGAATTACGACAAACCACAGTGATGATGATTATATGAGCATCCTAGAATGGGAATTGCACCCATTCTTTAAAGTGTTGAATTAAATTCCGTTTCTATGCAGGAACAACCAGATGGTTTGATAACACAAATACGGGTAATGGGGCCTAATGAATGATAATGCGCTTACGGAATCCCATTTTTGGTTAATTGTGATTGAAACAAATGGCTTTGTTTTGGTATATAAAATTAGCAGAGGCCATTTGGCTCACATCTGTTCGCTGAGATTTATTTGAGTGTCCTGGAATATTTCAGATTGAACACATTTCAGACATGAAAATATGCAGGCAATCAGGAATTTTAATGCTCGAACTCCCTCGAATAGTGGAACCTTTTAAACAATTCAAACAAAAGCGCAAGGGGCTGTAAAATAGAGAAAAGGGTTGCTTGGATAATCTTAAAATGCCAAGATTCCAGAAGAGCAGCAGGGCAGGAGTTCGCAGAATGGAGGCGCATAAACTTATCGGTTCAGCTTGAAATAATTCCATTAAATTTCTTCCTAAGTGGGTTGTGCAAATTAATGCCAGCTATTCACTTTTTTCTTGAGGAAAAATAACTCCTGCTTCAGGTTTTCATTTACACTGCTGCCAGTGGAATGGAATGGAATTTTACTTTAAACTTGACTAGATTGAAAACTATCTGAGTCGCACACGAACACACTAAGTAAATCTCTTTTTTTCGTTTGTTTTGATTTACAATTTAATTACTTACAACTGTATCTGGGCTTTGGATAAGATAAAAACCTCGTCAAATTCAATTTCAATCAAACTTGATTACCAGCTAGTTCGAACTGCGCAACCAAATTACGAAAACGTGGCGTATACGTAACGCCAATGCCCACGAAATTGCGTATACTCCACATTGACCCAACCACAAACCCACTCGACTGGCAGGCGCGAGTTGTAATAAAAAAATATATACAAAAGAACGTATCTTCATTACATTTGCAGGCGCAACTGGCCCTGTTCAACTACTGGGACTCGATTGTCGTCTATGCGGTGCCCTTCACCACCATCGCCGTGTTGAACACCTGTACCGGCTGCACTGTTTGGAAATTCGCCACCGTTCGTCGCACTCTGACCATGCACAAGATGTGAGTACACAAATGGAAAATGGATAATGACGATTCGACTCGTTGACCTCATGTCTGTGGATGTGTGGCACAGCCACAGCAACGATTGGCGTGCCCCGCCCTCAGCAAATTCTGATTACTCTGCACTTTGATCTTTGGTTACATTACAAGTGAAAAGTGAAAGTGGCGATACTTAAATATTTCAGATACATATATCTGATTGAGTTTTTGTTTCGAGAAATTAAATTAAATAGGATTGGAAGGCTTCCTTTAAAGGCTGAATATAAGAATATTATGGCAGAATTTTGTTTTACAAATTTGTCCCGATCCCTATGGCATAGTTTACCATACATAAACATAGGTACTCTAGGATATACAAAAAAATGGTTTAGATTATTTGTAATCGAATTTTTCTTAATAATTTTGATACAGATACATTTTTTTAGATTTTGTAGAATTGTGAATCAAAAAGTCACAAGAAATCTTAAACATTTAAACAAAAATGTAAATGAGAGCTGCTCTCCAATCTCTAGTGAGCAACTGGTCTGCATGGTTTTTGTTAAAGTTCTCCATTATTATTTCCCTTTGTAAAACAAACTAAAAAAGTTAAGATTTTACCTAAAGAAAACAGACCTTAAGCATTAGAACTTAAATTAAACAAAACCTTTAAATCTGATTTAAAACCTCTATCTAGTCAAGTCCGGTGAATTGGTAAAATAGTATGAATTTTGTAATGTAAATTCACCACAGGAAGCCCCAAACAACTAGCATGCCATCGAATTCCTCGAACTCATCCTGCGGACCAAGTGCAGTGGCATCGTACCGCATATCGACATCGCTGAAGCGCCAGAAGTCAGCGGGAACGCACCCAAGTGGACAGAACAACGTATCCTTGCGGCAGCAGGATGAGCAGGAGCAACAACAACAGCAACAGCAACTGCAGCACCAGCAGCAGCATCAAATAAACAATTGTCAACACCATTGCGAGATTACACAGAAACCAGGTGAGCAGCAACTAAGCATTCCTTTCACTTCGTATGACTTTTCATTTGGAAAACGTTTCTATGAAAGGGAAAATGCGGAAAATGGGACAGCAGACAGCGGGTGACACAGGGTGACTGGGGAAATATCTTACCGCGCAAACTTGACTAAACTTTTCCGTAAGCCATTTAAGTTTGCATGTGCTTGCGCTGGTGAATTTCTGAACTCAGCAGTGACATTAAAAATGACAAAACAAAGAATCTGCTGAAAGCTGAGAAAGGGCAAACTTCGCGACAGCTGCAATCTTTGACAAGTTTTGCGAAGCTGACAAATTGTCAAACATTTCGCAAACTATCATACAACTAATTATGAAGTCTGCGCGAGTTGGGGGCTGCTGTCTCGTATTAACATTTTCCGTCCCGACTGTTTATCTTTTCCTCTCTACATTAATCTTTTTTTTTTTTTTGCTCATCCAGGTCGTCGTAAAGTTCAGAACTCTTCGCAGTTGAAGGTAACCAAAATGCTTCTGATTGTCTCAACGGTTTTCGTCTGCCTCAATCTACCGAGTTGCTTGCTACGCATCGAGGCCTATTGGGAGGTAAGTGGAATGCGTATCTTAAGTGTGCACTGCGGCCTGGTTATGTGAGCCAGTCAATCGGTCAACCCGAAACAATGTTAATTATTTGTGGCCCAACAATACAGTGTATTGTTGTGCCTGGCCAATAATAGAGGAGTGTACTTTGGTTTGACCCACATAATTGGATCAACAACGGTTGACTCGCAAATTAAGGGGGGAACGGTACACAGGAAGAAATTAAAATTTTTAAGGAATTTTAGTTTTGTGTCGCTCAAATTACCATAAGAAAAATATTAGTAAACTCGCAAGAAATTGAAAAAAAAAATGTGGAAAGCTTTTTTAAATCGAATTTCTTTAGCCAACGGAATTAATTTCTTTAAAAATATATGCAATCAATATTTTAAAATACCCAAGTACGGTCATACATATATATAATTAAAAATACTTCACTATTAAAATATAAAAAACCCTTTGTTGTTACCAAGAAAGAGTTTTCTCTGTACAGGCAGCATCCCTAATGCTTGCCCACAACAATATGAGATTAGTTGTCCTATAACTGTTCCGGCAGATGTGGGCTTCTAATTATCAGGCCACAAATGTCAGAGTATGGGAATGGTCAGAGTTTCTGGGCAACATTTCCTGACCCGGCTTACACAAATGTATCTGTATGTAGATGAACTGGTCGTAAAGCCCTGACAACGACAAAACTATTATGACTTTATGGGTTTCCCCCTCTGTCCATCCACTAGGCCAATCTGCCTTAAGGAGGAGCCTTGTTTTTATACCCCGGTAGCTCAATTGACGTATTTTAATACATTAATTACATGAAAGAGCTAAACATTTAAATGTGAAGTGAGCAGGCGCCAAGCAAGCTGGTTGGCATGGTAAAGGCAACATACACACACACACATGTTGGTGTTAATTAGGCTTTAATTAGTTTTTGCACTTCGGAGGCAAAGCATAAAAATAATATCAGTTTCGTGTTAAAATCAACACCCTAGCTGCCAAGGGCCAACGATGTGTTTATAGCCTTTCAATCATTAAGAGCTACCAATAGAACTATTTATTAACTATTCAAAAAGTTCATGTATTTATTTTGACATTTTAATAAAGCTGAAATAAGTTAATCCTTATTGGTTTTAATTATTTGATCTAGTAATCTCTTTAAATATAGTTGTTTTCCAACTAAATCTCTTTTGACAGTTTGATTTTAATTTTATTTGCTTTTTTTTTTAATCTCGCTTTTTGTCAACTAGTTTGAATGGATATTAAATTTCGGAAATTTTTCATGCAAAGTTTCCTTTTTTATATGTACATAATTTCTTCCTCGAATAAAAACGGTCTATTATTAATTCGTAGAATTTCAAAGCCCTCAAAAGAATTTTTTTTTTGCCACTAACTTACAGTGATTGGACATTCGCTTGAATAAATATGTTTCCTGAACAACAACAAAAAAAAACACCGACTTTCAAATAACTCAAAACCACAAAGGCAAATGGAAAAGTTAATAATGAATGAATAGAATATTTGTATCTATTAAAAAACTGGAATTCATAAAATGAAAAATTTAGAACTATTTAATAAACTTTGTGACTGCCCAAGCGGAAGAGTATTAAATTTATTTGATTTTCACACCCATGTTCACATGCCAACTTAAAAATGTGGTAGACATTGATTGCGACACAAAATTAATTGAGTGGAAAAGGCTGGCCGGCAGACAGGTCAAGAATAATATATGTATTTTCCGGCCAGCCTCTCTGCGGAGTTCAACAGGTCATCTTTGAGGATGACGGCACGTGGCCAGTTCATATGTTATAAGTATATCAAAGGCAGAAGACAGTAGAACGAGATGAGATTGAATGGCTCAAAGCACAGATATCAGAAAATAATTGACCATTAAAGAATTATGCAACATAGTATTGAAATCCTCAAAAAGCTTATAAAAACTCTCAATATAGGAGTTCCTGGAAGTGCCTAATTGACACAGGAATATCCTTCTAATGTGATTTCCTCTCTCTTTTTTTTGTGTTTGTGCCAGACCGATGCGGCCAAAAACGAGAACTCAACAATTGTCCTGCAATATATTTTTCACGCTTTCTTCATCACAAATTTCGGCATCAATTTCGTGCTTTACTGCGTCAGCGGACAGAATTTCCGGTAAGTAATCCGCCACAAATTACCCCGAGTAACGCATGTTTATATGACTGACTGAGTTTTTTCGACAACATTTAAATACATCTTCGGTCGGTTTTTTTTTTTGCTCATATATTTTACAGCAAGGCAGTATTGAGCATTTTCCGGAGGGTTTCATCCGCACAACGGGAGGCGGGAAATACTCAAGTGACAGGTGAGCAAAGAATTTTCCCCAAAATAATATAATAAGGTCTCTCATAATGCCTTGCACAGCAGGTGGTGTGGGAAAATTTCATACAAAAAATATGAGTTTATATGTGCTCAAAAAACCTTGAAAATTTAATTTGTTGTAAGCTAATAAATGTCACAGACAGATGTCTAAGTTCATTTTAAAATCATAAAGCTGACGAAATGTACTTGCATTTTTTCTTTGACATTTTATGGATTTTATTTTCAATACCGAAAGACAACAAAGTGTTGAAAAAACACAGATCTATAAGGGCCTTTAAACTTAACAATTAATGAAGAACAATTACTGGTGAACGCTCTTTAAAAGATTATGCGTTAGACTTTAATCTTAAATTTAGTTTCCAGTCTTTAAGTTAAAGACGCGGAAAACGCCTAAAATGGGAGGAACCTTTTTCATATTATGCTGATTTCAATGGCGCAAAGGTATATCCTTAAACCCGCAAAATTATTGTTTTACCTTTACGATGAGAATAAATTTGCAAGAGCGAAAAGCCCTCAAGCCGAGCCAAGACTAAGCAGCCAACAGATTGGAGTCCCTCGTGAAGCGAAAACTTAACTCGAGTCAACTTAACTTCCATGGTTAGTTAAAGTCCGTTTAAATTCTGAACAAAACCCCAGCAGGGATCTGCGGTTTTCTGAATTCTCTGCACTTGGCAGCTGCATTCGCAGTTAGATTTTTAGCTCGATGCGGAAACAAAGCCCTCTACCCGGAGGCAGACACCCAACCGGACCCTCCGGGAAAATTATGTAGAGCTCAGCGGAGAACCGCCAATTAAATTAAATGTTGTGCTGATTAGAGCCACTTTGAAATTCAGCTATGCAGCTTGTAAAATAAATAAATATTTGCAAACTAAATGGTCTGGCCTCACAAAATGCCACTAAACTCAACGCAAACAACTGTCAACTGCAGAATGCATAGTGAAAAGATAGTAAAAGGATTAAAGCGACCACTCAACTTTATCCTTCTGAATAATATCCAATCCGGGTTCCAGCAGGCAGCCGGCAGCAGTCAGTAGGATTGCAGTCAGATTTCCATCTGCCAGAAGCCATCGCACTAATTGCTGCTTTGTTGCTTTGCTCTGGGAAAAACTTTTCTTATAAACGCCCGACTAACAGTGCGGTCGCAAATAAATCAAATTCCCTTAATGAAAATTGGTAAGCAACAAGAGGACATCGGTATTCCACGTAAATCAGTGATGGGAAAGTATCGTAGTTATTTTTACTAACTGTGGTTAAATATTCATACAAATAATGCAGGTGTAGCTAGAAAATATTTCGTTTTAATTTAATATGATTTAAAGATAAAATAAAAGCATATTAATTGAACATGATATTATAATTTATGACATAATTGAAGTGTTTCTTCTGATGAACTATTTAAAGTAATATTCCTCAAATCCTAAAAAACGTTATATTCCCATCACTGGTGCAATAAAAAAGGGTTAATGAAACAATTTTTCCGGTATTTACCTTGGGTTAATTTCACTTTTCAAGGGACAAGTTGAAGCTGTGAAAGCAAATCGCTGTTCAACTTCACAGTTGAGTTTTCAAACAATGACTAGCGTAAGAGAGAGAAAAGTTTTTATTTTTCCTGGACAAGGACAAGCGAATGCTAATCGAGTTCTAAGTGAATTTTCATTAAGCTTTATTTATTTCTTAGTACCCAGCTTGGACCACAAACCATTGCAAACCAAATAAAACGAATGAAAATACAGAAAATGTTGACTTACTACCTTTCAAGCCAGAGGCTTCGATTTAATCAACTGAATATTCGTACACATTATTTCTCAATGGGAATTCTTTTCGGATGAAGCAAGAAGTGGGCCGACAATGTTGTTTAGTTTTGTTGCTTAATATGAATTCCATATAAATTCAAATTTCATTCTTTTATGACTTTGAGTTGGGCTTTCAGACTTGATCCCCCAACAGGAACCAATTCACCTGCCTCCCAATTTCCAGCCATCGTTCACATGCCGTAAAATTTAGTTTTACGAGCGATTCTTGCTCTAACCTCTGGGATAGCATCAATTTTTAATTTCTTACCAAAGCCAAGAGCATTTTTTAGCTGCCATTTTTCTTCGAGTCTCTCCGGTGGCATATTGAGAGCCATAAAAATGTCAGGGTGCATATTTATTTTACAGTATGGTTTTCCACTTGTTAATTAAAAGTGTTTGCCAATTCATTAGGAGGCCAGCCAGAAAATTGAAAAAGACAGAAAAGACAGTTACGGATACGGCCGAAAATTAAACCTGTCATCTGCTCAAAGGAACAATGGAACAACGTATGAGAGAGAGTGAAATTCAAAATGTAAATGTACCAATCCGAAAGTGAAAGCGCACGGAAAAACTCCTGAGGCAGGACTCTAATTCCATGGCAAGGCTCAGCAAAGGATCCAACGAGATGGAAGCGTGAGCTCCATGCAAATATTTACACCGTCCAAATAGAAAGCAAGGTGTTCATGTTTGTTTATTTTCCAGAGTGTTTTCTCAAAAAAATCAGGGAGGGAAAGGAGGAAAAGATGAGGGATTAGCGAAATTGCAACAAATGAAATTGTCTCAAGAGGAGCAATTTATTAATATGATGACTATCTGTTTGTTTGTTCTTTTTTTGCCAAGTTATTTCCGCGTTGTTTTCAAAAGGCATAGCCCTCAGATGTAATTTTCTTTAAACTGTAAATAAGTATTTACACAAAAGGTTTGGGAAGGTGGATTTAAGAATTAAATTGATAAAATTAGGGATTGCCAAATCAGTATATTTCAAGTCTTAGTCCGAACCCTAGCAAAAATCTTCAAGAATATATTTTTTCATTGAAGAATTCATTATTAAAGACAGTTAAACATTTCTCACTATTCAATGCTTATTCAGCAAAAATCAAGAGAGAGCTCTAACCAAAGTGAAGTATTTGCTTCTGCGAAATGCAGGAATCAGACTGCATTTATGAATTTCCAGCCTTGCAGATCGATGAATGCTAATGCCAATTTCGAATCCGTACCGTTGAACTGAAATTGCGGAGAAATAATCCAAAAATCAAACAACACCGGATAATGAGGAAAGCGATGAGGTTGATAGCATTGGATTCCCTGCCAATCCACGCGCCTAATCACAGCCCACGGCAAGTGCGTATGCTTAGTTTCGCAGATACATTTTCCGTGTTTGGTTTTTTTTTTCGCGCAACATTACTCATACGCGGCGTGGTACGTGCGTTGAATGCAATACGAGTGATTGCTGCCGCACCTCTCGGGACTCCGCACGGCTCTCCTGGACCGCCCTCCCTCCTCATTACGGCCTTGCTTATTGGACATAAATTACCAACGGCTCCAGTCACGCACCTCCTTCTCGAGAAACCCTCAAATCCCTATGCCTCTACCGAGTTTTTCTACCGCATTTTCCTTGCCCAGTCAATCAGTGCACGTCTCTCCGGAGGAGCAGACAGTGGCACTCTTTTTTTATTCAGAATTGGAGACACATCTAGGACTTGGCTAAGCTTGATTGACTTGCAGCTATATCGGCTGGTTTCAGATGAAATAATTTAAAGGGGGAAAATGTGAACAGCATTGCCTGAAGTAGTTTTAAATGGGAAGGAAAGTATAAAACTTATTACATATTTTCTTAGCGGCTAGTTGAAGCGCAAGTTTTCAAAATATAAAAAAAATTATATTTATTACTGTTACCAAAGAATTTTAAAATGGAAAATAATATTTATTATATACAATTATATTTTCTATATTTTATTGTTATAAATATTATTGTTATGCCAATAATCCCGACATTTTTAGTTGCTACCGCTGAAATCTAGATATCACTTCGTCCTTCCACTGTAGCAGACGTTGTATTAAGTAAACTCATTTATAATGATTTATCAGAGATGAAGCACGAATTTACCAAGGAAATGATAGGGCTAGACCAGAATATCAAGTGCCTTGCAAGTTGCCTACACTGCACACCCCCCACTATTAGCTCATAGATTTCAAGGTCTCGAAATACAAAGAAATATACTTATTATTTAAGAGAAAAGCCCACTTATGCGGCAGACTATTCATCGGAGGAGCCACCAACCCAGCAGCAAACAGGATTGGTGCACAACATAACAATTCACTTAATATTTCAATGCCTTTTCATTTGAAAGTGACAGAACTTGTGGTGATGCGAACAGACTTGTCTTTTATATGGTTTACTGTATAATTTATTTAATAATTTACTGGGAAAATGCGAATAAAAAGGCGTCGAACAAAAGGCGCGGAAGCCTGAAAAGCCAGCGTCAAGGACAGTCAAAGAACGTCATCATTAATCTTGCCAGGACACAAATATCCACACATGGCAATCAAAAACATTTCCTCCGGGATGGATGTGCTGAAGTGGCAAAATGCTATATTTATCTTTTTCGTTGACTTGCCGGATGATAGATTTAAGATTATTAAAATGAAACAAACAGGCAGTAGATGATTTTAAATTAAAATTCAAGGTACACTTTGTGGGCGAACTGGAGATATAAATTGCCTCTCCACATCTGCTGCAAAATGGTTTTCATTCAAAAATAGCAATAATTACACAGAGCAAAGAATATCATAAATGAACAAATGCAAACACCACACACAAAAAACGAGTCAACATCAAACGTGGTCTGTTTATTTTTCAATGGAAAAGGCCGTTAACTTGAATATATTGGCACGGATGATTGATTAGCCCAGATTGCCATGAAATACAATATTTCGAGGGAAGGAAAACAATAACCAAATGTGCTGCAGTTATTTTTTAAATTGGGTAATTCTGAATACGTTGAGTTTACTGGTTTAATTGAGGATTAGCTTCGATCTTGTTCGGTTCTGTTCTGTTCTGTTTGCCATTTTTGTCAGCCCAATAAATTCGACCCACCCGGAAGTAAGCCAACAAGCCAACCAACTGTCCTGCCGTATCCTGTAAGCGCATTAAACCCGAAACGAAAGCCCATTGAAAACCCCAAAGTACCGAATTTATAGTATGCTTTTGTGCTCTCTGCAGGGATGTTGATACGACGACCTGCGGCATAAATCGCAGCTTTGTCACTTTCCGGTTTAGGTAAATAAAAGAGGCTAAGAAGAGCGACCCATTCAAATGCCATCGAAAAAAACGAGCAAATACGGATTTAGCGAAACGATTAATTTGCTTTGTTGTTATTGTTTAATTTGCAAAAATAGATCTCATAATTCCCTTTAAATGTGGGTGAAATTATTTTTGATAGCAAAAAATGTTAAGGGTATACGACTTAATTTCTGAACACAATGATAGCAATGAATAAATTAATTATGCTCAAATATCTGCGTTCGGAGAAACTCATTCATTACTGACAAGAACATTTAAAACTTATTTGCTATCCTCTCTTTGGTTACCTTTAAATTAAAGTAATAAATTTCATAATAAATTTGTGAAATTAATATAAACCATTTAATTAATTTCAGGAAAATCAACAAATTAAAGTAATTACCTAATTTTTTTTAATTTAGTAATATCAGGCATTATTATTATTTGTATATAACATTAACCTTCCACTTCACAACCCTAAGACCCATTGAAAAATTCGAAGCTCTTAAGATTTAACCACGCTTGAGTGGTACGAGATTTTTAATGAAATTTCTGCTATGGCAATTTAAATTATATGAAATTATATGAAAGAAACCAAAATTAATCTAGACATCGTGCTCGTTTATCAAAAAAAAGCCTTTCGCTCAATATTCGCATGCTCATCATTATGTTTGGGTTTTTCTCCCTTTTTATTTTCAGTATCTGAATATTGCCGGAACACTGGCACCTCCACCCGCCGTCGGATGATGACACAACACTGTTGGAACGAAATGCACGAGTTGCATCCACTCAAGTGATGGAAACTCGACGAAAAAAACTTAAACAAAATAAACTTTGGTGGAAGTTGAGAAATGGCGGAACGCGATTGCATTCAACAGACCCCACGGATAAGCAGGAATTTTATTTTAATTAGATTTCAGCAGACAGAACAAATAAAAGAGAAAGAGATAAAGCAACGTCTGTGGACGAACAAATTTCAAAGGTAAAAATTAGTTTTTAGGGCGAGGGAAATTTGTTTGTGATGTTTGTTTGGGCCAAGCAAAACAAATACAAATTTATCTACCCAAAAAATAAATACAGCGTATTAAATTAAATTAAGAGTTTAAATATCCACGTCGTAGTTATTAAATGAACTCATTTCGTTTCTGCTTCTGAAACTTTACGCATAGCTAAAATTATAATTGTTAAATGCCACAAACTAATCCAATTCAAATTTATAATAATTTGGGCACGTAACAACTTAATTGAATCCCAACCACAAAGATACAATTTGAAAAACGTCAAACGTAAATCCAAACGCCCAATAAAAATGTAAATGGTGGAAAATTAACCAACCATCGAGAGCAAATGTATAAATGTAATAAATGTTAATTTCGTTAATTGAAAGCCAGTAAAAGAGAATGTGTTTTAATTGGATTGCCCGCGATGGCCACCGTTGGCATTCAAAATGATTTTCCAATTGATTTAACCGGCAGCCTATAATTCATTTAAATCTGTTTGAATGGCGGGTGTGTTGAGATTTTCATTTGGTATTTTACTTTTCAAATGAGAGCTAATTCCCAGGCTTATCCCCGCTCATTGTCCGGTGACCCAAAGGCCCTCTGCTGTGTATTATTATCATCTTTTTCAACTTTCCAGCTATGGT
This sequence comes from Drosophila setifemur, assembly GCA_021224005.1. NCBI lineage: Eukaryota > Metazoa > Arthropoda > Insecta > Diptera > Drosophilidae > Drosophila > Drosophila setifemur. The sequence continues at coordinate 9,596,714 of JAJJHY010008789.1, forward strand.
CCAAGCTGCAGTCCACACAAAAGGCAAGGCAAACTTCATCAGCTTAGTGGAAAGGAAAAATAATAATAATAAAAAAGGTCGAAAGCTGGTGAAAGGTGGGCGGCTAATAATTTTGGGTAAACAGCTTAAAATTTTTGGTTGAAAAACTTTGGCAAAAGGTTGCCATAAAGTTCAAGTGCAGGCCTCGTACCTCAGCTAATTACATATCTCTATCCCCTCTAATCGAAGGTAAAAACAATGTTTTCCTTGTTAAATTTTCCAGACAATCTCTAATCCTCACAGAATTAGAAAATACATGTGCGTAAACAGAAGTATTAAGACGAACTTCAATCCACTCAGGAGCATCGAAAATAAAGGCGATTTACGCATTGAAAGTAAACCAAAACAAAGCTTCTTATGTAATGCAATAAAATGTTACATACTTTATATGAAATGATAATTCCAAATTCAGCCAAGAACAAACAACACAAGAATCAACAACACTTGCCGCATTGGGAATAAATTCGAGGGAGGGAAAAACACTTTAAAGTATTTGCAAACGAATGGTGTTGGAGATACATTTTCACCCGTTTGAGTGTAAGCTTGTTTTTGTGTTGTATTTACAAGAATCTCTCAGCTACGGACGCAATGTGGGTTTTGAGGATTCCAACAAGGGAAAAGGCAATCTAATTTAAGGTGAACAGATAGATACTGGCAGCCAATAAACACAACAATGGAAGACCGATTTAAACTGCATAACAGATTTTTTTCTTTTTGTAGAAAATTTCTTAGTTTTCTAAGACTCTTAAAAAGACTCCTCTTTTGACCGGAAACTTTTGCAAATTTAATTAAAGTTTATTGCAACTTTTGTGACTTCATCAGTTTTATATGGTGTTTGCAAAGAAAATAAATTCGAGAAGATTAAAAACTGTTGAAATGGCACTTAAAATATTTCCAAAACTTTATTTGGACTTTAAATTTCGACTCAAATTTCATTAAAAATTTTTAATAAAATTTTAAATGTTTGAATTTCATGGAAATTCCACAAAAATATCCCAAAAATAATTTAAAATCATTTTCCCAGAATGACACTTTGCAATTCGAGCGAAAAACCCACAAATAATATATTTTCCTCGCTGCGAAAATAAACTTTCCACTAGCTGCAGTTAATAATAACGTTTTCCACATTCCTCTGGGATTTTTGCGATTGCGTTCCCATAAGAGTGAATCGCATCACGTGCTCCACTCCACTCCGAAAGTTGTATCACCTCGAAAATAATTTAACACAATTTCCATTTTATTGCCATCGCCCCGCGCTAGTTGCCATGTCAATGGAGGGGGGTAATCATAGTGTTTCCATACCTTTCTCGTTGTCGCTGTGCAAAGTTCCAACGACGCTGCCAAAGAATCGCTTGTCTAGGATCTGCAGGAGCTGCAGGGCGGTGGCGTGGACCTCGACCCGGGGACAGCCGGTCATCAGGAGTGTTACGGTTATCACGGATGTGTAGTGGTCGCACGGATATTCCCTGTAATTAAAGTAGATTGGAGGACAAAAGCTTTAATGTGCATTCGCATGTTAGGTCAAAGCCCGCTTACAAAGAATCCTAATGAGTTTGTTAGCTTGTGGTCCTGTGGTTTTGGTTTTAACTCGTGTATTTTCGTAACCCAAAGTGCCAACAATCAACAGTTTAAGCCCTCAGCCCACCCGCCAGCCCTCCTCCCACTCTTTTAAAGCCTCTTGAGAAGCCAGAAGCCCCTCCCCCAACAGATCCATTAAAATGTCGTAGCGCACTTTCTACAGTTTGTTTGCATACATGCATATGCACACAATTTTTATTTCGGGGTGTGGAGCAACCTTTTCGGACAGCTCAGAGACGAGCCACAGATATAGCCCACACATATATACTGCATGGTCCCATACCCATAACGACCAAGCCAATTGAAGTTGCATTGAATTGAATATAAACGAATCGATTTTCACTTTGCCTCCTCAGCGCTATAAAGTATGCTGTGGTTTTCTTTTCCCTGAAATAAGTTTCTGAACTGAACTGAACAGTTTAAAAACTTAACCCGTATTTAATCTATGTGGATATAGTGCTTTGATTTTGTTAAATTTTTAAAGAGAGTTTCTTAACATTGATAGCCTCTGAAAGGGTAAAAAAGGCGGAACAAAAACAAGAAGCTCAGGATAAAGCGGACATTTCAACGCATGTGCATAATTCCGTGGGCACATTTTTCAAGGCAAAGATCAAAGTTCAGGGGCAAATGGCTCTCCATTTAAATAAAATGGATTCTCCGAAGCAAATTGCCTGCGATAAGCCAAAGGGACCCAAGACCGTTCAGATACAATCAATCAATTTTGACTCTGAAAACGCCTGAGGATTTTTCTTTGCTTTGCTACGAATTTAAGTTTATTTTTGTATTTTTTTTGTGCTTCAAATTAAAGCAAATCTCAAACAGTGTAAATGAAAATGAAAATGTGTTTTCGCTTGAATGTGCAAACAAAATGGAAACTGCTGCCTGGTAGCCAGAACAAATAAAAATGGGAAAATAAACTTCATAATGCCACGCGCTTTACAGGTGCTCCATGAGGTGGAAAAAAATATTAAAAGTATAATAAATTAAAATAACAACAACCTCACATCGCACTAAGACGTTGTCCAGCCGACAAAGATGTTTGGCTGTTGGTTGTCTCAAGTGGTGGTAGCTGCTTTTCATGTGGCTTTGAGGTGACTTTGGGTATTGTGAAAACCACGTAATCACAATCTGTATTCACCAGATGAACCGCAAACTAGTGCGCCATTCGGTTACCATAGCAAAACGTTCCATAATTAAAATTCCTCTCGACATCGACATCGACAAATTGCTAGTGGAAAGCTTACATTGCGGTGCGACAGGTGATTTAGTTCTCCGACCGGATAATTAGTTTCCATTAAAATCGAGTAAATAAATTACCAAAAATGTTTGCCAGTCTGCTTTGTGCATTAACCATCCGAAATAATCGTACATTGAAATTGCAGTGCGGTAATTACCACAAGAACATCATAATTGACAGTGACAGCTTAGCGATTTAGTAAAGTTGCAAATGTAAAAAGGGTAAACCGAAAACATGTTTCCAATAAAATCAATTTCATTTCTGTTCATTAGCCTTTTGTAAGCGCTAATAATAAGGGCTTTAGTGCAGGAACAATTTATCTGGACAGTAGTAGTAGTTATTTTTAGGCTAATGTTTTCAAATGATATTTGTGGTCGGAATATTTGCAATCAAAATTGCCATTGGGATTATTATGTCATATGAAAGCACGCTTTTTACGGTATTAAATGTATTTAAGTTTATTTTTAAAGGGAATATGTTTAAGTTGCCACAACATTTAGGATGACAATTTTAAAAAGAATTTATTTTTTGTATATATTTGTTTTATATATTTGTTTATAAATTGAAATCAATATATATCAACCTATTTTTTTCCATAAAAACGAAAACGTATCTGAAAAATATGTCTCCCAACTTCACATGCATTAAATGCAATGAGGCATGCATGCAGCTGCTGAACAAATGTTTTTCTATCTTCATGCACGGGAAATATTCCCATATGCTGCCAAAAAAAAACAAAAAATAAAAAGGAAACAAGAAACGGAAATAAAAAACGTGCCTGGCCTGAACAAATTGGCTATCATCCAGTCATGCTGCTCATGAGGGAAAATTTAAAGCGGTCTTATTGTTGGCAGACACGTGAAAAGCCACTTAAGAGAAACCGAGAGCAACCTGAATGCTGGCCATCATCCTGGCACCCTCCCTCATCCCTTATTTACCCCCCCAGTTCCACTAAGTAGGCTGTGTATGGAGACCCATGTGATTACGCCGGGGAACAAATGAAAAGAGGACCACGTAAGGCGCTTACGCATTAAGCGCTCCTCCTTGAACTTAAATTGAAGTTTCGGTCCATTATTCTTCACTTACTTGGCGCTGAAGATCGAGGCCAAGGCCAGGAAGCAGGCATCCGCCTCGCGAGGCGTCGACGTGTAACAGCGATCTATGACCCACTCCAGGAGCTGGCCCATATCCGGATTGGATTCCAGGAGCAACACCACCGTATCCCTGGCCAGTTGGTAAATCTGTGGGCGAGAACATATGCGCACATTTAATCTTTAATTGTGGGTTCAAGTGGGGGCAGGGTAAGTGGGTTACCTTTTCGTCCTTGGAGGTCAGGAGCAGATCCAGCCACTTGTAAATTATGCCGTCGTCTTGCAGATGAGGCGCATAGAAGATGTGACCGCAACAGAGAAGAGCGGACATTGCCTGTAAAAGGGTCAAGAGGTAATACAGTGGGGAAAAGTTAAATATACGTTATATTAAATTTATTTTTAATTTTTTAATTAATATTTGTAGTACCAAAATGTAATTATTATGTAAATGATTATTATAAATTATTAATACACAATATTAAAACCATTTATATTAAATATGTTTATTTTTTTAAGTGCCAGAAACTTTATGCAAAAGCGGATTTCATGCGAATTACTTGCCTGCAGGGCGCTGAACTGCAACTTCTCCTCCTCAAGTGTCTGACCAATCTGGGAGGTAATGCTCAGCGGCTTGGAGAAGCTGCCGCACCATGTGGCAAACAAATTGAATAGATTACGCTTCAGGTCGCGCGACAGCAGCGTGGCACTGGATTCGACTGAGGAGAAATAAACAGGCAATCAGTTCCAGCAAATGGACATGGGAGGAGGATGAAGCCGGATGTGGATGTGGCGATGACAGGCCGCTACCGTTTGAGGACTTACGTGAAAAGTTCTTAATCATCTTGCGAATGAAATTGCAAAAGTGTGCCTTCACCTCGCGGATGCTGAGGTTATCCTTGTCCGTCTCCGCCATCAGATAGGCCATGGCCCCCTCGATATACTCCACGAAGGTGGGATGCAGCGACATTGTGTCGCGTTCCAGCACACAGGTGCTGTAAATGAGCGAAGAAAGCAGTTTGCAAACAATAAAGAAAAGTTTATTTCAATGGTAGATATTTTGGAAAAATCCATTGCGACAGTAACTTCACTTGAATCGTTCTTTTCGATATCCTTTCATTTTCATTTTGCCCATCATAGTTTTTTTGAAAAACTTGTATGTTTACAAACGAAAATAGTGAAAAGTTCGCTTTATTTTCTTTTTTAGTTGGGCATTCAATTATCCAAACGTTTTCTTTGAAATTTTGTAGTTCACCTCTATTTTTTTTCCCAGGAAATTTGACACAACTATTTTCTATGTATGTATATATGGAATAAAATATAATGAACATTTTTTTTTTTTGATAGAAATAGAGATAGAAAAAGCGGAAACATTTTTTTTGTGAAATCCAAATAGTGGCTGTTAGAGTTTTCTAATATTGAAAAGGTTCTACGAAAATGTTTCCTAAAACGAGGATTTTACGATGGAAAAATATTCTCACGAACTGAATTGAAAAGGAAAATAAATGGTGATTAATATATAAATCCTTACCTCACACCGAAAGTGCCATTCTCGGCAATCTTCTCCAGAACCCGCACCACCTGCAGCCTTAAGGCATCGCGCCTCCGGCGCCGTCGCATATTTTCTTGTTTTCGATCCACTGCCTCACGGATGTAGACCACCAGCTCCTCCATCAGATCCCTGCGTTAAACCCATTCCCAGTCAGTCAAATTCAGAGTCTGAGGGGACACATAAAGCCGTCAGATACTTAGGCTTAGATACTCACTTGAGTGCATCGTGGTTTATCAGACCGAGGGCATTCACAGCGGCATCACGCACATCGACCACCTCGCAACGGAGGAGGGGCACCACCAGCTTGAACAGGGCATGTGGGGAGGCACTGCCCATCGCCGACTTGTCACTGCGATCGGCGTTTAGGGAGTCCGGCGATGAGCTGTAAAATAAAATTTACGGTCGTGGATTTTAGTGCCGAACGGTAGTGACGCCGCTTCGGGGCAGTAATTTCTCCTAATGTTGGTTTTGGTTTCTGGCTTTTGGGTGTTTGTGTGGCCCTGGCAAGGTTATCATTAGCGCGAAAGGCCATAAACTTTATTGCGATTTAAATTCGGTGCTTTTGAATTCGCTCACTTGACAAGCTTTGCCAGACACCCGGCGGAAAGGTTCCCAGGTCCCTACTCCCCTTTCCCCTTTCTGCGTTGCAACGATAAACATTATGAATTTTAAATTCGAATTCTTTTTTCAATTAAAACCCATTTTTTGCAAGTTCCAACAGCAGCGGCAGCAGCAACCAACTGCTGAGGGTCAGGACGAAATAAAATAAATGACAGCAAGCAAATACAAGTTTTTTCCCCTTCATTTTACATTATTTCAGTTCAGATTTTTCTTTTTTCGGTTCAAAACGAACACGAAGCTAAATCAAGCTTTAAAGGTTTTTTCTGGGGATTTGTGGGGAAAACTGGCTGGCTGTCATGCGCTATATGAAAAATAAACAAACTTGTCTTAAAATTGTTTTCCAGGGCACTGCAAACACCAAAAAATAGGGAAAGACGAGCAGCAAGTTGTTTGCCAAATTATACAGTAACAACTCCATGAAAATCAGGTCAATATAAATGGGCAAAATCCCTTTGAAAAATAAACTTAAATAAATTCGAAGTCGAAGCATAAAACAAAAAAATACATTTTATATACAGAAACTACAAGTCACAAATTTACTGACTGGATATAAGTTTACAAGAAATACGAATATATTTTACTACTCCCAAATAAAATATATAAATATTGGAGGTAAAAAAAAACAAATTTATATTACATATTAAAAATGGAGATAATTGGTAAAATAAAAATCATAAAAGGCAATCGAAATAAAATAATAACATCGAAATAAAAGAAACTACTTCTCAGTGAGTGAAATTATATCCGTAGCTAACTTTAAGTTAAAATTCTCAGCTTACCCACAAAACAAGATACATTTATAGCAAAATTTAATTGTAGTGCCTGTCCAAATCGAAATCAGGAATGCAAATTACTAGGCAAAAATCAGAAAACGAAATTAAAAAACAATTTTAATTGCATGCCAAAGCTACACACACACACACAAAATACAGAATACAAAATATTTTGCATGCTACACATAATTGCATCAATCATACATTTTAGCACAACAAAGTAAGTAAATTGAAATTTGCCTCTCTTTCCATTAACTAGCATTTTCATTTGTCTGTGTTTGGATTAGATTTTGGTTTTAGGGGAATGGTTTTGTATTTTGGATTTGATTTGTTTTTGCTTTACCCAAGTCGCTTTTGGCGCGCCTCCTTGCGTCCGTAGGAGAGTGGCAGCGTGAAACGCGTGACGATTCCCTCGGGCCCAAACACATTGGATGGTATATTGTCCAGGGAATCGGACAGCGAACGCGAATCCGACTGATCTTGTAAACTATAAATTACAATCCATGTATATTGATATTCATAAACAACAACAACGGCAACAAGGTGTATGATCGAGTAGCGCTGAGTGATTCGATTGCGATGATCAATATTCTGAGTTCGCATTTGCACAGATTTCCATCTCGGCAAAGTGGTTTGCCAATCTGTTTGCCATGCTCCTCCCCAATGGGATGGATGTTCTATGGGTGTGGGTGTGGACATGGACATGGACATGGTCTTGAAATCCCGGACAAGGACGAGGACGTGGGTGGTTGGGCTGTTATATGTGTCGATTGTGAATGTCCACCTCTTTGCGAAATCCCCATTTTTTATTGACATTTCCCGTCGGCCAACATTTGCACACTGATACTGATGGAAATGTTTTTTTGGGTCTGGATTTGCGTCTGCAGCATATGTGTGTGTGTTAGTGGGATGCGATATTTTTTGCATTATAATTCAGTTAAATCTATTTAAAAGTACAGCTCAATAAAGTGGATTTTTATTGAGTCACTACCACGCAGGATGCATGTCAGAGTTAATAACATTTGGATCAAAGCTAATAAAAAATGTCTAGGTACAAAATAAAAAACTCAAGGCTTGTCACAGGTTGAAGACGAGCATCACCAATGCAATTCAAGTGTTTTGATTTCAAGGCAATAATTATTTCAACTGATGTTTTCATAGATCAACTTTAATACAATTTAATTGAGAAAGTTTAGAAACAATGCTGCAAAGCGATAAAATTAATATGGCTTTAAAAATATCAAATTTGATTTATTGGTTTGCTTAAATTTGTATCATCTTCTAATATTCATATTCATACGCTTCACTTTTAAACGCATTCAACCTTTGCACTTGCAATAATAAACGAATTAATGAGGCCGCCTAGATGCGAAGATAAATATTAACTCGCTGTTGTTTGTGCAGCCACATCATTAGTTTCAATATGCAAAATTATATAAATTTATGGCCGAGTTCTAAAGTATCAGCTCGATGGCATGCAAGCTCGTAAACTAATCCAACTAAACATACAACATAGCGCATGAGGAGCGCTGATGAGGCAATCACAGATAATGACATATTATGGCCAATATACAATCACCGATAATATGCAAATGCAACGAGACACAAAGTTTAATTAAAACACAATTTCCAATATCAAAATACGAGTGGTGTGTGAGTGTGTTAAATGCTTTGTGCGAAATTATTGTCTGTGTGAAGGCACGTGCCGGGATCTGTAATTATGCTTGACAAACAAACACATCATCATCATCTGTGCCTCCAGCTTTTCCACCCACTGAAGTGATTGGGAGATTGAAAGAGTGAAAACAAAAATACATAAATATGGATTTGCATGTGTCAGTTGATTTTTCTATTTAACGCCCACACACAGAGATTGAAAGGACAGGTCAAGTCTAAACAACATACGAATTCGTGCTGAATGTAATTGAATGCGAGATGTTAGACAAACAGAAATAATGATGCGTCTTGTTTGATTTGTGTCTTGTGTTTGATTTGTATTTCTGGGCTTGTGAATGGTGTTCGAATGCAAAAGACTGGAGACTCGATGCTCCGCCTCACTTACCTCAAACTCAAATCTGGCGAGGCGCAGCGCACAGCAACGCTTGGGATTTGCGGCACCAATCGCATGGCACAGGCCACCTGATTCCTCCAAAGACGCAGATACGAATCCTTCTGGCTCTCGGTGGGCACTTTCTTGGTGGGCGCCGAACTGCGCAGCAAAGAAGCTCGATTGTCGCTGACGGGGCTGAATAATCCAATAAGGTATTTAAATTATATAATTTCAATATCTTTTATTTAAAATAATTGAATTATCTTCAACTTACGTGGGATCTATCACACTGAAAAGCGCATTCAAGCGTGTAAAGCAAATGGGCCAGGCCTGGGCCACTGCCGAAGGACATTGCTGAAGGATTCGCTGCCTCTCCAGCAATCCGAACAGGCACGTGGCCCAGGGATCGAATGGTGGTTGCGGTGGACTGCTGGCCGTGGCCGAGGCATTCGCGGTTGAGCTGGACTGGGACAGGTTAAGCGTCGAGGTCGAAGATTTCGAATTGTCTGGAAAGAACAAAGGAAATATTAATTAACAAAGTAAAAAGGAAATGGTATACGAGTATATGTATAATGGTTAATGAAAATATCAACAAATAAGAAACTCAATGCTGTAATGAATATTAGAAAGAAAAAACTAAAAAAGTGAATATAAACAGACCATTTCTGTTTAATTCTTGGTAAACTTAGTTAATAATATGAAACTATAGTACAAAACACAGCTGTTTAAACTTATCGATCATATTACAAAACTAGAACTACTTCCATACCATCTGTCAGTCCAGCCAGCCAAACTCCACTTGATCGTTCGGCTATCCACTGCAAATCAATGCAATTGGCATTCAGGATGGCTGTCTTTTCGGTTTGAGGTAGCAATGGTAGGCACTTCTCCACAATCGAGGGCACACAGCGATCCATCACATCGATGAGGGGCGGTTCGGTTTCCGGAATACCCAGAGCCCGCATTAGATTCTTCACCTCCTTGAGGATCATGGCGGCCAGCTTGCGCAGATATGGACGATAGTTGCAAAGCAAAACCAGGGCAAAGCCCTCCACGAAATGTAGAGTGGTGGCCAGAGGAATCTCATTCTTCTTGGCCACATCACTGGCCATATTGAGCACCGTGTGCTGGGTAATGCTCGACATGCCACTGGATGTGGTAATGCTGGAAGCGGCGCTACTGGCTGTATTCAAATGCTGCTGCTTGGACAACTGACTGCTGGCGGTGTCCTTAGCGGGGGCTGCCTGTACAACAGTTCCCTGAGCCACTGTACCCTGAGCCGCCGTATTGGCGGCCTTCGCTTGCGTTGGATTTGCGGCATTAGATCCACTATTTGTGGCACCTGTCGAGGTATTGCCGCCTCCGTTCACAATAATCGCACACCGCCAGAAGTTGAGGAAATTAAAGAGGATCCTGGTGCAGTTCTCCAGGAGTTGCGGATAGGTGTCGGTGACGTCGCGCACCAGAAACTGCGTGTAACCGTGCACGACATCCTGACGCCAATCCGGAAAGTCTATCACCAGCGTGGTCAGCGATTGATGCGTCAAAATGCGCAGCTCTTCGTCCATGTGAACGGTCAAACGGGAGAGCAGATCCACAAGTTCGTGGGCAGTCATTGTATCCGGTATCAAGCGAGGCACAGCCGCCACACATGTCCGGAAGAGATCGATGCGGGGCTTTCTCTCGCCCGACAGCATCTCATCCGGTTCTTTATTCTGGTTCTGCGTATTGGTCATCATCAGGGGACGTCCGTAATGCACATCCAGTGCCCTCAAAATATCCACGAAAACCCTACGCACATGTGGGAAATACGTTGACATGCCAATGCTCCTGGCCGTGTCATCCGTCAGCATCTTGTTGATGTAGGTCTTCTTCACGCGCAAAGTATTTCCGGAAGGCAGAGCTGGAACTGTCCTGGGCATCGGCGGCTCACCCGCCTTCTGCTGTAGTGAGTCGGCGACGACCAGGAATGCTCGCAGCCCAATGCTCATACGTTCGGGATTCAGGATCAACTTAATGGAGCGTCCCACACAGAGCAGATCGTAGACAATCTCACGCATGGCGAAATCCAAACGCTCCTGCGCAATGAACTGGATGATCTTCACGAAGATGTTCAAAGGCGTATCCCGCGGCACCACTCCCTTGGAGCCCCTGAAAAAAAATACAAATCAGAAGGGAATTTTGGAGAATATTATTCATCTACTCACTTGGGGAACAGGGAGTTCACAATGCTCTGGAGGCGGGAGTGCGTGGCGGAATTGGACTCGCACTTGATGCGGATCATGTAGACCCAGAGCAGGCGGTACAACGATTCCAATGCCACGCGACTCATCTTGGCGTCGCGGTTCTTCAGATTGCTGAGGCACATGGCAAGAAAGTAGTGCCAGTTGGTCAGGAAGAAGGTCTTCTGCGAGACACAGAGCAAGCAGGTGACCAGCGGGAACAAAGCCAGGCGGTGCTTGGACTTGGTGGAGGCATCCAAAGTTTGGACATACAGCAGCTCCACGAAATTCTTTACACAGGGAACATTCACCTCGTTTTTAACGGCCTGCCAAAAATTAGTATTTATTTTAGTTAATCAATAATCTAAATGAAATAAATTAAACTCACGGCCGCCACAGGCACCAGGATCTCCACAAAGAGACCGGCAAGAGCGTGCTTGATGTCCTTGTCCTTGACCTCCAGGAAATACTGACCGCACTCGTGCATGAACTGGAACGAGGCCTCGAACTCCTCGATGGGCACCATCTTGACCCGGAAGAACTTCATGCCCATCAGCAGGCTAATAATACTCTGCGTAGTCGTGGGCGACACCTCCTTTCCCCTCAACTCCTTCAGCTCGCTCATGAACCTCTTCCTCACCGAAGCAAATCGACTCTGGGCAAGGACTCCAATAACCTCCGCATACAAATCCGCAATCATGTGAATGTTATGGGCATTCGGATTGTTCTGCAGGCCATCCTTGTACTTGAAGTGCTTGAAGGCCAGATTCTCGATGCTGCGCACCAGATCCTCGTGACCCGGATGGAAGGGCAGTTGCTTGAGGATTTCAATCAGTGCCAGACAAAAGATAAACTCAACAGCAGCCTCTCTCCGCTGCAATTGAAAGTCCAGGTCCACAGTGGGCTTGTTGTTGCTGTTGGAGGCCTGAGAGTTGCTACTTCCAGGCGGTGGCTTCTTCAGATCGTTCTTGATCTCCATGTCGGACAATTGGCGACGATGCCAGGCCAGCAGGGTATGCAACAAGGAGGGCAAACAATGCTCCGCAACGGAACCGAGAGCGGAGAGCAACTGATCGAACTGCTGATCCTCGCCGCGCTGCAATAGCTTCGATAGATTCTTGTCCGCACTCTCCAGCATCACCAGCTCGATTTTCTTCTCCGCCTGGGCGGTAAAGTCACTGAACAGGTTGCGCATCACTATCTCTCCCGGCCTGGGAGCCGAGATCTCCACACTGGCCACACTCGCAGCCAGGGCATGCATCTCGGCTTGAGTGTAGCTGGGCAGGACGTTGATAATGGAACTCCTAGAGTGAGCACCCCAGGGTAACAGGGATTGCCTTTGAGGAATCACAAGAGCCGGCGGAGAGGCGTAGCTTTGACGACTGGGTGGCAGATTCTGGTATGAAATCGCTGGCGCCTGCTCCACTGCTCCTCCTGTTCCTGTTCCTGCTCCACTTATTGGAAGATGTGGTTGCTGCTGTTGTTGTTGCTGGTATTGCAGTTGCTGTGACTCATACTCGATGCCGTAGGGATAGTCATCGGTGGGCAACTGATAATTAATGGGCGATGTTGTCCCACTGCCACTTTGTCCGTTACCATTACTCCGACTGGTCTTGGGCGTGGAGGTATACTCAGCCGAGTTTATTGAGTGACGCTGCCCGGGCGATCCACCACTCGGATTTCCGTCCAATTGTCCAGCTGGAGCCGATGTTGCTGTTGGTGGTGGTGGTGCTGCTGCAGCTGTTGTTGCGGCTTCAACGTTATCGACGCTATCGCCACCAGCCTGTGCCGTTTGATAAGCATCTTCCTGGAAAATCGCATTGCGCTGGGGGCTCTTCGTGGGTGTTGCTACTCCACCTCCACCTCCTCCTCCTCCTCCAGTTGTTGCAGTTGCTGTGATACTGGGACTGGCGCTGGAGGGCGAACCAGCCGGTTCGTTCAGGTGCTGCTCATTTGGGTTTTGATTTGTGCCTAGCCAAAGAAAAAACGAACAGAAGATATTATCACTATCGGTTCATGATTAAACGGATTACACTTATCAGTTTGTTTATAGATAATTACTTGTATCGATGACGCAAAAAAATGAATCATTTTACGCACAATTGTATGTTAGCCTAGTTCAAATAAAGTGTTAAATTATAAATTACAAAGCAAACAGGTTCCTTATTTGGTCCAATTTGTTTTTAATGCTTAAAAATATTAAATGTAACTCTAAAATTAATAACAAAATGGAAAAGAATCATAGTAGATATTTGTCTATATGGAAGACAATTTAAAAAGCTTTTTAGTTGTGTATTTAAAATCAAACAATTGAACCTAATTTTCCCTTAAATTGTGTTTACAATTGTAAAATGAATTTATAACTATTAGCTTTCCAACATCTGTTCGACGGCAATACTTTTTGATAAATACTTTTTTTAAATACATATATTCTTACGAATGCCATCTAAACTAGCACATTTGATTTATTTCAAATTAATTATTTTATGATATGAATTAAATAATACACTATACTTTATTCTCTAATTTGCATATAAGCCATAACTACTGCATGAGTTTTTGATTTATGGTTTCTGTTTCTTTTGTTTACCCAACCTTGGTTCTAGGACACGCCTATAAAGCGAAATCTGTAAATAGAAATTATCATCAGCAGACATCAACAATTTAATCATCATCAAGTGTGGGGGTGTGGCACGAAGAACACGCCCCAAAAAAAAAAATATATATATACAACTCCCTTTATGGGTCCGCTTTTATGGGACTATCGTTCTGTATCGTGTCGAGTTATCATTCAATAACTTTGTTTTATATCTTAATTGCTCAGAATTAACTGTAAACTTATTATCGCCATATGGCGCGATGTGCATATGAATGGAATTTCGTCAAACCATCTGACACCCTGCTGGAAATATGCAAACTAATAATTACTATTAGTGATTTGTTTCCCATATCTGTTTTTTCGTTACTTTCTTGGTGATAAGACCAACAAAATTCCACGTAATACGAGACTGGGAAGTCTGTAATTTAAGATTCGCAGAAATTTTGTAAAAAGTTGTTGTTGCTTGAACGTTTCTTGGAGTTTAAATATTGATGATTAATTGGTACTTAATGCCGGGGGTTTAGCAAATTATTTAGAATTTATATAAAATATAAAGACCACTCCTTGTATTTAAAATTGTCATATATATAATAGTTGGGTCGAATATTTCATGCATTACTTTTATCGTTTGGCATTGCAAAATAATTTAAAAAGAATTTTATTTTAAAACTGTTTTAAATTAAATACTATTATTCTATTTGTTTTTTTATGAGATTTGATTTTAATAGTTATTATCTAGTACTGATGTTAATTTAATGATTTAATTTGTTAAAAATTATTTAAGAAAACTGATATTTTGTCCAAAAATAACAAAAAAGTGCAAATGTTCGGAGGTTCATATTATGGATCCCTATAGGAATCCCTCGGCTGACATCGCACGACGCCGAATAAAGGTACCCCATTAATTACCCAATCAAAAGAAACCTTCATCTATTATTGAAAGGTATTATAGTGACTTATTCCTGGACAAAATAAGTGCCCAACCGAAATTCCTTTAAAATCGAATTCAATCAATAGGTTGCCAGAGAACGCTTTGTATGGCCAAATGAAGTACAATTGTCTGTGACCCGAGAGTAAATAATACATTTGGTTACCAAACGTAATCCAAACGATATGCCATGTGTCATGCACGTATCCGTAGGATACATTCGTGGCCGTGACGTAGTCAGCTGTTCAAGCACCGAAGGCGAAGGTTTGTTGAAGTTCATGGCGAAGGTAAAGGTTTCTGTCGCCGCTTTTCGTGAATAATTGATAAAGTTGAAATACAAGGCAATTTAAGAGGCGCTCGGGGAAAGCAAAGGTTGATCCCCAATTACGTGACGCATGGCTTGAAATCTCTTCCGAGTAAAATCCAATGTCTAAAGATACCAATGTCCAGGCAAATAAACGTTCCGAGCAGTCAGCACTCAGCAGTCAGAGGTGAAATAAATAATTTATGAAAAGGGCTGGAAAATGTTTGACATTTCACTAAACACATGTGTGCGAATGAAAATCGAAAGATTCCGCATCCACACCAGCGCAATCTCAAAACAAGATGCGAAAACATATGTAGATACATGTGTACATATCTGTGAGTTTGTATTCGTATTATTAATACCGTATTAACACGCTCGCCCAAATCGTCTTCCCGAAACGTCTTATAAAAGCTCTTTGGATGTGTCATATAACAAAAGCAACAACAAAGTGAATATCGCGATGTGAGCGACGAACCAGAACAAATATCTTTCCTGCTAGCCGATTCATTCGTCGCACTGGGCCAACTCAAATCCAAAATAAAACTGCAACAGCAGCGAAAACAAACATCTCAAAAAATTTAAATTGTGAGGCTCGACCATGAAATACTCATCAATCATTTAAGGGAACAATTTTGATGATAAAAAGTGACTAATTAAAACGAATTTCCCTTTGTTTGGTTGTATTGTTTTGATTGCATTAACTATACGATATGAGGCAAAATTTAACAAGTGGGAATTTATTCATAATATTTTTTTTTATAATTAAATTATGAGCCTAACTAAGCGCACTGAAATATTTATAACTAAATTAGCTGAAGCGCTCCTTAATTACAAATTAATTGCAATTCCATATTTCCTGATAAGAAAATGCCGGGTATAAAAACATAAAACGAATAGATGTATTTGTTTTCTTATTTCTTTTATTCTTCCAACAAATTCGAAGAAATTATATCTATGGCTTGGCGCTTGGAGAATATTTTTAGGTGCTTTTTTTATGTCGTTGTTGAAAATTTTGAGTATGCCATAGATTTTCGCTTTTTCTTTTTCTCCCCTTTGAAGAATGCTCTTGTTATTTATGAGGAAATGTTCTTATTTATCAAACAAAGGAACATTTGCAAATGGTTTAACAAACCGATTTCAATTAATTCGACGCAAATACAAAGTGTTTATTTCAATTGATAAGAAATATGTGGTAAATTTAAAATTGTTTGTAATTGATAAGATAAATTGCTGAATGACAATATCCACAATGAATTCTTTTACCTAGGTTTTTATTTGTAGCCTTTAATATATATTTTTTTGGTCTGGTTTCTTTTCTAGAAACTACTGTTCCATCTATATGGATAATTACTAATATAAATCACGTTGTTATTGATTATGAAATCATTATCTTATCATTCCCAACCATTAATCCATCAACCATCGCCCTTGAACTCTTTTTTAGTTCACATTTTTTGCCGTGTTTTTTGTTTGATTATCTACACAGTAAGTGACAGAAAAACAATTAAATTTATAAGAACTTTAAAATCGTTCCGATAAGATATCTTTATTTAGCGAAATCATGTAAGCTTCTCATTTTTTTTTCGCCATTCCCTCAACATAAACTTGAACTTCAGTAAACGGGGAAACCTTCAAATTGTTTATCGCTTTGCTTTTTTATCGTCTGTAAACCAAACATTTCCTGGATACATGATTTGTCGCCATATTTTTGTGTTTATCGCATTCTGAGTAAGGACAAATATATGGAGGTACAAACAAACCTTTTAGTTTTTTTGGTGTCCATTGAAAATTCCATAACATGAAAGTGGAGCATAAATTTGTAAGGGAATCACAGCTGGGAAAATTCTGTTCGGGCAGATTTACAATTTCACTGCCCAGCTATAGAATTGAAAACGGGAAAAAAACGTTTGCGAACTTATTTAACACTAATTAGCACGAAATTGTTTTGCTTGATAAACGGTTGCAATTAAATTCACGTGATACCCCGCTTCACACAAGTTACATTTATTAAATGCAATTACAATTACAATTGTTTAGGTACTCTTATTAACGTTGATAGATTGTATTAGATTCGGTTAACCGGTGCCGCTGATAAGCTGCCTTAATTTGTGTCACTGGGTCACTTTTGGTTTTATATTTCGAATTCTCACAAATTGATAACCAAAAAGCTTTTATTTGTTTATGATAGGCAGCTATATTACATAAATTTCGATAATTTATTTATTGATTTCAACACTTTTATTAATTTTAACAGCCGCTATACGATGATTTTTTTATGCTAATGAGACAGAAATAATGAGCTCAGCGTTTTGAAATCTAAAGCGAAACTTTTACAATTCTTTATTTGTTTATTTATTGGCTTCGGCCAGTGTGCGCGATGTACGTTTGTGTGCGATGTCAAATTACGGCAATTTGAATCTAATTATTTTGGGTGTAGAACCGATTTGCGATATAGCCAACACGTATAGATAGATATTATATATAGTGGTATATATAGAACCCGCACGGCGGCGCACGTTAAATCCAAAATAAAAATTCTTCAAAATGCGGCGACGAAACGCGGACCGCAAAGTGCAAAATGCGAGGCAAACGGCGGCGACGACGACGAATTTCGACTGCGGCGAAAACGAGCCGAAAAAAAACGGACAGGCCGGAGTAAAAAAAGAGGAGAGCGAGCGACGTCAATGGCAGCAGAAAACAACAACAACAACGCCAACTACAAATACAAAATCAAAAAGTGAGCAACTCGCGCACGCTCGCAAATTGGAAGCTCGAAATCAAAACAAACGATTATTGTCTATTTAAAATTATGATTAAGAATGGCGAGAGAGGGAGTGAGAGTGCTGTGAGAGAGCAAGTCTTACTCCCTGCGAGAGAAAGAGAGATAGAGAGAGAGAGCATGGAACAGCTGTTTATTCGGCGGCGAATTGAAGTGAAAATCAGCTGAGCTAGTCGAATAAATATCACTCATACGACGCGTTGTATCGTACGACAACGAGAGATGATTAGTTTTTCTGTTTATTTGTTCTCTTAGCTCGCGGATTCTAACTGATTAGCACATTTGGTGGTTATATCTCTCGCATTAGCTTCAATTTACATTGGACATGGGAAGCGCCCCCGCCGACATGTCCACTAAGTGGGAAAACTTTCCGCCCTTTTTTTTGTCTTCTAAGGCACCCTGTGGAGAGTCCCAAGGCTGAAGCTTAGCCGGCGGTGGGTCCAACGCTCAAAAGGCGACCTTAACCCGAATTTCGTGAGCTTATAACACGCTGAATAGCAACTCAAGGCAAGTGTTTTCCATTTCCCAAGAGGGATTAGGAATAGGGATTAAAATATAGACATTGTTAAACTTCCAAGCCAAGATTTATAAACCGAAATAAATTTGGGATTAGTTGCAAAAAGTTTTGTAATTAATTAAATTTATTTTTTAATCAGTTGTAAAAGGATAATTGACAACGTTTATGTGAGACAGCAATTCGAGTTCAGTAATGTTTTATAAAATATTAAAAAAAAAGGCTGCAAATTATATTTAAAACATCATGTTTTCTAAATACTTTAACCAGATTAGATTTCAATTTAACGAGAAGATCTATTTAAAACCACATTAGGCTTTTCCTTGGCAAAGGAAAAATGCAATATAAAAAACAGCACAATTAAAACTTTTAACCCCATTCATAAATTTAAAAGTTTGACTGTATAATTCCCTTTAATAAACTAACTTTTTCTCTTATCCATTACCGAAATAGCCATCTGGTTTAGCAAAACAATTTCTAAACACAATTTTTGCGAATTGGTTACACAAACACACATCACAATAATAAATAAACAAACAGAAGGAAAACAATGGCCAGAAAGCATTTTGTAACTGCAAACAGTCAAATTGATTATGTACAAGTCCAGATTGTGTCCATATAATGCGAGTGCATGTAGAAGAAATTAGCACTTGGTAAGCACTTTCCCATTCGAACAATATTGGTTGGCGAAATTAGTTAACTACTTTTATTGCAAATTACATCACGCCCACCGCATAACTAACTAACAAAAATATAAGAAAAGTGGGTGGTACGATATTATGGTATTAAATGATAGACAAGCACGCGATTCGAGGAGCCAAACACGCGACCGGAACGCACTTTACACCCGCTAAAAACACTTGAGAACGCACTTGATTTTCGGTTTTGGTACTCTTTTTTTTTACTTGTTCTTGGTTCTAGTTTTCTGGCTGATTTTCGGTTTTATTTTTTTACTCGTACTTTATGGCTCGACGGCGGGCAAACAAATGAGCTGATGTACGAGCGTTTGGAGCTCGAACTTATGCAATTTCGCACAGGTGATGGTAACGACGACTCGACATTTGACTTTGGATGGCTGGCGGGCAGCGGAATTTTCTAATTTTGCCACACTGCGCTACAAAATCCGTTGGATAACTGCCAGGTGGAGGTGCACGTAAAAAAAAATAGGTCAATAATCCAATATTCCCATTTGAAAGTGGTCCACATATGCACTATGATTTTATTTTGTGAACCCTCAACAAATATTCTTAATACATATCGATTTTTTTTTATTCTAAAATTTAAATGATTCCAAAAAAAAAAATAATATTAAAAATTTTAAATTTAGTTAATATTTCGATACTTCAAATATTTTTTTAAATTTGGTAATGATAGTTGTGAATCTAACTTTTTAAAATCAAAATTTCCCCATTCATTGTTTTCATGATTTTTAATATAATAATAAAATAATTACAATTAAATTGAAAATAAGCAACAATTTTTATGAGCAAATTGAGATAAGGAACTACTGATTTCACCTAGTTTTTTTTCGCTGTGTGGCGCTGACGAACCCGCCCCGAAAACCGAAAAACCAACCCATTGACGCCAGACGTTTGTTTTGTTTCCTTCTGTTACTGCTGCTCTTCTTTCTCTTTCAGTGCTGAATGTCATTATCAAGGTTTATTTGACACTTTTTCCCGCCTTTTTTTGCTGGCTTGTGAATGAAAAGATACAAATGAGTGGGTGGGATATTTTTTAGGGGGTGTGTCAGAGGGATTTCAAAAGGGGGCACGCGCGGAACGTTTCGCTTCTGAACTTAGCACTCAGCGGTAAATCAATCCGACGGAGGATCGTGAAATATTGATGTGCGCCAAAACAGGAAAAAAGTTTAGTCAATAAATTACAGAAGAAAGCGAGGCAGACTGCAAACTGCATTATGTCTCCACGTTGGTGCCAAAGCCATTTGTCAGGGGGGCGAATGCTAAATATATTTCTTGGGGTTGTACTGAGATAATCCCTAAAATGTTTGCTGTTCCGCTTGCTACATGGCTAAAAATGTAGACGTATACAATTTTGCTTTATTTGATTACCATTTTAAAACAAATTGCTAAACATTTCTTTAAAACTCGATGTAAAAATAATTAAATAAATGCAAAATCTAGAAGCTCTGGATTTTAAACTGGAAAATTGTCTGTAATTTTCAATCGTGATAATGATTTAAAACCATTTTACAGGCATTCTAATATTAAAGTTAAAAGTGCTTTTACTATTAAATTACGCTTTCGTATAAAACACTTTAAATATTTTTATAAACACAGAAAGTTCTTTGGGACGACACCGAACTTAAATAAACACATTAAAGTTTCTTTAGGTAAACATTATAATTGCCAGTAAGTAAGTACTGTTCCTCCTAGATTTCCTTTTTAATTTAAATTATTAACAAAAATGCAAAATATAAAGCAACCTCCTATTTTCCCAAATTTTAAAGTTTTAACTCTGGAATGAGTTTTAATTATCTCCCTGTAAAACCACTTTAAATCGCTTTTGGAAACCCACCATCCTTTGCAGTTTTGGAATTTCAAAGAAACCAATTAAACACTTGTGTTTAAAGTTTGTTGAAGTAAACAAATTACATCCTCAACCTCAAATGCACCGACTCCAGTGTTCGTGCACAGTGAATCAAAACCATAAATTGTTGGATTTGATTAGCTGCTTCCAGATTTGTTCTCTCTTTCCTATTCCAGTTTATTAAGAGTGCGCGTGTGTATGTGTGTGCGTGCGTATGAGTGCCGGCAATCAAAGTGAATCATCACTTAAGAAAAATGAGGAAGACAGGGCAAACAAACAAACGGATAAACAGATGCGAAAGGTAAAGAACTAAAAGAGGGCAGGGGAATGGAGAACAAGAGAAAGGGTTATAAGAAGTGCGATAACACACTAACACACATGCACTCACACCAATTAGACTCTGTAGGTGGGCGTAAACAATTAATAACAGTAAAAAAGAAAGAAAAAAACTACAGCAAACTGCAGAGCGCTGCACCCAATAATACAATTTATAAATATAAAACAGAGAGCGAGGCTGGTGCTCCCAAAAAAAAAAAACAACGAAAGTAGCAGACAATTGCATCTCAAGACTCAAGAGAAGAATTCTCCCAAAAATGTTGCCAAAAAGACAAAAACTCACCTTCCAATGCAAGCAAATCCTCTTGCAGCTCCAGCTGATCCATTATTGTATATATTTCCGATCTTTGCTAATAATTACAATTGGTTTTTTTTCGCAAACATCAGGCGTCTGGGAAAACTGCAGCTGCGGCCATTTTTTTTGTTCGCGCTCACCTAAACCGGGAATCTGTTCTCCCCACCATCAATTTCCACTTCAAACACTATTTTTCCGTTTCACACACTTCACAAACAATGAAAACTCTGATTTAATATTTGTTTTTGGCCAATTTGAAGGAATTTGTGTGGCAAATGTTTAACGAAAATTTGTACAATCGCGTTGAGGAAAGAAGAAGCAGACCGAACAGCTGATTTTTGTTTTGTTTGCAACGTGATGTAGGGCTGGCAGCCTCACGCTATCGATAGCATTTCGTTACGTTACTGAGTTATCGAACTGCATCAGCTGTTGGCGGCGGCAGTGACGTCACGCGGGCAGAGTAAATTTTTTATTTTGTTTGCTAGCAAAGCACGTTTATCTTTCAATACTTAAATAAACATAAATAAATGCTTGATAATCAGGGTTTGATCATGTCAGTGGCGATTGCCTTGAGTGGTTAGTGGTCAAATGGAATTGAAAAATAGCCACCAATCGCCGGTAATCAGGGGAGTTAAGAAGTGACTAACAAAGAAGTTGCTAAAGAAGTAAGTACATTTTTGATTATTTTCAACGTTTTATATGTAAATACCCACTTTTAGATACCACAATGGAAGTACCCGTTCATCCACTTAGCCAGGATCCCACTGCCGCCTGGCGGGACATCAGCAAGACCCAGCGGGTGATCAAGGTGACAATGAAGCCACCCACCACCACAGTGGCTCCGAACAAAGCGAGGGTAGTGTGCATGTCGGACACCCACTCCCTCACGCCCTACATCAAGTTCGACATCCCGGACGGCGACATCTTCATCCATGCCGGGGACTTCACCAAGTGCGGCCAGCTGGAGGAGGTGGAGGAGTTCAACACCTGGATTGGAGCCCTGCCACATCGCCACAAGATCGTGATTGCCGGCAATCATGAGCTGAGCTTCGACAGCACCTTCACGCACCCTTTCCAGAAGAATCACGGCGGCAAGGCTTCGAGTAGCAAGCACACGGGGATGTCGTCCATTCTCGATGATTTGCCCACTCTGGGCAATGCCAAGGAGAGTCTGGAGAATGCTGTGCAGACCCAGAACGTGCGACAGGTTTTGACGAACTGCACGTATCTGGAGGACGAGCTGCTGGAGATTTGGGGTGTTCGCATTTACGGATCCCCCTGGCAGCCGGAATTCTGTCGCTGGGCCTTCAATGTCCCGCGCGGAGAAGCGTGCCTTGCGAAGTGGAACCAAGTTCCCGAGGGCATTGATATTTTGGTTACCCACACGCCGCCAGTCGGTCACGGCGATCTCTGCTGCTCGGGAGTTCGAGCCGGTTGCGTGGAGCTGCTCAGCACAGTCCAACAGCGGGTGCGACCCAAGTACCATGTCTTTGGGCACGTCCACGAGGGCTACGGCATCACCAGCGACGGCAGGATCATCTTTGTGAATGCCTCTACATGTGACATAAATTACTTGCCCAACAACATGCCCATCGTTTTCGATGTGACGCTGCCCCCGGGAGTTCGCAAGGATTAGACTCAAGGATTGATATTTATTAATCATATTTGTTGCAGGTTCAATGAATTTACTTTTGTCCCCACCTTTTATTTTAAGTTTAAATTAAGTTAAGTGTGCGATCTCTAGAGATTTAAAGCGATTTGTAGAGATTTACTTTTCTTAGTTCGATCAAATTTAAGAAATATTCTCAATTAAATTTGATCGAAATTTTAAATGGGAAAATATGTCTCAAACATAATAATTAGCATGGCCTTTTTACAAATAAAATATTATTTTTTATAAAGTAATGAAAATCTATACTCAACTCCTACTTTAAGAGACTCCTGCAATTGCTATTGGATATCTAGAGATTTCAAATTTCGATCGATAGGCCGCCTGGAAATCTGCGGGGGCGATGATCGCCGCTGGAAAGCAACCCTGCTGAACGGCAGTTTGACGTTTCTCTTTGGCGGCCCGTAACGGTGCTTTTCCAGTGACTCCCCAACCAACCATCCTACGAACCTGAGGCTGCACTTTTCGCGTAGCGTGGCGGGATATAAAAAAAATCAGAAAATATATTAAAATCCCAGTCCCGTCCCAGTAGAATATTTTAAATTGTTTAAAACCGATTTTAGATCTGCAAAGAACACAAATAAAATGGTGAGATGAGAAAATGTCGATTGGAAAAGTTTTAAAATGGTGTGGAAATCGTGTGAATTTGGGTGGAAAAGAGAGCACAAAATTTGGAAGAGGTTACCAAAGATCGGAAAATACTTAAACACATATTAATTAAATTTTATGTATTACTAAAATTCTATGTGCAAAGTTTTTTGTTTAACATTTGAAGTCTTTTCTAATTTTCTCTATTCACCAGCTGGCAAGAGTATGTATATTCATTATTTCTTCTATATCTTTACACTTGTTGGGAAAATTATTCCATAATCACTAATTTGTATTAAAATAATTATACCACATTAAATATTTGGCTCTTCAATTTAAAATATGTAATAGTTGAGTGTGATATAAAAATTAGCCAGATCTATTAAAAATTCTATCATAAAAAATGGAATAAATATGTAACTTCTAAATATTTAATTTCTCTGTGGAAAAAACTATTTTCTTTACTAAGTTTTAAATTTCCTCCCACATTCCAAAATAAAAGTTTACTCTTAACCTAAAACAATGGCGACCCTCATTTAATTATCCCAACAATTTGTCCTAATCTTTGCATTCGTCTTTCCAGCGCGAAGTGATCTCCATCCAGATTGGCCAGTGCGGCATCCAGATCGGCAACGCATGCTGGGAGCTGTACCTCCTGGAGCACGGCATCAACAAGGACGGCAGCCTGAAGACCAAGGAGGAGCTGGTGGCCAGCGGGAGCAGTGCCAGCGAGGGTCACGGGACCTCGGCAAACGATGCCCGCACCTTCTTTACGGAAACCGCGAATGGGAAGCAAGTGCCTCGATCGATATTCGTGGATCTGGAACCGACGGTGATCGATGATGTGCGGAATGGTGCCATGAAGGAGCTCTACCATCCGGAGCAGCTGATTTCGGGCAAAGAAGATGCGGCCAACAACTATGCCAGAGGTCGCTATTCGATTGGGAAAGAGGTGATCGACAAGGTGACATCGCGTCTGCAGAAGATCGCCGAGCAGTGCGACAGCCTGCAGGGCTTCCTCATCTTCCACTCGCTGGGCGGAGGCACTGGCTCCGGGTTCACATCCCTGCTGGTGGAGCGTTTGTCCACCGATTACAGCAAGAAGTGCAAGCTGGACTTTGCCGTCTATCCCTCGCCGAAGGTCTCCACGGCGGTGGTGGAGCCATACAATGCCCTGCTGACCACCCACTCCACCATCGATCACTCGGACTGTGTGTTCATGGTCGATAACGAAGCTATATATGATATATGTAATAATAGCTTGAATGTCGACAGGCCGGCATATAGTAATCTGAATCGGCTGATTGCTCAGATCGTGAGCTCCACAACTGCCTCGCTGCGATTCAGTGGCTCCATGAACGTGGATCTCAATGAGTTCCAGACGAATCTGGTGCCCTTCCCGAGGATCCACTTCCCCCTCGTGGCCTATGCTCCTTTGATGTCCGCGGAGAGGTCTGCCCACGAGCAGCATGCCATTACAACGCTGACGAATGCCTGTTTCGAGTCCTCCAACATGATGGTCAAGTGTAACCCGCGGAATGGCAAGTTCATGGCCTGCTGCATGTTGTATCGCGGCGATGTGGTGCCCAAGGATGTGAATGCCGCCGTCTCGGCCATCAAGTCCAAGCGGCACATCCAATTCGTGGACTGGTGTCCCACGGGCTTCAAGATTGGCATCAACTACGAGAAGCCAGCGTTCGTGCCGGATGGTGACTTGGCCAAAACCTCTCGAGCCTGCTGTATGCTGTCCAACACCACCGCCATCTCGGTGGCCTTCTCCAATCTGTCGTACAAGTTCGATCTGATGTTCAAGAAGCGCGCCTTCGTCCACTGGTACGTGGGCGAGGGCATGGAGGAGGGCGAGTTCACCGAGGCACGCGAGAATATCGCGGTTTTGGAGCGGGACTTCGAGGAGGTGGGCATGGATGGCGGCGAGGCCGAGGATTTCGACGAGTTCTGAGAGCAGAGGCAGACTCCACCCAGACCAAAAACCCCCCTTAAAACTCTATTAATATCCCCTAATAAAATATATAAATAAATTAATAGAGCGTGTTGAAGAAATCATGGAATTTGTTTTTTATTATAAAAATGGTTTTTCAAAAGAGTAGTTGAGTATTTATTAATTTGGAAATTCATTATAAATACCCAGATACTGTACTTTAATATTTTCAAATAAAAAATAAATGTAAATATTAATTTGGTATTGAAAAACGGTTTTTACTTTTTAAGATCTAATTAATGAAATTTGGAAAGAATTTTTTGGATCAAAAGAAGATATTCGAGGTCAATCTGTATAACTCCTTGAAATATAAATATAAATAAGTTAAATACATGAAAAAAATCTACAAATTTTGAAAATATATCCCTTAACACCCCAAACTTCTTTTTAAAATCCCATTCAACCATTTTCAAAGTTTCAAAAGTGAAAAAAATTAGAACACATTTGTGGATCAGTTTTCTGTAATATTTTTTTGTATATTTTTTCTTTAGTTTTTTGTTGTTGTGTTTTTGTTTTGTAGTTTATTATTTTTAACGCCTATTTGCTACGTTCTTTTCAATTGTATTTTTTTGTTTTACTTAATTTTACTAGATTTTATTTTGAACTTGCAAGTAATTTGCTTTTCTTTTTTTTCTCTTCATGAACTTACATTATAGAATCATCAAAAAGTTGTTGCACAGTGTAAAATTACAATATTTTTATTTGCTGTGAGTGTGTGTGTGTGTGGGAGGTGTATGTGTTTGGGGGGTGTGTGTGTGTATGCGTGTAGATGTGTATCTTCTACTGTGTTAATCTATAAATCTAAATTTCTCTCTAAGAGCAGGCCAATATTTTACACCAATTAACTGGGAATTATCGTTTGTAATGAAAACGTTTTAGAATCAAGGAAAAAAGGAAATTTATGATTAAAACAAAGCTCTTACTATACAAAGAAAAGGCATTGCATTAGTGTACTTTTTGTTGTGTTGTTTAGTGTAATTTTTAGGTTCCTATTATTAGTATAATTACATAATGACGATTTATCCCCATTTACTGAGTTTTGCATTTGCTTTTAATTACAATAGTTAATCCATAAAAAATATATAACGATGATGATGGGAAAATATGTGTTCAAATTTGTTGTTTCTTGTTGTGGTTCTTGGTTGCATTACAAATTGCTGTTTAATTGGTGTTGCTGATGCTGTTGTTGCTGCTGTTGCTTGCTTACGACGGTGTGTACTTGGTTGTTGTTGTTATTATTTGTTGTTGATTTAAACGTTTTGCAGGTCAATCCGCTGGATTTTAGTATGGAACATTTGAGAAGAGATACGAGACACTCTCGCCGTTGTGTGTCCGTCTAACGGCCTCGGCGAACATCATCGAGACATCAATGCACTGCGAAAAAATAAGAAATAAAATTAATTTTATGTTCATTATAGAACAAAGTTAATTTTTTCTATTTCAGATTATTAATTATTTAATTTATTTCACTTCTCTCGATTCCTAATGGAATTTAGTTATTAAAAGTTCTTGGAAAATGTATTTGCTATAATAAAATAATATTTCTTTAATAGAACAAGTAATTATTATTTTAAGCTATAAATATTTCGATTAATGAAATTAAATTGAAGTTGTTCATCGAAACATATAAGCGAAAATCAAAGAAATCAAGAATATATTAAATGAAACAGAAGTAATAAACCAATTTTGTATTCAAAAGTAAGAATCCCACCTGGATCTTGGGGCAATCCCGCATATGTCCATCCTGTGGTATGGTATTGGTGACCACCACCGCCTCGAAACAGGCATTATTAATCCGCGAAATCGCAGGTCCCGAGAAAATGCCATGCGTCAGAATGGCATAAACCTAAAACCAAACAAAAATAATTTAAAAAATCTAAATTAAAATAATAAAGCTGATGAACCCACCTTAGTAGCTCCGGCCTCCACTAGGCGATCGGCAGCATGGACAATGGTGCCGCATGTGTCGGCCATATCATCAACCAGGATGGCAATCTTGTCCTTGACATCTCCCACCAGCACCATCGAGGCCACCTCGTTGGCCTTCTTGCGCTCCTTGTGTATCAGGGCGAACTCCACATTCAGGCGATCGGCAATCGAGGTGACACTAAGGAGATTTTAATAAATTTAATTTAATTTCTTGGTTCTTGGTTATTTATTATTCATTAATAAACCCCCTAAAGAGGGTTTGTTTGTGTAATATTACTTACCGCTTGGCACCGCCAGCATCGGGCGACACAATGATCGAGTTCTTCCACTCGGGAATGTTCTCCTTGATCCATTTGAGTACCGCCGGCTCGGCATAGAGATTATCAACTGGTATATCGAAGAAGCCCTGGGAATGGAATAACATTATGAATCACAGGAATCAAGCAAGCCATGGGAGTAGCTGTCACTTTGCTGTTCGGCATTAACAATCTCATTTTCACTCAAAACTGTTTGGTCCCGATGAACATTTAATAAGATAAAAAAATCTTACGAACACAAATTTATACAAAAGTGCATCAAAAATAAAGCCAAGGTAACATAAATCCCAAACTAAGAAGAATTCTAAAAGAGCGAAATGTCCCAACCAACACATATTCGTGCGCTGAGCACGGAGGAGCAGGAGAGCCTGAATCAGTGGCTGAAGGAGCAGGGCATTGTCCTGGATCTGCGCACCCGTCGCTTCTTTTCCGATGTCCTGCCCGTGGCGAAGATTGTGAAGAAGTCGCATCCCCGTCTCGTCGATCTGCACAACTATACGCCCAAGAGCAGCTTGGCGCTGAAGCTCCAGAACTGGGAGACCTTCAACACCAAGGTGCTGAGGAAGATGGGCGTGAATATGTCACGACCGGCACTGGAGCAATTGGCAGCAGCCGGTGCGGGAGCCATCGAGACGCTCTTCTACGAGCTGATTGCGGGGATGAAGAACGGGAGTTTTCGACCCAGTCCAGTCCTGAATCAATCGCCCACACGATCCTTAAGGAATTCACCCATGAAGCGGATGACCAAATCGGATAATCGGGGAAAAGGCGGCAAAAACAAGGTCGCCCTCGCCCGTTCCCTCACCCAGGTGATCGAACGAACCAGCGATCTGCCCTCGGATGTTGTGACCATGAATGTGAGCATCCTTAGGGATGGAAAAGTGGAGCAGGTGCCCAAGAAACTGGTCTTCTACGAACGCTATTCGGAGGCCCTGAGGGAGTCCTGCGAGAAGGACAACTACATCAACTGCATCAGCCAGAAGGCGCAGTATCTGGAGAGCATGATCCTGGTGAAGGAGGAGCGCATCAGCGAGCTGATGGAGCAGCTGGGCAAACTCTCGGTGAGCATTCTTTCCATGCGACCCATGCTCAGCGATAATGATGACGATAATAGGATCAGTATAAATACCCATACCCGTATTAACAACGCCTCCGAGCCCCATAACTAGCAGTTGGAGGAGTAACGAGAAGGAGGAGGAGAAGGATTTCAAACAAACAAATTTTTTGGGCTTTGCTGTGAGCTTCGCGGTTCGATTCAATCACGAATTTACTATCCCGAGCCGAAGATATCATCTGACTTCCCATTTGGACAACCTCATGTTATTCGGACACCCATCTATATCAATCTATATTTTGTATTTCAATTTTGCTTTCATAAAAATGATTTCCCTTTTGGCTTTACCCCAACTAAACAAAACGAAATTGTTGCGTCGTTAAAACAAAAATCAAATCACATTTTCTTTATCGTAAATGAGTTGGTTGGGTTGATAAATCAAAGCTCCCTGGGATTATTGGATATTTGACCAGTAGTGTATACAAAATTTAAAAATAATTGATTATACCGATTTGAAAAAAAAAATCCTTTAAAATTGTAATGTTTAGCCTTGCCTTTTGGGTTAAAAGGTATTCAATATTCGATCAAATTGACCATTAAGTTGTTTCTTGTTTAATATAGCATTTTCTCAACTCATTTAAAAAAAATCATACAAATAAAAAAAAACTCCAACTGGAGCTCCTTATACCCCCGAACTCCTTTCGTATTCCATCAGATTTTAGCTTCCATCCCTCCAATTTAAAGTATCTTAAATAATTTGCAAATTTGAATAGACTTACCTGAATTTGTGAGGCGTGCAGATCCATGGTGATGATGTGATCGGCTCCTGCCACGGAGAGCATGTTGGCCACCAATTTGGCCGAGATGGGGGCGCGACTCTGTGCATTGACCAGCGGAGAAAGAGAGGCAATGAAAAGTTTACCATTAGCGCAACTAGTGGATACAATTTATTGCGAAAGAAGATCTTACAGCTAGGCATTATGAGGAGAGTAAACCATGGAAATCATAATCAAACATGGACACACATAAATATAGATGTATACACAGAAATCAACAAAGTGGTTTAACGTTCCAATAGATTGCAGATGGAGAGAGACATATAGTATAAAGTTCATAGACAGAAAAGATAGATTCAACACAAAGGACAAATGTGATTTATTTGGTGGTGCAGCAATCCGGAAATAATGTTTTCTGATCGAAATCGAGGCAGAGAATGAGTTATCCCAAAGTGATGATGAATGAAAGTGCAACGCCAGTTAAAGATATCGAATTACAAATAGATCGGTTAATAATACGCAAACAAGTGCAAAGAAAATCGAACAATTTCTGAATTTATATCTTCTGCTTTTCTCATTTGGATTTGGTTTTCTTTTTTATTTATTTTTTTTTCGTTTTGGATTCCGAACTCAACTGAGAACAAGGCATGCAAAACATTTGGGGGGATATATAGGTTGTGTGTAGGTAGGTAGGATAGGGTAGACATTTGTGCTTCTATTAGATGGGGAAAAAAACACCGTCCGGTGCGAACTCAAATGAAAACATTAACGAACGCAACAAAGCAAAATGGCTTAAGACAAAAATAATCTAAAGCAAAATGTTCTTTTTTAATCCCGCAGCAGCAGCATCAGAAATAATTCCTGGGATATAGGAACAATCCGAAAACAGCAGCTTCGACTACTCACAGTATATTGTTTGGCTGAAAACTCCTAAGTTCAACAGAATTCGAATTTTGTTTTGGTTTTTGAGGGTTTATATATTTGATCGATTTGATGCGATAGAGAGACAAAGAGTATAAAAAGAAAAAGAAGAAAACGAAAA
This sequence comes from Drosophila setifemur, assembly GCA_021224005.1. Classification (NCBI taxonomy): domain Eukaryota; kingdom Metazoa; phylum Arthropoda; class Insecta; order Diptera; family Drosophilidae; genus Drosophila; species Drosophila setifemur. The sequence goes on from JAJJHY010008789.1 coordinate 9,627,553, forward strand.
AGTTCAGAATAATTTAATTTAGAGATTAATTTCGATTAACCAAAGAGTGTGAAATTAAAACTAATGTGGACAGAACAGAGGGCTGTGCAGAGGAATCGGTGGTGGTGGGGCAGGGTAACACATTGTGTATCTTCGAACTGAATTTTAGTTAACAAAATCATAATTCGTATTTCAGAAGAGTGGTTAGTCAAGTGAGGACTCAAATCAAATCAAATCAAGAGGTTCCAGTGCATCATCTTCGTGTAATATATATATATTATTTCCTGCCAATGTCAAGAAACCCATATTCAGTTCAATGTGTTTCACAGATTGTTCTATCAGTTACAGAAATGAAAAATATTTGTGCATTTTGCGCTTAACCCCCAGAGATCATCGTCTACAGCAACATCGTTGACGTCAGAATCGGAATGGATTATCACCAACCAAGGGGGGAAGGAAAACTTAATCAACTAAAAGGAAAATATTTTCGAGTCCAATTTTATGTTTTTTTTTTGTTTTTTTTGAGGCTGTTGTCAGGGGCCCGATAAGACGAATACCAAAAGTGCAAGATCACAACAATCAACAAACACAAACAGGCAACAACACAAACGTAAATATATTTATTATAGGTTCATTATTATAATTAAGATTAATCATGTAAATTTTGTTTTGTACTTTTTTTTATTCGCATTTTCGTTGGTTGCAATGAAGCGCCGCCGGCTACAAAACAAATGCCAAAACAAATAACAAAATAAATGTGGAAAATTTTGTTTAATTGGGCACCAATTAGTTCGGGATTCATTGCAATTTTTTTTACCAAGGTTTTTTAATTTATTAATTGCATTAGTTTTTTGAAGGGGAAGGGGAAAGAGAGGGGGAGCGGGGTTATGGTGAGAGGACATGCAAAGGCCACAATAAGCTAATATTCTCTAGGGAAACGTTGTTAAACCAGACGAGAGAGACACCCAAATTTCCTTTATTTTTGCGTGAGATTTATGAGTTCTGAGGATGAGATTGCCACTTTCCCTTGAAGGTTTGGTTTTCGTTTTTGGTTTTTGATTGAAAGAAAATTAATAAGAAATTTCCCATTAGAACATAAATTGTGTGAGTTTTGGGTGAGAGTTTCTTTTTTTGTAGTGATTGAAGATATATATTTCGGTTGCTAGATAAGAAAAGTTGGTAGGTAAATACCCGAAATTTCCAATCGTAGTTTTTCTTGGCTTTCTTGCTTTCCTCACTTTCCTCACCGCCCGGCAACTTCATGGAGAAATGGAGAAATATCGATAGAGAGAGAAAGAGAGAAACGGAGAAAGAGAGAAATACACCAAGGTACACACACACACACGCGAGGGAGATAGCAACAGCAGGGCCAGAAAGAGAGAGAGCAAGAGCATGGCATGGGATTAAAAAATAAATTAAATATTTAAATACAAACAGCAGGAAAATTAACAAAATATTTAAGTTGATAACTACACAAAATTTTCCACATTTTCCAATTGCGTGCTTCAGCTTTTCTTTTTTCTCCAGCTTAGCTTCGTTGCAAACAATTTTTGGTTTTAAGAAAATCAAATTTAACAAAATGCAGACACACACACAGAAATATATAGAAGGATATATAATATATATATATATAGGATAGATTATTCGGTTAAAACGCAATTATTAAATCGAGCCAAACATTATAGTAGGGAAAACATTCGAGGGGAAAGTTTACGCTTTTCTTTGCCACTTTTCCCCAACAAAAATTAGAACAGTACTTTGTGTGTGGGCTTTGAGAAGTAAATCGAATCTAGAAGTAATTGTTTACAGATTGCTTTTCTTTGCACAGATATAGAGATAGGTAAAACCATTTCCGCCGGATTTGTGTTGAGGCAAACCTACCTTGTCTTTTTTGTCTTGGCGGGCATATGGAAAGCAAGGAATCACAGCTGTAACACGCGAGGCTGACGCAATCTTGCACGCATTGATCATGATCAGCAGCTCCATCAAGTTATCGTTGATCTCGCCGGATCCGGACTGCACGATGTACACATCCTCGCCGCGCACCGATTCCCCAATTTCCACACTGCAAAGACAGAGACCAAAATGGGTTAGCGGTTCGCTTTTGAATTGTTCCATCCAAAAAGCTCATCTCTTTGAATATCGAATTATTGCTTTCACAAAAGAAAATACGATCTGGAAAATCGGTATATATTTCGGAGCCTTAAAAGGTTTGGTATTCACATCACTTGAAAATATTATTAGATTCGAGGGTCATGAAAGGTTTTCTTATGCATTTATTAATTAATAATTAAAAATACTATTAAGCAGCTAAAATTCCAAATTAAATTCAAACTAAAGCCTAAAAGAAAAGTGCATTTAAAATAAACTGAATTTGATTTGATACTAATTTTATATTAGAGTTCAAATAACTGATTCGAAATAATATAAAGTATAATAATGAAATACATAATTTTGTTTTTTTTTTCTGCGCATATTTATGTGCACAAACAGGTTTATTTGTTCATGTTGTTTGCGCTATAGGTATCGGGTGAATTTAGCTATTTTGATGATTGGAATATTCCATTGTTTGGCTTGAGAAGCTCGCATGTCTTGTCAACACTTCTCAAGTTATCCTTTTTCCCCCGCACGCATTTCCCACCATATTGATAATCTAAACAGGACACGCCCCCTTAAGGAAGCCCACCATTTGTGACCTTTGTCGACGCCCAAAACAAACTGCAGGCCAACGCAATCTAATCGAAACCTCTCCAATTCTCTCGCACACACATGGCGTATGCGCAATATTTGCACCGACAGCCAACGCCAACGCAGACGCCGGCGCTGACGTTTCTGCTCGGTTTATTATTTTGTTTACATTTTGTTTTGTTTTGGTTTTCGGTTCTGGTTATGCCTCGCAAGCTCAGATGTGTTGTGGCAACTTGAACTATGAGTTGGGGTTTCGATGCCCTTGGGTTGCAAGCAACGTAAACCTTAATCAGCATTCGAGTAGCGGAAATATTTGAAGAAATCAATCGGAAAAATCATTTATAACTATAAAATTAGGTGTTTTTATTAGGTGTTTATTCTTTTTTCATGGACTATTATTAAATTTGCTTGTTATTAGAAATTTTAGTTTAAGTATAAACTCCGTTAAATCAACGTTTTATTAGTTTACATTATATTCAGTTTGATTAAATAAATATTGACGTATATTCAACCATAAAAATCGTATTACTCTATAACCATATATTCTATCTATCTATCTTGTTTCTGCTTAAATTAAATTTCATAAAGCCACCAATTTCACTCAATAAAAATGCCCAGCGAACTTTTACTCACTTAGCAGCACGATTTTTTCGCGTTCTCATGGTTATTTTGGGTTTTTGTTTTCCTCCATTGAAGGTTAATTGAATTACATGCCACAGCCATCAACCCACAACCCATCAACCCACCACCCCCCACCAAAACAGACTATCGATTGAACCGACCTCCGATGTAGTAATTTGTCCAATATTTTTGGGGTTTATCTCTGGTCATATAAAATCGGCTGTTCCCAATCGCGTGCCACACATATTTTTTTCTAGTAAATTCCTATTTCTGAGCACGCTTATCGAAAAAATGCGAAAAGTCTATTGACCGGCTTTTATTTATTTTCGGAGGTTGCGAAAGTATTGGTATTATGTGGAGTATAATTCTTATCTGCCGGACCGGTCGGGAGATTTGTTCTTCTAGCCGGCTAAATGCAGAGGTTTCATCAACCTTGGCCGGTGGTGCATTTCGGCAATAAATTCATCAGTTTCTAAACAGATTGCAGGGGCTGCAAAAACACTTTCACCGGCCACCGCCATGACATTGCTGGCATGCCGGGAAAAGTCGAAAAAATTCAAAAGGAAATCGGGGATGCGAAGGGAAAGGGATAGGACAGAAATGGGTGTGCTGGGCGTATGGGTGATTTGCGACTGTTGGCGATGGGCCAAAGACCAGCGTAACACCAACAGCCAGCTAGATACGACTGTGAGAAAATCTATTTTATCTATGAGATACAAACAAAAGCGTACACTATATAAATTCATTAATAAAATAAACAAAGATCTTTATAGTATATATATGCATTTTAATTTAATTTTTTAATAAACCAAAGTGACACCAAATATATTAGACTCGGAAATCGTATCATGCGACTCAGGCTTGCCTATATCTTTCTCTCTGTGTATCAAAACTAAATGAACAGCAGCAGACCAGCAGCTGTTTTTTCGGTCGACCGTCAAATTGAATTTTGCCAGAATTCATTTCATTTTCTTTTGTTTTTCGCATATTTGTATCTCTTTTCCCTCGGTCTAAGTTCTGTCTGCTCATGTGATAATGTAAACCGAAAAAGGGAAAACAAAATAGAATAAAATACAGGAGAACTTTTCTGAATAACATGAATAACCATTTCGCACCTTACAAATTCAATTTAACACGTTTGGTTTTTGTTTATTTACAGTTTCCATCGATATTTGATCGCTTCAATGTGTTTGGGACTTTACTTTACTCTTGATGTCGTATCTTCACCTTGACTAATCAGAATATATTGATAAAGAACCGATTATCGATTCAATTGTAGATTATGGTCTTTAAATTGGTAGCCCGGGATTAAATAGTTTAAGTCAGAAACAAGAGAATCAAATATATAACACAAATAAACCGACTTTAAAATAAATATATTTTCCAATATTTTTGTTAGCTGCTGAATTGGCTGTCTAATGAATCTTCTTTCTATGGAGTTGGGATCTTCAAAAATTAACTATTTTTTAACCTGTAAGCTCTTAATTTATGGAAAATAAATTGTTTGTCATCATCTTTGGGGTTTTTCATAGAATATATCTTTGTATGGGAGGAATGTATACAATACAACTGTTGCCAAACGTAGTAGGCTTATCTCCGTCTGGCCGAATCTAAGTCGCTTTCGCTTAGTTTCTGTTGATTTCAGTTTCCTTATCACTATGCGGGCCCCTTTCAAAAGCTCGCTGATGCCCAACGACCCCTCCACGAGACACAAACACGCAAATTTCTTATCGATCAAACTTTAGAGTCTACCCAAATGGAAAAAACAAAACACGCTTCATAATTGACATTTCCAGTGGGTGGTGGGAGGTTGGCAGGAGGCAATAGTTTAGAATTGCGTGTGGGGGGCCTTCGAATGGGAGCTCACTCTAGGGTTATTGAAATATTGTTATGCATTGCCTTTGAAACATGGTTTGGCCTTTGGCAAAGGTCATTTGTGGGTTTTCTTGGGGTGCAGCCATAAAAGAGGGGAGATACTTTTATGACCTTGATATTAATTACTTAATTAGCTCACGTGCTTGGCATAAAAAGTGATCTGAAATGTACCTCTTCGATGTTGTAATTAAACTCTAATACAATTTTAAATACAAAATAATTTATTCTAATTAAATAGGGAATAGTACAGTCCAAAGATTTCCATTTAAATTCCTTTTTTTATTTTAAACATATTTACTACCAAATTGACTCTCACGTGTGACCCAATAAAATATTCAATTCTCTAAATCAAAATTTTGTCTTTTCTTTTCGTTTCTTTTTCTTTTGTTATGCTCTTATCTGTCATTGTGCTAAAGCAAATTTGTGTCAGACTTAATATCAGTATTTATTCGTATCATTTCTCATGATGTCATTCTGAGCGCCCTTCAATTGACTATAATCTTGACTATAGCTTGATCTCTAGCCCAGACGGCCCAGTAGCAGCAGCAACAACAGTAATCACTATCATCATCGCCTTACGTTGCTATCAACAAAAGCAATCAGAAAACAAAGTAAGGAAAATAAAAGCAATGCTCTCGACCCGTTACAAATGCAACAACAACAACAACAAGTGCGATGTGGAGCAAAAAGAGCTGACTTAACTGTCAAACAACTCAGAGAGACAGAGAAAGAGAGAGAGAATTCGAGAAAAGGCCAGAGAGATATAGAGGAAACAAAAACAAAGTCGACAAGTGCAAATAGCATAACACAACAAAAATAACAACAGCAGCAGAGCGCAACAACCACTATGCACACGTGGGGTCTGACGTTTGGAGAGAGTGAGAACGAGAAAGCAAGCGCAAGAGAGTGGTATCCAAAGAGAGCTGAACACCAATACACAACATGCGGGGGCGTCACAGCCGCAGTCGACGTCGCAACGTCTGGCTGCTCTTGGCGCTCTTTTGGCATTCTGCCGTATAAAAAAGAGAGCCATTCTCAGTCAGCAAACGAAAAACGTGACAGAGACGTGTTTTGGTTCTCTACTCGCAGTTATTTAATACTGTGTAATAGGGTATACAATTCCGAGAGGATTTGACAAAAAAGATATTTATATAAAATGCATAAAACTTGGAAAACAACAAATCATACTCAAAAACTGCTGTTCATAACAAACCGAAAAATTTAACATATATGTATTTTTCCTGCATATATTAGGTATCATCTAGGGTATATTATTCTTCGACCAGCTCCCCCGCCTCTAGTTCTTTCCACGGCGCCATACCTTGGTGTGCGTGAGTGTGTGCGAGCATAACAAAAACACGCACACCGACAAGCGCGTATCATGTCAAAAAGCTTAGCGCGTATTATAACCTCTATTTTCATTTGGTTTCGCCTCATTTCTTTTACCTTTCCACACTAATTGTTTGCTAATGTTTTTGCTTTTGTTTCATTTTATTTAAAGTCCCCTGCCCCAGTATGCGTGTATGTTGATAAGAAGGAAAAATATGGACAGGGGGCGCCTACTTTATTTATTATTTGTTGTTGTTGCATCAGCAGCTGACTGCCGGAGCTTGCTAGTGTGTGTGAGTTTGAGGAAGAGAGATAAAAACTAAGAAAGAGAGAGGGAGCAAAAAGCGTGCAAGCCGCAAGTCTAGACACTCGCTTACACACACGCGTACATGCTGACACGTTTCGAACACAGCTGCTAATTTAATTAAAAATATAAACTGAAAATCGCTTTTTTTCCGTCTATTCCTTAGATCTTTACACTTTTTTATTTGAATTCACCAAAAATTGCACGCGACACTGGCAATGTTGCCAGAGCTTCATGCTGCGCGTTCGTGTGTGTGCGAGAGTCCCACACACACACACTCACGCACACCTACAATACACACGCATACACACACAGGGGCACACGGCAACAGCGCAACGACAAAGACGGTGTACAGTCCACTTGTTAAATCAATAAAAATTAAAAGAAATCAAGCCACAAGACAGGACAGGAAAAATCTTCCAATTACATTGGGAACTAGACAGTATTTTTGGAAAATTTTCCATTCAAAATTGGAGCACCAAAACACCGAGCGCGAGCAACCTTCAGCGAATGTCAAGGACCTTTAACACATGTGTCTCTCAACCTTTTCTACACCGATTATAATATAGCACTATTTAAAGCGAAGGATTCACCGTATATTACTGTTTTGGGATTCACACTTGTTGGCTGGAATGGGGATGAATGGGGATTTTAACTTACCAGGTTTCCAGGTTGCTGAATTTCTTGGTCACCACCTTGCCGAGATCGATGCCCAGGCGATCGACGATCCGCTGGGCGAGATCCGGATGCGAGGTGCCCGAAAACACTTTGATGTTCGGCATTCTGGAGTGAATTAAATTTAGACAACCAGCCTGTTTCTCCAAATTGTCTCGGATCAAACTTCTAGCGCGTATCGGATTAGCAGAGCGAACTGGCATCACACAATCTGTGAGTAGAAGTTTTTATTATAAATTTTTTTCGCAAAAGCAAAAGCAGCAGCGGGCAGCGACGTCGCCGCCTTATCGGTGTGCCCGTGTGTGCGTCGGTGAGTGGCAGCGAGAGAGCAAGGGAGAGAGGTGAGCAGCGGAAAGAGCGCCAACTGTCGTTGTAAGGGAGCAGCGGCGCATGTAAGTCCCTACACGCTGCGCTCTTTCTCATGCTCTCTCGGTCGCGCGCCATTCATTCATTGCTAGGTCTGCGACTACGTCAGCTGCGACGCCGGCAGCGTAAAAGCTTAGCGCGGGTTTAATGTGTGCGTGAGCGCCACTCTTTCGATCTCTTTATCTCCTCCTATCTCAGAGCGAAAGCCACCCCAAGCCCGACCATGTGATTTTACAATTCGGTTTCTATGGAACTGGAAACTATCGGTTCGATGGCATATTATATTTTAAATAAAGTTAATAAAAATTAAAAAAAAAAAAATTACACAATTCCGGATTTTAATATACCTATTTTTTTGCAAAACAAAATATGTTGTTTTTTTGTATTATTTTTTAATTTAATAGTTCCTTAAAAATCAAGGTTTCAATAAATATATAGCCCTCTTCATTTAAATTCGATATTTTTAAACACTCAATTAATTTTAATAATTTGTATAATCATTATTATTATCTGAATGTTTATTCAATATTAGTTGAAAAAAAATTGTCTAATTGTATAATCATAAATTAGTAATGATCTTACTTTGTATTCAATATTAAAAAAAAAATCATATAGTCATGAGTAATTTATTGCTAATTTTACTAATAAAAATATGTATAGTTCTTTATACAACTATACTGAAAATATTCAACGGAATTTAAAGAAATTCGGTATTAAAAATAAATCGAATTTAAATAAACATTGTACAAACAAATACACATATATGTATATATATTAATTTTTTTAAATGATCGATGATTGAGCTCGGGTGGTCACTCTAAAGTGAGCAAATTCTCTCTCACCCTTCGCTTTGTACGCTTAAAAAAATTTTGTAACCCTGTTTACAATATCGGGACTTTTGTTGAGCATAAAAAATATGCTGGCATGCCAACAGGCGCGCGCCAAACCAAAAGCTCTCAAAGTGCGAAATGACAAAAAAAAACAGCTGGTAAATTGGCATTGAAAACCACAGACACACATACATACACATGTCTGAGGATAATGAGTTATGTGAGGTTTGAAGGATTCCGAAGATAGAACTACGCACCATTCTGCTCGGGTTCGGAGCATTTCTTATCGGGCATTCTTAGCTCTGTATATCCGAGATCAAGATGCGCGTTTTGATGAGGCTAATTCACAACCAGTCGTGGTTTTACTTTCAGTTAAGTTAACTGCACTGTTTTTGCTAACAAACAATCGAGATAAGCAGCAGGCGCCGCATCTGGCGAAATTAGCAGCAGCGTCGGCAGCGAGCGAGCGAATGGAACTGAGCGACGTACAACATGGCGTATGCGCCCATCACACATACGCACTGCAAGCACACCCAGCGCACACATACTATTTCGCAAAGAGAGAGAGATGCGGCGAAAGACCGGAGAAGAGAGAGCGCATCAAGGACAATGCGCAGTGACTGCCACAAGAAAGCTTTCGGGATGCCGCAACAGTCGTGGGCTTTCTCTCACAGATCAGCTGTTTATTGTGGGTTTGAAAGTATGTTTGTATCTGTATGTACGTTCGAATTAGCAACATATTCGTCATTATGCATTTTTAGATTTGTTGAAAATCTATTGATTACTACAGAGAAAAAACACACTTATTTTTTTGGAAAATAATATAACTAAATATTTAAACGTCAATGAGTTTTAAAGAAATGCAAAAACATTATTAGTAAGAATTTCCCAATTAAATTTTAAAAATATAGAACTATTATTTTCAGTGTACTTGTGCTGTTGATGACTGTCAATCACACTCATAATTTGTGCTCTTTGAATCTATTCCATGCGATAAAAACAATCCAATTAAAGAAAAGTTTGCAAATGTTTTTGTGCCTTTTCCGATCTTATGGTACAGTCTTTGTTTCGGCCAAAGGGGGGGCTCGTCTTGTGTTCTCAGCTCTTTGTTGTTGTCCAACTGTACTTGGGATGCTGAACACACAACAACACGGCAGAATGCCACAGCGATTTGTTTAAATCGTTTTTGCGTGTCTAAATATAAGTGAACTAAAGCTAAATGCTGACGTACTCTACACCGAGCATTATCCCTAATGCTTTAAAACAGACGCAAATATAAATATATAAAATGATGGATGGAGAGGGGAGAGCGCTGAAACCACGTGCCGAACGCGACGCACGTTTTGTACGGAGGAGGAAAAACAAAGAGGCACACAAGCACACACTAAATATACACAATACCGGTTGCACAGATATTCAACTTACTTCGAACATGTGCAGTAAGCAGGGCGTCGCAATTACTTTCGGATTTTCAATATAACAACTACTAAATGTAAAATTTAATGAAAACTGTTTCGTCTGTTCTTTGTTTGTTTCTTTTTTTTTGGATTCCTTGCGCGTCTTCCAGAATGCAAACGCTGAATGAATCAGAAATCGGAGACTTTGAGATTTAAACGAGTTGCCTTCTGAAGTTGCCCAGAGAGTCGGGGAGAGAGGGAGAGCCATCTTCAGATACCGAAGAGAGCGCCGAAGAGAGAACCGGCATGTGTTTGCATTTGTTGTTTGTGTACGTGGGGCTAAAGACAGAGAGAGATGGATGAGAAGAGAGGATGAGGAGGAGTAGGAGGAGGGGCGGGGGCCACGCACGTGTGCCCAATAAACAAAAAGAACAGGAAAGGCGCCTGAGATCCCCATTCTACCCATATTCTCCACAACCAAAACTGTTTACTGGGTTGCTTCGGCGTTATCCGAAAATTGTTGCTGCGTTGGCTCAAATCCAATCCACCGAAAACTTCCCCACACGCTTTTGCGGACACGTTTTTTTCAATCGCTGTTTGCGAAACGCGAAACGTGAATTTGGACACTGAAAAAGAACGACGGCGGGAGTTGAAGGTTATTTGAGCGTAATAAATACCCTAAAACTAGGTCGCGAATATAGCTGATATGGTTTGCAATCCTTAACATTCTAAAAGTAATAATCTTTGAAAATGGAAACCAAAACGATTTACGATTATAGCTATTATTTTTCATTTTTATCTCAAGTGTTTTTATTTATCATTTTAGTCAATTTCAATAGAGAACCAATTTCACAAAATATACTGTGATTTAGGAATGTTGTTTTGTTTTTATTTAATTATTGCAAAATATAATCTTTAACTCCCAGTTTTATTTTTAAATAAATATATTATTGTAGAACTTTCTTATAGGCAAAACAGTTTCACAATGTAAATAACAAATGTTTTTGATTAGTAAAATATAAATCATTGAACCGGATATGACAATTTTCAAACCGCTATATATACCCGATTTCCCCAGCTATGCCGAATATAAGCAAAATATCGCCCAAGCCGCATAATTAATGGTTGTCTATGATTATTTTTGGACTGTTGCCAAGAGGCCTACGCCTCTAAAGAATAAACTTCTTATTTTTGTTTATATGAGTCGAAACGAGTTTCAAATTTCCGACCGCAGACAAGGCAAGCCAGCTAAACATAATGTAATGGAACCATCTCACTGAGGTCGAAAAAGCTTCGATTATTCATTATGTTCAAGATCAGCGACGCAATGGAAAATAACCTTTGGTTCTATGTACAATGAAAGACAGCGGTTGATTGGAGCGAAGGTATTTGGATTCTGTTCTAGGTGGAGGTTTTATGCCCCGAATTCAAAACAAGTTCGACCAAAAATAAAATGATTGAGTAGGTCGAGCGGGCCAATTCAAGTTGACAGATTTTTCAAATGATAACATGGGAGAAAATAGGCAAAATAAATATTACAGCATACCGGTGAATGTATTCTCGTAGAACGGAAAGCTTAGAAAGTATATACTATACAGATATCACGCAAATAATTCAGTTTATATAGAAGTTTTATATAAATAAGAGCTGAATACGAGGACATTGCTTACCCCCACCGTTGACAACGCCAGGTGCTCCAGCACTTTTTGGTAGAACAGAAGCGGTGTTGTCCAAGGATTCCATTTTGGCTGGCTTTTTAATTGATCAATTATTTCTGTTAAATATTTGTGCAAAAGCACACTGAACTGGCACGTATTTAAATGTATTACTTTTATTTTCTGTTGATTTGACACATGGTCCAGTGCTGCAAAAAAAAATCGTGCTCAATTTAATGTTTCTAAATTATTCTAAACATATATATATTAATAATAATTATTGTGATTATTATTTAATGNATTATTCTAAACATATATATATTTATTATAATTATTGTGATTATTATTTAATGAATGGTTTTTGTTTGTTATAATCAGATCTATATTTCTAAGCCCTTTTTCTTATGTAGTTTAATTCTTTTGCTTACCGTCTCAAAAATACAAGTACAAGTATTATTTTTCCGTATTATTTTGCATAAATTAATCCAAAACTCATTTAAAATAATCTGTTTTAGATTCAATACACATCTTTCATTACCCAACACAATACCAGCTACAGAAAAAAAATCTATTTTGAAATGATCTGTGAATTTTAATATTAAATAACATTAAAAAAATAATAAATAAAATACAAGCTTCTTTAAATAATTGTAATTTTTCTATATAAAAGACCTTTACTGAACCTCTGTCGAATTTAAATCTTATCTTAAGTCTGATCAAACAGGGTCCTGAAAAAAAAATATTATATTCCGTTTCAAACTCTCGAAAATTGTTTTATTTACATCTTCTCCAATCAAACTAAAAAATGTAAATGTAATGTAGTCTAGTAATCACTGGCCGCGCAAACTTTTGAAAATGTTGGCGCGCCCTCTTAGAGAACCCCCCAACCTATCGATATCGCAAAATCGATAGGACTTGTTTCGCACTCCACTCAGAAGAGCTTTTAGAATTTTTGGCCTGCGACGGTGCGGTCACACTGCTGGGAAACAAATAGCAAAGCAAAATAGACATGCTGAGCACTGTTAAAAAGTCAGTTTGACAAAATAGCGAATTCAAGGCGATTCATCAATACATTTGAGTGCTGGGCGAGCTCGTGTGTGTGCAGCCCTCCGACCAACCCGATCGACAGGATAACCACCTAGGTGGCACCACTCTCTAGGCGTAATTTACGCAACGCAACACAGAATTCGTGGCGGGGAGCAACAACAAAAGCAACAGCAACAGAACCGACAACAACAACAACTACAACAAAAGCGGAGGAACAGAGTCACTGCGAAACGGAGAACATAGAAACCACAAAACACAGCGCAGAGATCACAGGAAAACTACAGTATATATCCATCATGGCGAATATGGCTGTGTCGCGTATCAAGCGGGAGTTCAAGGAGGTGATGCGCAGCGAGGAGGTGAGTTGCATTTCCCCAGGAGGCCCGAACTAAATCCAAGGACATTACTTGCCCGCTTTGCTCGGCCAGGGGCGCCGAGGGGGGAACTTTGCTCGGTTTTTGGTTCCATTTTTGGCGCGCACAGTCGAATGATTTTTTTTTGTTGCAATTTATTTATGGGCAAAAGCAAACTCCCCTGACACTGCTTTCAATCTATTAGTAATATTTCCTTTTTTTTAACAACAGATCGTGCAGTGTTCCATCAAAATTGAGCTGGTGAACGACAGTTGGACGGAGCTGCGCGGGGAGATCGCCGGTCCTCCGGACACACCCTACGAGGGTGGCAAATTCGTTCTGGAGATTAAAGTGCCCGAGACATATCCCTTCAATCCGCCCAAGGTTAGTATGGGGGTGCATATTCCTAAGGTAATTGGTATTAATATATGAAATTATATTAATTTATTGGTAAAGGTATAGGGATTGCAATCATTGCGTTTGTAATATATTGCTGGTTTATTTTGAAATAACGGATATTTTGATTTAAATTGCTTACAATGGGGAAACACTAGCTTCGAAAAGGCTTAGAATGCCCTTGAAACCCAATTTATTTTTATTCAGCTGGATTTATCCTATGGCAGATGGTGGTCAGATTTTACTTTTCAATTCTTCCCTTTCAGATTTTAGTCTGGCAAATCAATTCAAATTAAAAAAAAGATTTATATAATATTCAAGCAATATATGTGTAAGATGCGTTATAGTTAATACGGAGTTCACAGAATATAAGTGTAATGCCAGCTTTCACTAAAATTCCAGGTACGCTTTATAACACGCATCTGGCACCCGAACATTTCGTCGGTGACCGGCGCCATCTGCCTGGACATACTCAAGGATAACTGGGCAGCGGCCATGACGCTGCGCACAGTGCTGCTGTCCCTGCAGGCGTTGTTGGCCGCCGCCGAGCCGGATGATCCGCAGGACGCTGTGGTGGCGTACCAGTTCAAGGACAAGTACGATCTGTTTCTGCTGACGGCCAAGCACTGGACGAACGCGTACGCCGGCGGACCGCATACCTTTCCCGATTGTGATTCAAAGATCCAACGCCTCAGCGACATGGGCATTGCCGAGCACGATGCGCGCGCCGTGCTCTCGAAGGAGAACTGGAACCTGGAGAAGGCCACCGAGTGCCTGTTCAGTTAGCTTCGCTAGCCAAGCCGCACGCTTACAACCATCCAGCGACTTCAGCCACCTTCAACAATCCTTCAGATCGGCAATCACTCTAAATTCTAGTTCATCACGAGGCGGAGCACACTAAAAGCAATCATAACAATCAGCAGCTACCACATGCCACAAGCAACATCCGACACTCAAATTGATACTTGCTAAACGCTAACTGCAGTCGCAAGAGTCGCAAGAGAGATAGAGAGAGAGATCCGCGTCGTGAAACCCTCGCAACTTATATTGTAAATTGTTCTTTGGTCCCCGAAAATGTAATGTCCCATAATTGTCCAGTCTTATTTATCTTTTTCACCTTTTGTTTCGATATGTGTGTGTAAGCCAACAACCATCGCTGGGTGTGTGTTTCGCAAGGTTGAGCCTTAGGCATCGCGCCCCTCGAGCATGTGTTATGTAATCGAACCCAGGGTTCTGTTCCATTTTTGTATCGTGCAGTCGCATTTACTTGCTAGCCCCGTTCTTAAGCCCATACTTTTTCAACAACTAATTTATGCCACAAACGAGAAACAAAAATGATTTAAAAGTAAAAAATTAAATGCGAAAATAAGAAAGTGTATAACAAATCGAAGTCTTTGTAAATTGCGTTAAGTTAATGAATAAATAAACAAATATTAAGAAATGCATAATGGAAGTATTTCAATTGCATCATTTGATGTGCCTTGTAAAGGGTATTATAATTTATAATTCTGGCATAGGAAGGATCGATTCAAATGAGTAAATAATTCAAATCTCTGATCGCTAATATAGTGATTTATATTTAAAAATTTTTATATGAATTTCAATAATTATGATTTGTGCTAAACATTTGACTACAACTTCTGACTAAATATTTGGTCTACGATATTTTCTTGCTTTGCAAACAACTACTCTACTTGTGCTTCTGCTTGGACAAAACGGACACGGAGGATCCGCCCGACGCATTGATCGATCCCAGACAGGTGCTGCTACCCTGGGCCAGGGACATGCCCGCCGCATTGCCCCCCTGGAGGTTGTGATGACTGTGACGCTGCTTCAGCATCTCCTTCCACTCGGTCTCCAGACGGACGTAGGATCCACCCAGAGGCTGGGCATTCTGCACCAGGCACTGGTCGGTGCCGGTCTTCTTGGTCACGTAGCTGGCCACCTGCTTCATGATCTTCTCCTCGAAGTCGCGCTGATGGTCCTGGTTGCTCCGAGCCGAGAGCTCGCCGGACCAGAAGCGACCCGACACGTCAGTGGGACTGGAGGAGGTTATTAAAGAAATTATTTTTAAGTCACTTTGGTATGTAATTCCATGACCCACCGCTTGCGCGACTTCTTGCCACGTGTCTTTCGGGGCGGAGGACGATGCTCCGATTCGCAGCCATCGCTGCTGGAGCTGAAGTCCTCATCGTCATCGCGAACATTCCGCATCCGCGGGCGCAGGCATCTGGCATCGTCCTCGCTGGTGGAAGTCGTCTCCGAGTCAGTGCTGGTGTCCATCTGGTAGCGCGAGCCCCGCATTCGACGGCTCACCCGGTGGTTGGTCACTGGAGGGAAGGAATTGAGGGATTTAAATTTGGGAATTCAAAGGTTTAAGCTGGAAACCCACCCCTCTTTAGCACGCTGTCCATGCAGAGCTGTGGGAGCAGTCCCTGACGGCATCTTTGCGGCGTTAGGGAGATGCCCTGCCAGCTGGGACTGATTTCTCCTGCAGCTGCCAGCTCCTGGATCCTCAAAGGTGGCAGCTCGCACAGAGCATAGTTCTCGCCCACCAGCTGGGCAATGGCCAGGATGGCTCGCTCCCTATCCGTCTCCACCAGGACGCTGTGCTCGCGGAACTGGCAACCCTGCAGGTGGGGAAAAGGATTCAGAACAAACTGGTGTATAAAAACAAGAAATGATACCCACATTAGGACCCGGCAGTGTTTCATAGCGAAATGCCTGCTGACCACAGCAGGCATAGCGTCCAGCGGGTCCAGCATTGCCCACCTGGCCCAGGAAGTTCGGAGCCTCCGGATGGAAGCGACACCAGTGCATCTGGTAAACTGGAAAATGCGCCTCGCAGGTGCAACAGTAGAGATAATGGCAGTGACCCCAAAGCTTCCAGTAGACTTTGCGCCACGACTTCAGCTCCTTGAACAGCTGAACAATGTACGCGTTGAGATCCCAGTTGGCATCGCGGACATGGTGGCTCATCAACTGGCCCCATCGGTTCAGGCGGATATTGCTGGGCACGCAGTTGACGTAGGACTTCATGGTGTTGGTCACGCAATTGAAGCAGCGGGAGCAGCGAAACAGACCCGACATGCTGTAAAAGTGACCGCGCAAGGCCTCCGGGTCCGGTTCGCAGAGGGACTGTATCAACTTGGTCCACAGTCGCGGTGTGACCCGCTCCTTTTTGTCCCTCACCATCTCCAGCTCCAGGTTCGTGAACATGGCGGCCAGTCGGGTGACCAAAGCATCATTCAAACACGACAAATTCGTAGAGGTTCGCACTACCTCGCTGAGATGGGCATGGCAAAAGGCCAGGCACTCCAGCAGCAGGGGCTCCATTTGCAGAAAGCTGGCCGACACCAAAATGGGCACCACATTGTTGCCATCCAGCTGGGGGCCACTGCTCTGGCCCGGTCCCGGCAGGTCCTGGCTCTGGGCACTGTGCTTGATCCACTTCATCAGCCAGTCGAAGATCAGAATGTCGCAGTGCACAGAGATATCCATCTCCTCCAAACGCTGACCGGCGGTCACATCCGCAAAGTAACCCATTTTTGTGACCAGCAGGTGCTGCGGGCAGGTGAAGTCCCTGGAGGTGTTCTTTACCTCGTCACACACGTGGATCACCACTTCGGGTCTGCGGGAAATATATAATTTAATGATCCAGTCCAGGAATATATCCCTAACTTACTCTTTCTTCTCCTGCCTGGCATGCTTGCTGTCCTTGACGAGCAGCAAGGACTTACGTCTGCCGGCGGTGGAAACTCCCGGCTTGGGTATCGGTTCTTTGACCAATGCCCGCACCATGCTATTGGTCATCTGGTCCGGGTGCAGGGGGTCACCTCCTCCGCCTCCGTGATGATTCTGCTGCAAGCAAGGAGCGGAGGCAGTGGCAGCTGGCAAAACCGAATGCGAATGCCCCAGCTCCATCATGGACTTGGATGCTCCCGGAGCAAGCGGAGCAGCAGCCCCGGGAATGGGCGAGGAAGAAGGAGCAGGACTTGGCGATGTCGCTGTGAGTAGATCCTTCGGCGGCTGCAATAGCTTGAGTTTGCTTCCGCCCGTCTTCCCACTCACCAGCTGTGGCGGCATCGGAACGGGGCATATAAAAGATAACACCGAATCCAGGACACCCTCATTGATCACTGTATCCAGTTGTTGGCCCAATTTGGGATGCAGACCGCGATAGGTGCTCTCCATGCGGGTTGAACGACTCCCATGACTGTGACCGGTACGGAGGAAACTGGGTTTTCCCTCTGCCTGCAGGACACTGGTGCGGTTTTCATCCGTGGTCCGACTGTTGGTGCGACGTGTGTGGGAGGTGCGCTTCAGGCCGAGGAGCTCATTTACCAGTGGATTGTCGGCCAAATGATCGAAGTCGAACTCGTCCCTATTGGAATTTTGCTTGGATGAGTTGGAGGTGGCTGATGTGGATGTACTGGGGCCCTCCACCGGAGGCACCGGCTCCCTATTATGTGGTTTCCCCATGTCGGCCTTCGCTATCATATCGTTCACATGACAGCTCAACTTCAGAAACTCCAGAAAGTCGTTCAAACTGATTGGAAACTCGGAGCTGTTGCCGTTGCCACTACCATTCCCATTGCTGCCCGAGGATTCGAAGGACCTCTGCGAGGATGCCTGCGCCTGCGAGGGAGCTCCTCCTGGCTGGGACTCCTCCGGCTGGCCAGAGGCGGCTCCCTCGTCGGAGCCCGATTTCTGCATCCTTTCCGATGCACGAATCGATGGGGATTGGCCTCATTATTGATTGATTGGTCGGTTGCTCGTAACAACACAATGCAGGTGAAAACCCACAAAAAAAAAACATTCAACTAGTGGTGGCAAATTTA
This sequence comes from Drosophila setifemur, assembly GCA_021224005.1. Taxonomy (NCBI): domain Eukaryota; kingdom Metazoa; phylum Arthropoda; class Insecta; order Diptera; family Drosophilidae; genus Drosophila; species Drosophila setifemur. Next base: position 9,645,909 of record JAJJHY010008789.1, read on the forward strand.
CAGCTTGCACTTGCGATAACAGCGCTGAACAGCACTAATAACATATTACCGAACCAAAATAACTGAATTGTTTCACAATCTTTTGTTTTAAATATGTCTAATATTTTTAAAACTTTTTTAAAATTGAAATTTAAAATTTGTAACGGGCGATCAGCGAAATGTTGTTGAAATTGTTGAAATTATGTTATCGTTATCGACTACAAATTTCGTGTTTAACCTCTTTTAAGTTTATAAGCAGCCGTTACACCGAACTTTCACTCATAATTAGTCAATAAAACATTACTATTCTGACATTTTATTTAATCTAATTAACATTTCTTAAATAATTTTAAGGAAAATATAATTTATTAGTTATCTTTGGTTAAAACGGTCAACAGAAACAAAAGCTATTTAATAAGACTCCTGCAAAATTTGTATATTTATTTATTTATTTAATATTTATAACACAAATAATAATTTTAAATTCAACCATTGTTAATTTCTTAATTCAAAAAAGAACAAATGCAATTTATTTAGTTTTTTGTTTTATTTACATAACAGCTGGGCAACAGCTGATCCGCACAATAACATAAATTATTGCGCATAACAGCACGCTGTTAGGGTAAAATGCAACCCTGCACGCTCTTGTCACTTTGACAGCTGCTCTCGCTCTTTTTCTTCACGGGTTCTTTTCCGGTATCAACGTAAAACAAAATGGTTGGTGAAATTAAATATCGCGATTTTTACGAGCAATCCCATCAGCAAACCAGCTAATTTGTGAATAAAGTGGCCAAGGAAAACGCACAGATCATGCGCCCTGTGAAATTTCGCTGGTTGCTGGCGGCGAAGTGCCCGGAAAATGGATTGTTTATGTGCGGAGTCTAATCGGTGGATTGATTACTTTTCTTGTAGGGTCGCGTCCGAACCAAGACGATTAAGAAGGCCGCCAAGGTCATAATCGAGAAGTACTACACGCGTCTGACGCTGGACTTCCACACCAACAAGCGCATCTGCGAGGAGGTGGCCATCATTCCCACCAAGCCCCTCCGCAACAAGATTGCCGGGTAAGTTTCTGGACGGGATTACCCGATGCAGGGTGTGTGTGTGTGTGCCGTCCGGAGTACAATGAATGATTGGGGATCAGTGGGAATTTCGACTAGATATCTTGTGTTGTGTTAGGATATTGAATGGGTGGGTGTCTTTTACGGTGTATAATTTATTCATTCATATTTAATTATTTTTTGTAAAAGGATAATCTTATATCGCCCATTTATGACACAAAATGATTCCTTATATGAATGTTTTTTTATGTTCTGTAAAAAGATGCAACATGAAACTGGAAATAATGTAATTCTTTGTGAGCAGTTTCTGTAAAATGTACAAAAAAGTAATCAAAATTAATTCTCCCAGAGATAGTTTGTCATATGCTTAAGTATTTGGAATCAACAATGTTGTGGGGCTTACAAAAATGTATTAGCTTAAATGATGATTATTTTACAAATGTTTGTAATGGCTATGATAGTAAGCCAATAAAGTAGTTAAAATTATTCAAATTAAATATGGTTCCTAGGTATGGTTAAAATTATTCATTGGGTCTCTGCAAACCGCACACACCTCTAACAAACGACTGTGATTCAGCATTCAATAACCATTTGTTTAACCCTTTCAGTTATGTTACCCATTTGATGGGTCGTCTGCGTCACTCCCAGGTGCGCGGAATCTCCATCAAGCTGCAGGAGGAGGAGCGTGAGCGTCGCGACAACTACGTCCCTGCCGTCTCGGCCCTGGAACAGGACATCATCGAGGTCGATGCCGATACCAAGGAGATGTTGAAGCTGCTGGACTTCCACAACATCCGTGGCCTGCAGCTGACCAACCCCAACACCAACAACTTTGGTCGTCGCAACTAACTTTTTTCTATAGCGTGAAGATGATGATGTTCTGATTGATTTTGCATGGAATCACAATAAACAACTTGTGTGAACTGCATTTTGAAATATGTGTGTTTCTAATTGCGCTTGTAAATGGATACTGTTTTCAAAATAATGGGATTTTGATTGTCGAACCTGCAGAGAGCTTTGTAATTTATAATTTTGTTTAGAATTTAAAAATATCAAGTCGGAATAGGTTTTAATCCCTTCTTTATTTAGTAAGAGCTTGATTAAGAAGCTTAACAGATTAATATCACAGGCTATATTATTAATAGAGAATAACTCGGAGATCAGGTAAATCAAGGAAAGTAATGGTTTCTGGTTTCTTTCATTCACCAATCGGATATAGAAGATTTTTTCTTTCCCTCGTAATTCGATTCAAAGCCACAACCTGGGTTTCAGTTTCTAATCTTTATTCGCATTCGAATGAAAAATACTGTAGACATGCACGTATATGTAAATGTGTGTATATATATATTCAATCCATAAATAAATGGGTTTGTGTATTCGTTCCTATACAGACGATATATAAAAGATATTCTCTACGAGTGCACAATATGTAAATCTAAGCGTGTACACAGATACAAGTTATGTTATGTGTATGTATGTATATATATTTGTATTTGCTTTTGCATTATGTATATGAAGTTGTGATTGTGCCCGCCGGTTTTAAGACGATACTGCCGCCACAATAGGCGCAGCCTGATCCTGGGTTGGTCTGCGCACCGGATTGCGCAGAACCAGCTCCGAATCCTCGGAAATGATGGGCAGTGCGTGCATCCAATGGTAGTTGATCAAGTGGCTGATGCTATCGAAGATGCGATCTTTGGTGCGAACCACGCCCTCTGGATCGATCAGCAGCAGATGCTTCGGCGTCTTGCCCTCCAACCCAGTTAGGACGTACTGGCCGCGCTTCCCCTGGGACTCGCGCACCAGGAAGTCGCCATCCTGCTGCAGCAAACGCTCGGCTATCGGTCGGGAAATGGCAGCATGGAACCATATTTCGGCAGTGAGAGGACACTGCGGGCCATCGAAGACATCCCGTATGGGTCCGGCGGAGGAGGGTGTGGCCTGTAAAAGGTATTTTACATCATTTAAAAGAATGTCAAGGAAAATACTCTCAAAGAATCCCACCTGCAAGGGGTCGAAGTGCCCCAGGGCCAGTTTATTCGTTGTCTGATCGGGCGGCGGGGAGTTGAGGTCGATTAGGTTGCTACTTAGACGATCGCGCGGCTTCTTCAGATTGAGCTGGGCCACGCGTGGGGCATGTGGTTGGAGCGGATGCTGCTGCTGCTGGTCGGGCAGATCCGGGGGCAGTTTATTGGGCAAGTCGTTGTAGTACTCCTTCATATTCTCCTTGCAGCTCTGGTTGATGTTGCAATCCGCCGAGGGATCGTTCAGTCTGCTCAGGGCATTGAATCTCAAAGCAAAGGCCTTGCCGATGGTCACGATCAGATCCTCGCTTTGACCACCGGCACACTCCAGGACATAGCAGGCACGCCACTCATCCTCGTTCTTGGCTATGTAGGCCAGGAAGTCCAGGGTGTCATTGTCCCCGCCTGAGGCGAAGGATATCCGCGGCATATTGTGATTGGCAATAACCTCGCCCGACTCCACATTGCTCAGGCTTAGAGCCCGACTCGAGACATTGATGATGATGTTGGTCCCGGCGTGCTGCATGCTGGGACGATCCGAGATGAAGTTGCACAGGCGGCGCTTGCCGGCGGACTTCAGACCAGCTGCTTCGCACACCCGATTGATGCACTCCCTGGAAACACACATACCACCACTATTATACACATCTGAATAACAAAATGTGCTGTTGACTCACCTAGCCAGCTGGGTGCGCGTCTCAAAGTCCAGCGATTTCATTGAGGTCTTGACCTCAACGCATCCCGTATAGCGCACATTGAATGCAACTCCCACGCCCATTATGACGTCGTCCGGATAGATGCAGCCGTCGCTGGTGGCTCCGTTTCCGGACCCGTATCCGGAGCCCGAACCGGAACCGCTGCGCTGGCCGGCGTCGCCATTCTTCGGCATTTGTGCGTTGTGTGCTTCGGAGGACTTCACAGCTTCCTGTCTGGGATGGTGAGTGTCCTTTTCTATTTGTTATTCTTGTAAGTCGGATTACTCAAGGTGTGACCGTAGCCGCAATGGTGTGGCTGCATTGTAACAATGGAAGTGTGACCGCAGCTGGCGCAGGTAACGATAGTTTGGACAGGGGTGGAGCTGGGCGCTAGCTAGGTTTAATTGGGGTTGCTTTTAATTATAAAACTAAATGGTTTATGGTTGTTAATAATTTATTTCTTTTATTAAGTTCGTAGATTTCGGAAATATTCATAAATTATTTGAAAAATATCGTAATTGGTAAGCGTTACCCTAAAACATTTATTTAAATCCGTATTAAAAGGTTTATGTCACATTAAATTCCGTTTCATTTCAGTGAATAAGTACAATTAATTCACAAATTAATTGATAAAATAATGACTTTTAGCTGAATTAACATTAAAAATATGTTGAAGTACCATTTTTAGAACCGATATTTGCCAACTATCGGATTCACGAGTACGCATAGAAAACGAGGGAGGAAGTAACGCGAGAGCACGAAAGAGAGAAAATGGGAGAGGGAAAAAAGCTCTCTGGACGCGGCAGCAGAGTCTTCTTCTTCTTTTTTCTTCGCTTCTATTTTCAATCGAAATTTGGAAATTGGTGTGTTCGGTGTGTTGAGAGCGGATAAAAGATATATAACGGGCAAACAAAGTGCGAATAACATAACCACGGCTTAACCGAACTCCGGCTCTTCTTGTAACCAATCCCCCGCTAAGCTAACAAACACACGCATCCACAGCAAACTTAGATACAACATACAGCCCAGCCGATGAATTATGTGTTAAAAAAAAACACATAAATACAGAAGTAATTGAAGTATATGTTAATAAGTCAGATATTTGGGTGTAGTTAATATTTTGGACGGAAATATATAAATTCCAAAATCGATATAAAAACGCCGCGAGTGTTTTTTTGGTGCGCGCCAGAGTGAGATAGATAGAATAAACACGCCCGCATCGCAACGCGCAGCATCCGCCGGAGTGCAGCAGACAAAAAGCCGGATTGCAGTTCATCCAAAAGGTACGCGACTCGACACTGGAAACTGGAACTGTCTTCGAGATACATTTTCGCAGTTCAAGCCCTCCCCTGAGATTGTTATTTTATTGTTGCGGTAAGCTTTCTGTTTCTGTTTACGTTCGCTCGGTTTATTTCTTTGCCACATTATATTTCCATTCCGCTGCCCACCGCTTTCGCGTTCGTGAGGCAGCCGTGTGGCTCAGTGAGCATAGTTACTCATAAATAAAACATCTTTACGTCATGCGAGCTCTGAAGTCATTGCTCAAAGACACCAGCGGCCATGCAGATAAGGTTCAAAAGTCGTGCCCCAAACCAGTGACTCATTTGCTTGGTACTTATAGGGGACTTCAAAAGTCCCTCGTTCCCAAAGAGGTTTCACTTGAAGGAACTTTGGAATGAAAATCATTTCAACTTCACTTACTCTTATTGTAAGCAATAAAACCCTGAAGATATAATAATTTAGTTAATGAGCTATTAAAGCTTTCCCCATAAGTGCTTTGCTTTAATGACATTTATAGTGAAAGTTCTATAAAAGGTTTCTATAAAAGTTCTATAACCACAATAAAATGTTTTTTTTTAAGTGGATTTTGGACCGAAATTGATTATACTGTTAAATCCCTAAAGATATTAATTTATTTAATGATGCGATCACATTTCTTGCCTAAAAGCTGCATCTGTATTTTTGAGACAAGCCCCAAAAGTCGTGCCCCAAGTGAGTGAGTCATTTGCATGGCATGTACAGTGAAAATTCAATAATTATAACTACATTTATTTTAGGGGATATCAAAAAGGTTCTATTCATTTCCTAATGACGATAAATAAATAGATTTTTATTCAAATTAAAAGCTTTAAATCAGTTTTCTGATTCTGGGCATGCATATTTCCAAAATGGATCTTTGATTAAATAAAATTATACCGTAGCTCTCATTAACGCCATAGGGAGTAGAAATTCCATTTAAGCCCCGTTCATTAGCCATCTGATCTCATCAATTCCTAAAGGTTCTCGTCAGCCTCTGCTACTGCTTTCTTCCCATTTGCCGACCAACTGCAGCCTGGCCTTAATTCACGCCTCTTTGCGTTTGAGCGGCAGTCGAATCACGCCTAATATGGTCCACATTTAAGCTGGCCCAAAGCGTTTCCCGCTGCCAATTAAACACGATGACGTTGACCCTCAAACCACCCGTTCCAGTCGTTTCATTCATTCATTCATGGTTTACCGCCCGTCGAAAGCGCCCACACTTCGGGTTCGGCCTTCCTTATTTTTTTCGCTCAACTTCATTGGAGCTCGATTACAGCAATTGATAATTGCTGTGTGGGAGGCGTTGTTTTCTGGTTTAAACGGCTTATGGAGCCGCTAATTGCTGGCACCTTTGGGCCGAAATCGAAAGGAAATCAAGCCCAGGCTGTTCTGCGGTGGAAAACAAAAGCAAAGCTGCTTGGCCAAACAGGAAAATTATAATGTAATATGCCTCGGACTTTGATAGTTGAATAATACAGGTTTTTTATTTATTCTTTTCATAAAAATTATGTTTTCTTTTTTCACCAGTATTTTCTGGCTTTAAGATTTGATTAAACAAAAGAAAATTTGGTTGTAAAACCGGTTTCTCAAATGGCTGAAAACTTTTGGATTATCTACCAAATGATGTCACCTTTGTTTTGAATTTTTTTTAAATTACAAAATAATGTACCGCATTAACCCAAATATAGCATATTAACCCACAAAGTGATTTCTGATTATCTAAAGACATTTCTGTGACCCTTATAACTATTCACTGGGAATGCTTTCTTTTTTGTTAGCTTTTGTGTATGCTTACAATTTCCACTTTGCCACTATTCAGAGTGTTCTAACTGCTTTTGAAGGCGTGTAATTTTAACTTTTGGGCTGTAATTATTAAACTTTATGGTTGAAAAATTAGAAGACAAAAGCAAAACCGTTCTATACTTGGGCTTAATTGACGAAAATAGATAACTTTCTAATCTGTTGTAAGAGGTGGCTGACCTTACATTAGTTTTAGTTACCAAATGCACGATAATTAACATTGGCAGTAATTGCTGCTAAAAGCCTTCAAATATTTGAGCTTTAATTGGATTACCTAATTGATGTAACCCAATTGATAGGTTTTTTAAACCTATCGAATGTACTAAAAACTAGTTAAGTTTAAAAGGGAAAATAAAAATTGCTGGAAAGTTTATTTTTTTTTTTTTTAATAACTACTTTATATTGATTTATTATCTTTTGTTTTTCATAAGCCGTCGGCTTAAAATCGTAAATCTTACAACTTCAATTTACTTTATTTCTTAATCGGTTTTTTATTTTTATTTACACACTTACCTTTAATAACAGCTCGCTATTAACCAGTTTACCCGTTGTTATTATAATTTATATCGTTAAAAGTTACAACGTGCAGTAAACACAGTTTTCTAAACCATTAAAACACTGATAATGTATTTTTCTTTGTACTTTATTTACTTAAATTGTTGTATAAGGGAATTGCTTTCTTTTTAATGTAACATTTTTGTGCATTTTTTATTTGCCACTTTATTTTTCTTATAACGGGAATTCTGGCAATTAAAGTTAAAATATTAAGTTGTTTTTCAATACATCAAACTGTATTAATTTATTTGCTGCTTAAGTTTTCTTTCAACGGAAATGTTCTCTATTTAGTTTTAACATTTTCCTCACTTCATCACGAGGCACCCTGTAACATTACATTGTGAGCTGCGGGGTTAACAGCGCTCTGTTAACCGGGCAACAGCTAAAAGTAACGATGTGCAGTATCATTGTTTGTTTTCCATAATTTTACTAGATATTTTTATTGTTTGCATATATAGAGGCAATTGCTAGCCTTAGAACTACTAGTACATACATAACTTTCACACACTACGAGCTATAACACGTTGCATTTTCATTTTTGTTTCAAATACTAAATTCGCCACCACAGTGCACCCTCTCTTTTCTCTCTTTTGTTCGGTTAAAATCGTTATTATTCACTCTGACCGATGAGCTGCTCAAAGTCCGTTACGTAATATTGCGCCCGTCGGTAGACCTCCGGTCGGACCACATTGCCTCCGAAGCCGATGAAGTAGTTGGCTGGCGGCACAGCCTCCAGATCGGTGGCTCCGTCTCCGATCATGGTAATCAGCGAGTCTTCACTGTACTTCTGTTTGATCATGGAAATGGCTTCGGCCTTGCCCCCGGAACGCGAGGTGGGTTGGGTGATATCAAAACTGTCGTATTCACCCAGGTAGTCGAAGAGCATTTTGTTGGCATAGACATTGCCGAGGGGTATGCCCAGTTCTGTGGCCACAGGAGCTATCAGGCAATCGAATCCTCCGGAGATCAAATACACTTGCTTCCCTTCGCTCTTGAGGTGGTTGACGAAACGCTTCACATTTTTCGTCAGTGTACTGGGACGCTCGCTTATGAAATCTCGCACTTGCTGCTGCGTCGGCCGAATGATGTTCAGGCGTATTTTGAGGGCATCCTGGAAGGTCATGGCCCCGCCCATCGCCTCCTTGGTGACGCGCGCCACCTCCGTACCCTTGCCGCAGTATTCGGCCAGCTCATCGATACCCTCCTCGCAAATCACCGTGGAGTCGACGTCGAAGCAAATGATCTGCGACTGCTGGATGACCTTGGCCGCCAATTGGGCCTGTTTGGGTGGTGTTATGGCCGAGGCCACGGTGGTCTTGGCCGCTCCTCCGGTGGTGCCATTGCCATTGCAGCTCAGCTGTTTGCTGATGATGCTGTGACCATTTGCTGTAGCTGCTGCTGCAGGACGCGCCATGCTCAATACCGAACCGCTCATCTTGACCGGCGTGCACGTTGTGTGTGGGTGACTTTCAGGTTTTTTATGCTTGTCTGCTCTTATGATTTTGACGTAAAAGCTCTTGGCTCTTACGTTGCCGCTTTGTTTGGCCTTTGGCGCTTCGGAAATTTTCCGCTGCCGAAATAACGCTTCTTTTTGTGTATCTCTTGCGTTGTGTGCTTTTTCTCGTTAGCTGGTTTTTCTTCTTTTTTTTGTTTCGCACACGCGCTGAGCGTTTCTCTGTCTCCAGTCAGCTGTTTTTTGTTTTTGTTTGCCTCTGATAAGTTGGGGGGCCTTGCTTTTGGTTTGGTTTGGTTTCGCTTTTCCGCACTAATCGGTGTCAGACTGGTCGCGTTGAGTTGCGTTTTTCAAGTGACTCGACAGCTCTCGATCGCCCTTTTAAGAAAACTCGCCCGACGCATACAAGCGCAGTTTCTCTCTGTCGGCTCGGTTCTCTCCGCTCTCTCCCCCGCTCTCTTCACACTGACCACTGATCGAACGATAACAGGCGAGCATTACAAGCTGCAGGGGCGGGATCCTGGAAGTATTTGAGGGGGATTTTCCAGGGGAGAGCGTTTCCGTCAAGTGTTTTTGAAATACCTATTTTAATATTGAAGTAATTTCTATAATTAATATCTTATTATTACAATATATTAACCAAATATTAACTCTTTGGATGATTTAATAATTAAAGAACCCTGTTTAATCGATTTTAATAAATATCCAATATATACTAATAATATTCTAGCACCCAATTACACCCTTTTGTAAACCAAAGTAGGTGTTTATGTGAGGTGTAAATTATAGTTATCAAAAAAGAGGCTTAACCACTCGAGCCCCCCTTCCATGCGCCCATGAAAGAGAGAGACAGCTTGGGTGTATTTGGTTCATTCACAATTGTTTTTCTTGCTCCTATCCAAATGGTGAGTTCACACCGACTTTGCGGTCACCTACCAAGTCTTATTTATCCAAGAATTACGCTCAATTCTCGCTTAATCAGTTTCAATTGAGGAGTGAATCCCGTTGGCTGGTGAACAAGAACCTTTGCACCCACCACGTGCTGCTTTCATGTGGCAGTGTCCGATAATCGCAAAAAAAAAAACATAAACATAAGGAAAAAGGAACAATTATGAATGGCTGTCATTAAACCCGCGACACTTGAGTGCTTAGGAGAACCGCTTGGAACTGGATTCTCAAACGGAGTCTTATCATCGGTGGCACCATTAACACTGGCCGATGATTAACAGGGGACAGGGTTTGGTTTTGTGGCTAGACATCGGAAGACTACCCCAAAAATTATCGCCAAAAACATAAGTGTGGCTTTATGACCCGGTACTAGGAACTGTTCTGGTAAAATTCGGATTGAATTAAGACCTTTAATCTACCAAAGGTTGTATGATTCGAAATTCATTATCTAGTTGGATATAAAAAACGCTTTAAAAAGTATTGATTAGATGATTTATTTTAAGATTAGATATACAAGAATAATTAAAAACAAAGTATTATCTGACAGTTATGATCATGACTTATTTTTATACCCTTGCAGAGGGTATTATAATTTTGACCAGAAGTTTGTAACACAGTGAAGGAGACGTCTCCGACCCTATAAAGTATATATATTCTTGATCAGCATCACCAGCAGCGTCGATATAGCCATGTCCGTCTGTCCGTCTGTCTGTCCGTCTGTCGGTTGCTATGTAAGCTAGTCCCTCAGTTTTAAAGCTATCGGACTGAAACTTTGCACCAACCCTTCAATCTGTTGCAGTTAGTATATAAGTCGGAACGGCCGGAATCGGAACACTACATCACATAGCTGCCATAGGAACGATTGGGAAAAAGTGTCATAAATTCGCCATTTTTAAAGTTAATAAATTTATTTCTTAGAGAGCTATATTAAATGATTATTTTAACATATCCTGAAAGTTTCATCAAAATCGGGCCACTATATCCTATAGCTGCCATACAAACGATCAAACAGTTTGAAGGCAACTGGTCTGCAAGGGTATTCTAAGCTTCGGGTACCGAAGCTAGCCTTCCTTTCTTGTTTAAATGTTGTTTTGAAATGGAATTTTAACAGCATTCTTATCAGCGTAGGGTGTTTTTCTGCGTGTTTAATCTGATCTGTTTTGCCGTACTTTCTTTTTGGTATTAACGCTTAATCACTGATGTGGAAAATAACCCAAATCCCTACTGATTACTGCCGGTGTAAGCTGGAGGTATTTTTATACCCGCGGGCTTTAAATTGAACCTAGCATGATCAGATTTTGATATTCTGATGCAATTCTGTGCTAGCCTTACGTTATAGAACGTAAGAAAACGAACTCTCTTCTGCTCTCTTGATTCTTCTCGATGGAGTCTGTTTGTTTGTGCAACTCTTCTCGATTGAGTCTGCTTGTTTGTGTAACTTTACTGCCTCTCCAGCAATTAGATACAAAATAAATAGCAACAAAGCGAGGCGCGTGCAATGCAAGCGACAAAAACAACAATCAACAAATGCAATTGAAATTCTCCCCCTTCGGCTGCGGTTTCTTGTTTTTGTTGTTATCGTTGCTATGGCAATTTTTTTCGCTATTGTAGAATAACAAGTTGTTTTGACCGTTCGCGATCGTTCGTAAACAGCGAAAAACAGCAAAATAACAGGGCGGCTAGACCGCAAACGCAACCGCAAAATGTATTTCATTGCCACCGTTGATGAGAGGTTATCGATAACGATAAATGCCACGCAATGCGTGCAGGCACATTCATGCATATTTAAAGCTCGCCTCGGCCAACGACTTCCAACTAAACAAAGCCGCAAACATTTGATTATTTTTAATTGTCGTTGCCTTGAGCGACGAAGAACCAAGAAAAAGTCACGGGGGAAAACTGTCCCGAACACACCTGTACTGTTACCTGAGCCTGTCAGCGGCTGCGGCACCTGTCGTTTGTCGTAGTTCGTTTGTCGTTTCAGTTTGAGTTTTCCCTTGGCAACTCAACCCATCTTGGGTTTTTGGGTTTAGTTCCTTTCGGGTTTGCATTTATCGATTGACCTTGTTGCTGCATAAATTTCCACCCAATGTCCATTTCGCTTCCATTTTGTTTTTTACCGGAGGACATTGTACAAACAAAATATAGAGGTAGGCTCGTCACCTGATCCCAAAAACGAAGGGCCAAGTACCTGAACAGCCTGATTTATTATGCCCATTGAGCCAATGGCGCGATAATGGTTTCTAATTTACCAAAAACAGTCAAGCTTCTGTTTAAAGTTTTTGTACAGAGTAGTTTTTATTATATAAATTACTTCACAGGAGATTTTAAAGCCAACAATATTTACACATAAAAAAAACGAAAATATTCCAGTCTTAATAAAAGTAGTCAAATACTTACTTTAATATGCTCTTTTAAGTTTATAATGATTGTACAGTTATATGTACATACATATGTATTATTAAATTCTATTGCTATTCAAATAGCAAAATTAGAATATGTACATATGTATGTATGAAGGAAGTTCAATTATATTGTCATTTAAATTGCAATATTTGCAGCCATAGAAGTTCGCCTGTGTATCCCATTTATAGCAACATGGAATTTAGTGAGGCAGTTGACAGTAGCTTGGTAATTGAGCCCCCAACCACGCCCACAATTGCCGCCGCCCAAAAGCCATTATATAAAATTATAAAAAAAAAACATATTAAAATGGAAAGCTTGCATAATGACGCGACATTTTGTGGGATTGTTTTTCCAGCAGACAGCTGATAGGCACGGCTTAATAATACAATTTTAATAGTAAATTGCTATGTTAGGCGCAGACTCAAGGCCGAGTAATTTCAGTATTTATTTTCATCACCCGGCAGCCGATTAATGGGAAATGTCTACTTTCATTATTGTTTTTATTAATTTAGTGTCTGCACCTCTTGATTCTCGATTGATTTGTTTGTTTCAATCGCTTTCAGCCGTTGTTTCCAACTCGATTTGTTTTTGTTTTTGTCGCTGCTTTCAGCTGTCTGCTGATTAACGGTTATACTATATGAAATGGGACGATCCCCTTCTCAAATGGTGCGCCTCTCCTCCAACACCCTTGTTGTTTACGGGTGCTGCACGCGATTTTAATTCCGCTGATTACTCTCTCACGCTCTTACACACACACACACCTTCGTGAGAGACGACAAGCTCACTTGACACATTTACAAGTGGAGCAAAATGGGGAGCACAAGAACTGCACTCTTTTTCTCGCTCTCCCTACCATTATGGTGCGTGGTTGGTTGGGTTGCCTTTGTTGCTTTTCTTTGGTTTTGTCGTCTTGTATTTTTGTTTTGCATCGCTTGCTTTGAATCATCAACTCGTAAACAGTTACAAAGTGAGCTGATTTCGTCGTATGGCAACCAACCAACGTCAACGGTTGCAAATAAACAACAGCAAATGCAGCAATAACAAAAACATTAACAATCCTCTTTGCTGGGGGCCATGCACATGCATGTACAGTGGAGCCTCCATAAATTAACTGCAGTTACCAGACAAATTTAAGTTATTTAAGTTTTGATTTGACTATTTATTTTCATTGCTGATGTTTTAAAATTACCTTAATATTAATACTATAAAAATAATTTGTATATGAACGCTGTTAAAATCATGAGGTAGATGTTGTAAAATCGGTATTATAAGTAGTAAAAATAGGAGTAGCAGAAAAGTACAAGTAGAGGTGGTACAAGTAATAGTAGTAGATTGTGGTAGTAGTAGTAGTAGATTAGTTACATGAAATAGTAAAACCATTAGTAGATTAAGTCGTACTATAAGTTTCAGTTACTATAAGTACATACTACTAAAAGTGATTAGAAGATATTAGTAGAACTGAAGTTCTCAAACTCAAGTCAATGGATTTCTTTCCCGTTTCAAGAAAGTTCCAGTTACTGAAACGGTACTGTATGCGTTCCTGTTGATATGGAAAAATGAATAGAAATGAAACACGTCATTTGCCGACGATTGCTTTTCTGCTTTTACTGTTGCTGTTGCTATCGCCGCTCTGGTGGAAACTCGAGCAGCGACGTCGTTTAACTTTTCCTCTGACAAAATCGTTGAACAATGGGAAAAAGTTTTGCCATGCCCGCCCCTTCAAATGTAATTACAAGGCAGCTCTGTTATCGTTCTGCTCTGCTCTGCTCAGAGAGTTCGTTGCTCTCGCAAATTAACAATGCATTGTAATAGCTATAGTTATAGTGGCATGCAAGCGACTAGCCTTTCTTCGTCCTGACAGCCGCGCCCACCAGAAACGTAACGTTTCCTGCTGCTGCTGCTGCAGTATCCCTGTCAATGCACTTCCCCGCCCAAAAAAACGCAACAGTTTCGATTGTAATCCGAGTCTAATGCGGTGATTTAGGTCAACCGGCAGGCAAGCAGGCAACAACCGTATTCAGTCGGTAACAGAAACAGAAGCAAAACAAATGCTATTGAGGCTTTGCCCCCAAAGAACACTGCAAAAAAATGAAAGCAAGGCAGACTGTTTAAATTGATTTATTTCATTTTATTTATTACCATTTATTTGCTTAAAATACTAACTTTTTTGGAATCGTTTTTGGCATAATACAGTTCTACAATTTATTGTATTTATTGAAACATTTATTGTTTATTTTATTACCTAAATTATATATCATATAACATATATCAGAAATTGTTAAATTTGGAAATAAGAGAATATAAAAAAGCTTTCAATTACCAAAGAACTACTCCTTCCTTCCATTGAAATTGTGGATTAACACTTAACTACTTAAATATATTTAAATGTGATGTTAATTGAATATACTGTATACAAAAAATATATACTGTACAATATTGTACTGTAGATTAGGAAACAAACTTTCGAGTGTACACGTGTGGGTTTCCATCTGCTGAATCATTCCCAAAGGCGAACAATGATGAGCTCGATTGCATGTGCAGTGATTCCCACAGCTCCACTCAATAGGCAAAAAAACAAAAAAAAAGAACCTAAAGCTAAGCCCCCTGAATCAGATAATGAAATCGTTTGTGCATCGCTTTCGTAACGCTCCATTAAATTCGCATTTCTCAATTTCCGAATTGCAGGGGCCGCACACAAAAAGCACACAAACGCTTAAATTAGCCAAAGACAGCGCGGGAAGAACAATCGAGTGATCATGGTGGAATTCCGGTTCGACATAAAGGGACTGTTCCCGCAGCCAATTATCAAGGTGACATCGAATCTGCTGCCGCACACCTTTCGCGGCGATCGGCGTCTGTGCTTGTGAGTATTGAAATTGTACGCGGAGTGGTGGGATCTTGTCCAGGATCAATCCGACTAACCGATACGCTTTCCACACTTACCCCCACTCACCCCAACCGCATGCGCGCAGGGATGCCACCTCCAAGATGTCGGAGATCATCGACCGTTTGGGCGAACTCTCGGCCACGGCGCAGGGCCTAAACAAGCCGGTGACCACCGCCCAGCGTTTGCGGATGTCCGAGAACCAGACCATCTATATCCTCGCAGATACCGAAGCGGGAAACAAGTAAGTTGAAGGCTAAGAAAGACTGCATTTGAGTACGGAGACTTTGAGATACCAGTAACTCATTTGCAGGAATACTTACAATTTTAATAATTGAAATAATTAATCAAAGCCATTAGAGAACTCAAATCTTTAAGATACTCTTTACTTAATTGCACGAATGTAAGCAATTACAATTTCAGTAACTTGGTTCTTACTTTAACCGTTAACCTCTTAAAGTAAGTTTCCCATAATCTTCAAACAAGAAAACCGTCAGATGACTCTTAAATAATTACTATTAAAACTCATACTTTGTTTATGGCTTCCACTACAATTAAAAGTTTTTAGCTCTATAAAAACAAAGTCATTTTCATAAAAAATGTATTTGAGTTATTACGTTGGTTAGAAATCAATTCAAACGTAAATGAAAGAATCATAAAATATATAGTACTTTCAGAAAATTCACGTGTTAAGTTTCCGTTAATGCCATAAATAATATCGTAAAAGTATTTTTTTCCATTTACCTTTACTCTTAAGGTATTCTGTGGTTTTATTACTAAAAGTCATGACTCTTTTACGGCCACGAAATAAATCTATATTTAGTTCGTGATTCAATCTTTAAATGAAATTTAAGTTAATTCTCTCCTGGAAATACGTTAAATATTGGAAAACTAAATGCAGTATTTAAAAATATATTTCAGTGGATCCGTTGAGGGTCTCCTTAAGGTTGGCACCAAGGATCTCTACCTGTTCGACGAGACCGGTCAGACGCGCAAGGTTGAGAATGCTCCATGCATTCTGGACTTCTATGTTCACGAGTCCCGTCAGCGTGCCGGTTTGGGCAAACGTCTGTTCGAGACAATGCTGGCCGAGGAGCAGTGGAACCCGGTCAAGTGCTCCGTGGACAAACCGTCCGAGAAGCTGCTGGGATTTTTGAGGAAACACTATGGGCTGGTGCATACCATTCCGCAGTCAAACAATTTCGTGTTGTACGAGGGATTCTTTGGTACACCATCTAATGGACACGGCAACGCCCAGTCGCCCCACCACGGCCGGAACAATGGAATGCACATCACAAACAGGTGTGTGGGGTGCGGTGGGGTTGAGTTTTGGGGGAGAGTTGGGGCGTCTCCTTTCCTGGCGCAGTCCATGGCAATTAAGGCGTAGCTTTCTTTGCTGCCGTTGTTGTCGCTGCAGCAGGAAACATTTCACTTTCGGGCCAGCCTTTGTTGGCCACTTCGCTTGGCCCCAATTTGCATATCGGCCAGTGTATGCAAATCGGACTTAACGGGTAGATTTGTTTGTTTGTTTGCCAAAGGAAGCCTGGTCAACGCCGGTCGATAAGGCTCCTCGGGCTGAGTTGATTAATAGCTTTGCTTTAAATCGCTTTAATGGTGGCCTGTTGCTTGCTCTGCTCTTAATCCTCTGAATACCTCTGCATGTAAAAGAAAGTGGAATTTTAATAATTGAATAACGAGCCTTTATTCTCCGTTTAATTCATTTTTTTCCAAAATTAAAATATATTTATAATTATTAATACAAATTTGCTTGCTTTCAAAAAATCGAATGGGTATTCAGAGATTTAACATAACTATGCTTTTCATAATCTAAGTCACTAATGATGGTCTCTATCCACATGTCCACATGTCGCGCCTAACTGATAACCAATGATAACCAACTACGATAACTCATCATCGAACAACAACATCAATCAACAGTCCTAACACACAGCTCTTTGGTGCTACTTACCTGGGCGAGGATTCTAACCGCCGTCGTGCCTCCCAGCAGCAGAATGCTCCGAATGTCCTGCTCCAGCAGATAACACAGATCTCTCCGTCCGGACGTTACGGGGCCCGTCGTCCCACCTGCAGCATGGCCGAGGTACTGAAACACTCTTAATACCCTGTAAAGATTGCTTCTGGTTTTATATTTTTACTGTAACTATTTCCCAATTTTTCTTTACAAATTGGATCTTTTTTTATGGAATCTAGAAAATTAATAAAATATTTTAGACCATATTAGATAAAGAAGAAATTTATATATGTTTATGGTTACATAATACATACATACATTACATAATTCCTTAATTTTTAAATTATCATTCATCCATTTAATTCATCACAAATATACAATTATGTTGTACCATATAATAGACTAAATATATACATAGAATAGAATAAAAGAAGACTATTTATAAGCATTTAGATTAATTTACATTAATTATAGTCTGTTAATATAGTTAATTATTATTTACTAGTAGTTCTTTCGTCGAAAAATCTCCAATCAAGTTGGCTTGGCTCCGGTCTCTCGAAACTGTCAAATGCCATATTGTCACATCGATCCGGTTTTACATCAGTTCAAATTTATACTTGCTAGCATTCGGAGCTCGCTTTTCACTTACAATATAAATATATATTTTTTTATATTGTTTTATAAGTGCCAAACACATTACCCGAGTTTCGTCGCGATTTGTGCCAAGTTTTTCGTGCGGATAACTAATTTCCAGTGATTTAATTTATGGATGCCAAACGTAGTAATGCCCACGTGGCACGCCAAGGCGGAGGCAATCGTGCATCCAAGACGAGCGTGGCTGTAAGTTGGTCAAATAGTACTCCCTCTTCGAGGTGATCTTAAGATGTGTGTGTGTGTGTTTTTTTTGGTTTGTAGTCACGCCATGGTGGTGGAGGTGGTGGTGCTGGTGGAGGAGATGCTGTGGCTCGCAAGCAGGTCAGCCAGGTCAGCCTGACCCCCAGTCAGTCGAGGAACCAGGATAATGTGAGCTGTCCTTGGGAGATCTCTTAAACAACTCACTTATAAACCCCCATCACAGTCGCGCAAGAGCCCCTTGGATGCTTTGAGTCGCAGTGGCGTTGTCCGCAACCAGGATCCCTTCCAGCGTCGCTCTGGCTTGCAGGATGTGGATGAATCTTTCCTGGCCTCCAATGCTTTTGCTCGCCCATCGCGAGTGCGCAACTCTGGCCTGGACCGGGAGGTCCTGCCTCAATCGGTTCCTGCAGGAGTCCCGACTGGTCAGATGAGCTCTGCGACTGTGTCCGGGCAACCGCAGGTGGACCCCATTCAACAACAACAGCAGATGCCCCCTCAGCAGCAGCAGCAACAGCAACAGCAGCAGCAGCCACCGGTGTGTGCTGTGCCCTCCCAGCAGCAGATGCAGCAGCAATACATGCAACAACCGGCTGCCGGGCAGCCCACCCGAATGGAGCCATTTCCAATGGGACGGGCTCATGGCCACCAGCAGCATCAGCAGCAGCAGCCGCAGCCGCAGCAACCAGCGGTCTTTGAGCAGCAGCAGCAGCAACCGGAAGTACAATCGCAGAATAAATACCAGCAGCAGCCTCAGCAAGGATACGTAAATATAAAAGGATTCCTTAGAAACCTAAAACTACACACACCTGATCCACAGCCATCAGCCGGCGGGGCTCCAGCTGCAGGAGTGCCGTCTGGAGCAGCTAGTGGATTGGGATCAGGGCCAATTGGAGCGGCACCTGCAAATCCTGCTGCGAACAGGGAAGCTGGTGGAGGAGCTGCAGCACCTCCGGATGCCGAAATGTGCACCACTTGTCCCAACTGCCAGACCACAATTTATTTAGTGCGCTCTCCAGAGATGGGTAACGGCGACGGCGGTTCGCCCATACAGTGAACACCCATGTTAGGCTGCGCACCAAAATTCAAGTCGAACTCAAATCCCAAATTGTTTGGGCATCACACTAGTTACATGGAAACCCACACAGTTTGTTTTAACCGAGAGACGTACTTTAAAAAACATTTGGATTGTTACCTCGGCAGTTATTTGAGGTTCAATTAAATTAAATGTAATCAAAATCCAATCAGGTCTACACAATCACAAAGAAACAATTACTCTGTGGTTTGTCAATGAGTTCAATAATAAAACTTTGAGTTGAATACAAATATAATATAGGATAATTATTAAATGAATCACGGAATCAATTAATTTCATGCTTCAATATCCCTAATTCGTGAAATGTAAATAATTGTTGTCATAAGTATTTTTGGGAATCATTTAGAATTTTAGAACATCAGAAATATTCCTAGCTAAGAATATTTTTAAAATACATACCATATTTCATTTACATATCGTATCAACAATATTCGTCGTTCATTGAACCTCCTCACCCAAAGAACATATATCCGAACACATATCCCGTATCTAAATCTCCATTAATTCATGGTGTCAGGTCTTTAAATTAAAGCTTTCACGGTGTATGTGCCAAGTGAAATGTGTTTGTTGAACTTTCACTTTTCCAGAGTGGGTCAACCCCTAGAGTAAACCCGAGTAGCCACCCTCAAACAAGGGTGCGAGTGGTGGCTTTGGTGTTGGCTGCGTGCCAAGTTGACACAAAAATCGAGCTGGCGTTTTGTAGCTCGGGTTTCTATTATGTTGTAGTGGAAGCAATTAATAAGGAAATTCACAGACCTGGTATGGCCTATTAATATCAGTTAATTGTGCGATCTTATCTTTAATTATATTTGCAGACTATGACTTCATTTATTTCTATCAAAACGATAATAATAATTAGCTAGGTTTTGTAGTCAGCTGTAAGCAAATAAAGAAACTAATTCAATAATTTCAACTAATTTGCAATACCCTGCTTTTTTCCAGATAATTCATTCAGGCGGCTCGAAAAACGGCAAAAACGGCGGTGCAGAATCGAACAGGTATATATCCACCCATTTAAATCCGCTTTACTTGCCAATCCTGAACCATTATCATTTCGTGTATTGTCTTCATTTTGGGTTTCATTTGTTTTCTTTTCGTTTGTCTTTCAGAATCAAATAAAGATAAAGCCAACCACAAACATTTGCGCACGGCTGCATCACATACAAAATACAAAAACAAAAAAAGAAATAGAAATCAAAACTAGATAAATAAAATATCAATTAAATAACCATTGTACAAAGCTTTGATATTAGCAAATTATTTATATTTTTGACTAGTTAATTTATACGCAATCGATGAATTTACTTAATGTTCGAGTACCAGCTGGAGAAGCTGCACTTGCCGCATGCCACCACCAACCACCCACCACAAAAAAAAAAAACAAAACAAAACAGAAACCACCAACAATTCAACAACACTACACAACAACAACCACCCACAATTCAACAACACAACAATTACCACTGCCACACACTCTGCAAATATCTTATAAACAATATCGGAACCGTTACACAAATCAAACAAATACCTGACAAATTGTGATTACAACATATTACTTATCATTTAACATAATTTTTTGTCGTAACTTATTTTCGTTTTTAATTTTCATCTTCGTTTGTCGAGCAATAAAATTAAAGGAAATCGAACATCTGTCGATTAATCTAAATCGAATTTACATTGGGTGTTGTTCATTTAAGGAATATAATTATAAGGGGGGCCCCAGGAATATTAAGGCATTCAGAAACTGTATTTGTTATATATATTAATAATAATAATATATCAGTGTGTTCCTTTATTTAACATTTTTGTTTATTAACTTTTAATTATTGTAAAACACTTTTTGGAGATCCAAAAGTTAGCAAAAGAAGATAAATATTCATAATTTATCTTTTGATTTTGCATTTAATTTGTTATGTTATCAAAATTAAGATCTACATTTAAATATGGAAATATAAAAACCTAAAAAATTTACCATATTTTTGTAAATATATTATATTTTTTAAATGCCTGGCGATTTCTGGGGCCCCTCCAACAAAAAGTAGTTTTGTTAACAGCTTTGAAAACTCTTCCAACAGCGGTAATGGAAACCACGACATTGCAGAGATTGCCGCCCAGCTGCAGCACCAGAGTTTGGCCGACCACTATGAGCCGGAAATCGAGCCGGAGGTGGAACCAGAGCCGGAGCCCGAGCCAGAACCCGAGGCGGTGACACCGCCTTCGCCTCCACCCAAAAGCTATACGCCCACTCCGCCATCCGTGCGGTCCCCGGAGGCGGTGGAAAGCATCATCGGAGAGAACCGAAGGCCTCCGGCTTTCCAGCTGAGCAAGCAGCATACGGGCATGAAGAATCGATCCTTTGGCGTGGGCATGGCCGTGATGCCCAGCTCTAAAATGGAGTTCGACCAGATGGAGCGCGAGGATTTCGGGGTGGTGAAGATCAACCGTCCGCCCGGACATGAGGTCACCTCCCCGGGTCACGACAACACTGATGCCATGTCCACCGTGTCCTCCGGCGGAGGTGGAGGTGGCCTCACCGACCAGGGCTACTACGATCTCAAGTTCTTTCACAACAAGTTGTGGTAAAAAATATAATACAGCAAAAAGGATCACAAAGTCACGCAATATTTGCTAGCAGAAGTGATTCTCGCATCTTTTGTACGTGTCTGGCATTAAGCATAATTAACAAAATTAATCTAGAGACTAAGAATGTATTAATCAATCGAAAAACACACACTCCACTAAAACGGTTCCTGTACTTCAGTTCGATGATTTCGTTGTGAGCTTCTTCAGACTTTTGTTGATTCGTTCATTTGTTACAAGCCACGCACTCCGAAGAGCATTCCTATGTTTTATAGCCTCACAATTTAACGTTAACAATAGCAAATTAAATGTAGAATAATTTAAACCCCTAGCCGCAATAATTAGAAGAGAAATCTAAAGTTTTGTATAACAACCTCAAATACCCGTAACATAATCCAACCCGTGTGTATCTTCCAATTCCAGCAAACGAGAATATTTCGAACAAATCTATAGCGAATACATGCTATAATAGGCACTCGCCGCCAGTTGGCCAACCCATCTTCATAGCAATTATACTCGTCATTCCGTAACATTTAGTTTATAGAGCTCCCGCCCCGAACCCCCGTCAAAATGCAAAATAGATTAAAGAAGATGATATAATACAAATAAAGCACACTTTTTGTCGATTCTATTTGCCAAGTAGATTGGGCCTGGCTTTCCATTTTATCGTCTGTAATACAATTATGTACGTTTACACAAACACACATGAAATGGAAATCTACGGGTTGAGCTGAGGTGCTGAAATGTGAAAGGTAGTAGAGCTATCGTTGGTGCTGCTGCTGCTAAACTATTGCTGCTGGACGTTCGGATCCCTCCGCCTGCCGTCGCTTTACATGTAGATGAAGTTGAACCTGAAACCAGATTGTAAATTAGTAAAGGCTTTTGAAAATGGTTTGTGGCAATAACTCACCTGCAGAGGGCCTGCGGCAGCGATGAGATGATCGGTCCGTAGCCCTGCGAGTTGTCGTATAGCTCGAACAATGGCGCAGCAACAAGCTTATAATTTTTGGGCACAGCAAAAAATGCTAGATTACGGAAAACGATAGAGACAGAATTCATGTATGTAGAGATATAGCATGGAGCATTAAAATCACTGAATGTATTATCTATGGGTATTACAATAGGTTGTACAATTTATATATATAAAGAATAAGGTGTTGGCTGCCATATATGATATATAAAAAGAGTATTGTTGTATGCTTTTTGGTTTACATTCATAGTTGGATTCACAGTTTCGACTAATTACTAGGATTCGCTGCGACTGACCCAGCGAAATCTACTAATTTCAGATATGAACATAATTGTACATGGTGTGTGCGCTTGCTGTTCGATTTGTGCGATGAAATGCTTCAATCAGCGCACACTAAATCGAAGGCAACTGCTTTTGCTTTAGTTTTAGCTTTAGCGGGTATAAGTACGGGCCGAAAGGAGAGTATAAACAGAGTATTTTGCTTGTGTTTACATAACAACGAGTGCTTATATTAAAGGAGCGACTGGCGACCTGCACTGGCTGCCATCGCATGCACGCAAATCTGCACAACACGCGAGATTTGGGTGCATGGCTGTCAGCGGCCAGTAACGTTACAATGCTCTCTGCCTGCCTGCCCGATCGGTGGATGTGGATGGATGAATACACAACCTTACAACCTTAAGATGAACAACATATGACACACTTCACAAACGTAAGAGTAGAAGTTAGAAGATAACTAAGTATGTAAATAGAAGGATGTTAAGACCTGCTGCGCTCACACGTATGTCGACATATTTACAAAATTAAATACAAGAACAATCATTGAATTTCGAGTGACATGAGTCGGAAATAGCAATAGCAAAATATGCCAACACCACGCAGTGCCGAGCCACAATACAATTTGAATTTTAATTTGAGTTGTACAAATGGACTAGATTCAAACTAACTAAATGTTCGGGTGCGCCCGCTCTGCGATTGTTTCTTTTCTGTTTGTTTTTCTTTTTCTCTGTTCTGATCTTTGATCTCTGTTCTGTTTGCTCGTTTGTTGTTCTATGGCATTGCACTCTTGAGAGTAGAGTTGGGTGGATACGACACACACACGGCGCTAATGGAACAGCTCAGGGTACATCGTAACTGGCGTTCCCGTCCGTATCTAAACAGCATTGAAAAGATATGACATGAGGTTTGTTAGCGTATTCGGTTTTGGCAAACAACGAAAAAAAAAAACGATACAAGGTTATTTTAATTGCTTGGTGAATTTGTAGAGTTTCAATAGTTACGCTGCTCGATAAATACCTACGCGCATGGCCATATTGAAAAACTCGTTACGGATATTTACCCTTTTCGTGCAACTGGACGAGGAAGAGCCGCTTGTGCTCCTTCGGCTTTGTGATGTGCGGCGGAATGTATGGGTATTGCGGTGGCTCAAAGTTCGGCCGCCACCAGTTGCCAATTGTGTCCTCGACAATCCACTCCTGCTTCACGCCATCCTGACGACCCAGCGTCTGCCAAACAAATTTTTTATTAAATTCATTTTGATTGGGTGGATTAAAGATCTAAATAAATCACATACGAGCATAACAAAATTAGCCAATTAACATTTCAGATGTAGTTTCTTCAATTAAACTGTTTAACCATTCCGGAATATCTAAATTTTAATTCAAGATATGCAGGGATTTTTCTATCAAAACTTTGACTGAAAATACCTGGTAATTTTTCCACCTTAGTTAATATGGCAACATAAAAAATTATTGAAACAACGAAAAATTTTAACATTTCAAAATCATAGAAAAATTGAAGAACTGATAGCAGAACTCATAAAGTGAGAATATAGATCTCGAGTTCTAATATTATGCAAGCCATTTTTTATTGCATATTTGACTCACCTCGGAGAGCAGTCGTTTCAGTCCCTCGACCTCATCCTCGCCGGCGTTGAGTTCTCCGCCCGGCAGCTTGAAGAACGTGGTACCCAGCTGCAGAAGCAATACATGTGGCAGACCATGCTCATGGACGAGGAGCACTCCCTCCACGGAGCGACGCATGCCAATCCGGTCGAACTCCTCGCGCATTCGCTGGAAACGGGATGGAACCGATGGATCCTTCTCAAAGAGTGGCTCCTTTGTGCCGAATGTGTAGTTGGTCAGGGGGTAGCTGTGCGGGAATAAAGTTCATTACAGCCAACACTTTCTCTACACTCAACGGCTGAAACTTACAGATTGATGGTGCGATTAATGGTCAGGGCCTGGTTGGGTGGGCACTTCTGCGTTCCATTGTTGGTAACGCTGTTGGCATCCGCTTGGCCTTGACTGCCGCGCCGGGGCCAGCCGGAGCCCGATTTGTTTGAGACTTGCGAGGACGCCATTTTGTTATACACACACCGTCCGCGGTGGAAAACTGCCGGGAAAACTGCGTTCCTAGCTAGGAAATCGAGAGGTTTGGCTTTGGTGGCTGGTTCTCCAACGATTGCACTATGCTTAGCCGTTTATTTACAGTTCTGGTTAACAATTAAACCTTTGTTTACGCTGATTTTCTTTCAGTTTTATGTCCAGCGGTTGTGCAAAAAAAGATTCACGCCGGCTGGTACCAGGGCTGCATTGGTATTGATTAAGTTCCATGGAACCGAACTAGTTTCTTGGAACTAGGATTTTCGATTACTGCATTCTGCTTATTCAAGTTTGCCATAAAAGATACCTATTTTTTTATTTTTTTTAGCAATAAAATTCTTTATAATTAATACAGTTAATTTAAATTCTAATCATAAAATGGAGATATAAAATTTTATTTATTCTGAATAATGGTAGTTTATGTGTTAGTGATAGTGCCATCCCTGGTTTCTGTTAAGCTGTTATGTTAACAGTCACCTTACATTTCACACTGTCACACTGTTCTTCTCACTCGGGCCCCAACCTCTGGCCACACTGCGCCATTAGTTTTTTGTTTATGTTGGGACGTCGGAAAATTCGGCTGTTTTCCCGTGGTTCGTCTGCCATGAAAAGCTGCTAAAAAGCTAAATATAAAAATCAGCGCAGCGCGCGGCCAGACACATTGCATCGCACTGCATTGTTTTCCCATATGCCAACGGGAAATATGTGAGTCGAGACCCGAAAAAAAGCAAAAAAAAAGCATCTTCTGTGTGTGTATATATATATGGAGACATGTAAATGCGCGAGTGTGTGTCGGTTGCATGGTGCAATGGAAAAGTCATTATTATAAATGAAAATCAGTGTGAAATGTGTAAGTGTGGCAACGAAAGCGCATCGGCTCTTTGAACTTTTCCATTTTCATGTTTTCACCTCGTCTTCTTTTCTTCCCACCCACCCTCTCTCTCCGGCTCCCTCTTCCTCTCCCACCCACACAGACGAACATCCACTTGTACGTGAGCGGGGAAGTGCGCAGTGAAGAAGGGTGTTTACCGTTTACCTCGGCGTTGGCGATTGCGTTTGCGTTGGTGTGCGTGCCCAGATAAAGACTCGAATTTCGGCGACACAGAAGGATATTTAATGTCACCGTTATAGCGCCTAATATGCATGCACATCCATTAATTACGCTAAAGGTCAGAAGTTACAGGACCCCGAAAGCAGTAGCAATAATGCGTTAAGAAGGCTGCGATAGCGAGAGAGAGGGAGAGCTGGCTTGCTGGTTTTGCTGGTGTGAGTGCGTGGTAGAACAAAGAGGACGAAGAAAACACGGCTGGGCGAATTCGCCGCAATCGGCGAATTTAGTTTCTTCGGGGAATAAGCAGCTAAAAAGCTAAACCGGATAATCCTTACCAACTAAATTAAACCCAAGACTGTTATTTTACAAATAATACGTAAGCCGTAACCATGTCAGCGGCGGAACTTGAGGCGGAAGCTTCTTCCCAGGAGCCCCACCAACAGCAACAGCAACAACAATCACAGCAACAAGGACATCAAAGCGAAGAAACAACAATAACAACAACAAACACTGCCATCGAGGAGACTGCTCCCTACAACAACAACGAAGATATGGACACCCAAATGCAACAGATGCAACAACAAGATATGGAAGGCAATAGCAACAATGAGCTGACAGGACTCGGCATGAGCCTGATGAACTCCTCGCCACCTCCTCACAGCTACCGCCACTCGAGGGCCTATCGCCACTTCAAGAACCCGCCTCAGCCACACATGTGCATTCGCACCACCACGGAATCCGGCGAGGAGCTCTTCATCAATGTCCTCAGCTGGACACGCATTGTGATACCGCAGGAGCCCAGTGATCCCATTCCCCTCTACGGAGGCATGCGAGTAAGTATTTGTTGGATGCGTTCTGAAAACTACTTCAAAAGCTATACATTATTTGTAATACAAATCTCTAAAATTGTATAAAAGTTGTAAATCTTTCAACTTTGTTCTGATGAACTTTTCGATTAATCATTATTAAATGAAAGTTGAAAAGGTCATCGTAAAGTACCAGAGATACATATCTGTGGCACCCAATTTATATAGATTTATGCGGCACCCTGATTAAAGGGAATGGGAATTCAGATAATTACATTGCGTGCGCCTACAATTAGACCGTATCTAAAGCGTAAATTAATCATATTTCAGGTACCGCCTGGCAGTCCGCGCAGTCCACCCATTGTATTTGCTGTAATGGCAAATCCCGAGGTGCTCAAGGATTCAGGACGTCACAGCAAAGATCCGGAGGAGCGGCGAGCCATGGTGGAGCTGATGTGTGACTTTGTGGAGGCTATGAATCCAGGCGTGAAACTAGTCAGGTACTACTAGGATTCCAATAAACCGAAATTAAACTCTTGAAAAATGTATATTTTATGTAACTTACATAATCTTTTAACTCCTACAGAAACGCCGTAATACTTAAGGATCGCGACATTTCTGGCGAGCTGAAGGACGTTTGGAACGCGGTGCAGGCACAGCGAGATCGGGAGCGGGAGGAGCAAATGCTGCAGCAGCGCCAGCAGCAGCACTACCAGAACATCACCACACAGCAGATGTTTCCGAAGTCGCCGGATGCGGCACGAGCAGCAAGTGCCTCAGGTGCTGCGATGAACGAGGCAGGCTCTCCACCGGCTTCCCTGGCGGAGCCGCTGTTGGCAGAGCAAGGCAATGGTAATGGCAATGGCCATGGCATCACTCTGGCTGTGTTTGCCCAGCAGCTGGATAATAAAGTGGCCTGTGAACAGGCGGAACAGGAACTAACAGACGATTTGAAACCACTAGAGGAGGCTTGCGTGGATCAAACAGATGCGGGCAGCTCAGTAAATGGAACTACACCGGTGGTGGAACCCGAACCAGAGGCAAAGTTGGCCGAACCAAAGGCCAGCAATGGATCAGCGAGTCCAGCTGCAGTCCCTACTCCAGCACCAGCCCCAACTCCTGCACCTGCACCAGCTCCTGCTCAAGCTGCTCCTGCAGCAACACCCCCACCTGCTGCCCCCGCCAAGAAGGAGAAACTCGGCGGCTTCTTGCCAAACGGTTGCATATTCCCGCGATTCAAGAACAACAAGCACAAGGATAAGGACGGCACCAGTCACAAGGAGGGCAAGAGCAAAGAGAAGACCCTGCTGAATGCCCTGAAGAAGAGCAAAGAGAAGAAGGTGGCGCCCAGCGAGCAGCCCCCGGAGAAGGCCAATGTCCCGGACAATGGCACCACGCAGTACGAGAAGAACTGCATTAACAATCTGGAGTGTGAGGTGCAGAAGCTGGATCTGAATAGCGGCAGCAACGGGGACAACAGCATGTTCATCAAGCTGAAAGTGGCGTCGAACTCCGCCACAGCAGCAGCGGCGGCGGCCAAGTAGAGGTAATCCTGAATTTACACACCCGAAAGTAAGTAGGTAAGTGGGAGTTAGGAAAGTGAAAGGATCTTCATGCATCATCCCTTTAGAGTCACTTTTAGGGCTTAGAGTCGTGGATAGAGTCGTGTAGCATATACAAGATTTATATATATATATATATACAGAATATATATACACTCACACACACGCATTTACACAGTTGGTCAATTTTTTGGATAGCTAACCAGAAAAATAAAACAGTTTGAGACGTACTAACAGTTGTGCCATGCTCCAGCTCATAGACGAAAACAGAAGCAGTAACCAGCTCCTCTTCCCAGGATCTTCCCCGGCATTTAACTGAGAAAACTGATAAACGTATTTACATAGTTCAATATATGTATGACTCGCATACAGTTTGCCTTATATACAACAAACCCAAGAGAGAGAGCGACCAGAGAACCTAGCAAGATCAAGTTAATGTATTTAAACATTTAATCGTCAGAAGAAACTCATGCGCCAAAAGGAACACATCACTAACTCCATCACCTCTCATCGGGCACTAAGAACCCACATCCCACCACCCCACCAGACATTTCCCATATCCATGAGCAAAAGTATTACTCGCATCGAAACTTCGCATCCAAGATCCAAGCACCCTCATCCACGGATCGATTGATCTCCACGCTTTGAAGTTGAGGGCTGTGCAACGGAGGGGAGGGTTTAGAGCCGGCTCTAAGTAGCAACAACTAACTTATGTACCTTAGAAAACCCGACAGAAGTATATCGAATCCGCCAAGTTGCTATTATGTTATATATTTTAAAGTTTAACTTTGATCGCAGGGGATCACAAATCCATTCCCCTTTAATATATTTAATTTCTCAGCGTGCGTATTTGTATTGTAATTGGTTCTAGAGAAACGTTTAACCTTTAACTGAGTTTTTGTTCTTTTATTTGTGCCAACCCGATCCCTCAACTTCAAACGAAAACCATTCACGAATCATATATTACACACATATAGAGTAAACCTCAAGAATTCGAATAAGTATTCGGGAGAAAAACAAAAATGTTTCAACTGCAATATCGGACTGAACAATGCTGCCATATAAAACTATACACAATGTAAAGTGACTTTGTATAAGAAGTTTGCAATTTCCATTAATGAAACGAAATTCTAATTGTGATTCAGCCGAAAATCTAATTTTGATTCCACATCGAAAATTTCTTATTGAAAACAGAACACAACAAATACACAAAGTATACCGAATAAAATATAATTTTGTTTACTAGGAAAAACCCACAAGTGAAGGGAAAACTCCAAACAAGAACTATTGTTTTTAGTTTGTTTCTCTTTTGTTAGTTTCTTTTTTTTAAGGTGCCATACAGGAAATGTGTATGAGAATTAATCAAAAATGCATCCAATTGGTATTATACTAAAGCCTAGAGTTTTCTTAATTGTGAGTTGGAACAAAGCCCCCGAATCGGACAGGACGAAGTCGAAGAGATCCCTAAGTATATGCTAGTTTTTAACTGGTTGTAAATGTGAAATGCTCGTGTAAAATTAGTATTAAAATATAGCACGAATCCAACCACAGAAGCAGCAAGCAACATCACACTATAATTACAAATTAAACTAGTTTAAGTTTCAAAGTCTTCTAAGCGAAGAGCAAAAAGCAATAATTTTACTTGAAAAGAGAAAAACGGAGGAGCAAAGCAAGAAAATTCTGATGGAAATGCGTGTCGAGTGTTGACTGTAAAGCAACAAAACGGAAACCTGAGGTGGATCGAAAAACTCTGGTATTTAGCATTAAATATTTCATCGGAAAAACATTTAGTAAATCTTATTTACTGGTATTGCCCAAATGAAATATTTTCGAAGGTATCTAGAGTTTTCAGATACATTCTGAGTGTATGAACAAGCACACACTTGCGGGTGAAAACCAACCCACTTACACACCACAAACACACACACACATTTTTATATGTATATGTATGTAATAAATAAAAGATCGTATTTGACAAAAGTGTAGTTGAGGCTGTTATTTATTTGTTTTTTATTTAGCGAAGGTTTTCAATAAATATGTGAGCTACTTAGATGAGTTCTACATTCTACAGTACATCCTGTACAAGGTGATCCTGGCGGATCCATCCTACTCATCCTTGTTGTTGACGGCGCGCAGACGTTCCAGCTCGGCCCGCTCCTCCTTGTTGCGCAGCAGAGGGACATTGTAGTCAAAGGCGTAGAAGAAGCCCTTGGGCTCTCCGGTCTCCTCCGGTCCGGGCACGTATGGTGGCTCCTCATGGACATAGGGCTGCTGCTCCTGCTCGGTGGGCTGATAGCGACCCTCAGCGGTCTGGTACTCGGCGGCATAGGGATCAGGATTGTGTCCAGCTGCGGCAGCCAGCTCTCCCCACAGCCTGAAGTGCTCCTCCTCGGCCTTGAGCACAGCTGGGGTCTTGGTGGCCGGTTGCTTCAGGTGGGCTGGGCGGTTGTCCTCCACATGGAAACCGGTCTTATCCGCATAGTAGTTGGCGATAAAGTCACGGCCATGGGGTTGCACATATTTGTAAGAGCCCGTGACCTTTCCGGTCTCATCGCGCTTCTCGTTCTTGCCCTGGTTCCAGTCCTTGTAACCGTAGGCGAACTGGCCCAGACCATCCTGACCATGGTACTGATGGGCGTCGTAGTGCTCCTCCACATACTCCTCGGGATGCTCGATGACACGGCCCATGTACACGAATTCTCCCTTCTCGTTGCGAGCCTCGGGAAGAGGATTCTCACCGGTTTTGGGCGCATATTCAATGTCTCCAATGCCACGTAGTTGGGCACTGTTCAAGAACTGCTGAGCCTCCTCGGGCGTGATATTAATCTTGAAGATGTTCTCGCCGCTGGTTAAGGTGGCCTAAAATAGAGTTAAGTGTGAAATCAATTAGCTTAAATTTAATTAAGCCCAAAAATGGTAAGATTTAAATTATAGTGGATTTAAAATAACCGATGCGACACGCTTCACAATTCTGAAGATCACAAAAAGATGATGTCATTCCATTGATTAAAGTCTCATCTCGTCTCGCATGTAACTTAAGGTTTGCTTAATTTTTGCACACTTTGTATAATATTCATATTTGCACTGGGCGATCACACACGATTGACATTTATATGGAGTCACAACCCGGATTTTAATTGAATGGATCTATTCAGAGATCTGCGCATCGATCGGTGGTCGTAAATATCAGCTTAATTATGCAAATTCTCTGCATTTACCAGCAACAGGGCAGCCAAGATGAAGCACTTCATGATGGACTCGATTGGGATTTCGGATTGAGATGAGTTTAATATCCAAGATACGTTTTCGCTGTTCTACGGTGGGAGCGCTACTAATAACAGGGTAACGATAGCCGCTGCTTATATACTAACTTTCAGCTCGGATTTTGTTGCTTTTGCGTTTTGCATAAATCCCAGCGCTTCGAACTGAATGAAGATGTGCTGTAGGGGTGTTCGTTCGTATCTGTGTGTTTCGCTGACCAGCGCAGACTCGGATTCACCTGTCCGGTTTCTTACTCAGCGTTAGAATCGCATCCCATAGCGGCAGCGGCAGCGGCGGCAGTTTGAAGTTCATTATCAGCGTCGCTCAAATTCGCACTTCTCACACTCGGATACAGATACAGATACAGATACATTTACAGAGAGATACAAACGTGAAAAAATATGAAAACATCATTAATTGTATGTATGCGGCATGCTCAATTAGTTATCTAATAGCTCAGCACGGTCTTCCCCGTCCTCGGTTGCCTTTTTTCTAACCCTTTCAGACTCCAATCAAGTGGCATTTTAAGCACCCACTGGCCGTCAGTTGCGAGTATCTTAAAGATACTTTTTTGCCACTCGAAATTCCTTGGCTGATCAGGCATATTGGGCATTCACACGATGCCTCATATCTGGTTTGCCAAGGCTTATCTTGATGGAAAAGTTATCAGAAATAAGTTCCAACGAATGTTTGTTCATTTTTCTTAATGTCAACATTTTGTGGAATATTCGAGACTTCGAATCTTCGAGCTTAAGTGGATTTACCTGAGAGATAATTGTACCTTCGAGTAATGAGAAGGTACAAACTATTCGAACCCCTCGAATCTCTATAATTTTCGCAATTACCGGCGGGCTATGATTTATTTCCAATAAAGCATCTTTGATCGCCTCAATCACTTTTTACTTGTAATTAATGCAAAGTTTACTGCCTTAAGTTCAACTTGGTCTCCGGGTTTCCTGTAGATCGGCGGAAGTTTTTGTTTAGACATGCGCCAAGCACTTGACGTTCGTCTGACTGCCGGATAATTAGATGCGAGCATAATAGAAGATGCGCTATCAAGTGTCAGTCCAATAAGCCCGGCTCAAGTGTAATTAGAGCCTTTGGATCTCCGGTTTCGAAAAGAGTTTTCGGAATTGGATAGGCGAATCGTGCAAACTCTTGAAAGGCGCTTATTAGGCGCTTACAAGGGCCAAGTTTTCCAAGGCAACTGCGCAGTTCCTCGGTTACAAAATGAGTTAGCTATTTAAATAATAAACGAGGTTCACGTTCCAGGCTTGGCCCGTAAACATCTTCAATTTTCGATTACGGAATAGTGCAAGTGTATTTAAAAAAGTTAAGCTTAGCCAACTTGCCACCTCATCGTCGAAATAGTATATTTTACTATCATCACACTCATAAGTGGGTATCATCATCGGTTTCTGTTGCCGGGCTACTCGTTTCAGTATTTCCCACAACTTTTTGGGTCTTTTGGCTATTTTTAAACATATATTTTTTATAGGCAGACAAATGCGAGCCAGTCTTTTAGACTTTCGGTGTTCTAACCAACGAACTTAGCTGATTTCACTAACTAAACTTTTGAAACAACAAAGATTCTGGGTTATTTATGATTCACATACAGGTTGGTCTTTAATTTATGCGACAACAACATAACCTCTGACGTTAAACTTCTGACTAAAGTAATTTGGTTACTTTGTTATTTTATTCCTTTTATTTTATTTTTTTGTTATTCTGGCAATTTCTGGAATCCGCTTTGAAAATAAGTAAACAAACTATTTAGAATCTTTATAAGTGGAAATTCATTGACTCATTTTTTGGAAGATGTTATTGTGTTTTGTTGGCTTGAATTGAAATCGAATTCCAATTGATGATGATGCAAATGTCTAAATAAAAACAAAGACCTAATTTCCAACCAAAAGCAGGTTTTCTGGGCCTCTCCGTCTTTCATTATTTATAATACATTGTTATTTTGAGCTGTCTTTATATTATAAAATAATTGCGTATGATAAATGACGCTGAATAAGTTTGTTGATGGCGATCGTGCTGTGGGAAACAGACGAAATGTCAATTAAATTTGCATGAACATTTTTTGATCATCTTTTTGAGTTCTAGCGAACTTCCTTATAGATTTTAAATAAATTATGCAAAGAGTTCCCATGTAAACAAATTATGCAATTTCTTAATTTAAATGTATATCTAAACAACTTAAAAGCAGGAAGGCTTCCTAAAAACAAAGTGAAATAAACACGCAGAAACAATAATGGTTGATGAAGTCTTAATCATAATTAAAAATGCATTGTTAAAGAATGCCCCTGGACACATAATAAAACAAAAGCCTTGTGGGAAACGAAATTCTCAAGGGATTACTTTGTATAAGTTCAATGCTTCCACATATTTTTGTAAATTCGATATGATTTTATTGACCTTTAATCTTGAATTAAAATAATTATTATTTATTATTTATAAACTTCAGTTCAATGATTACAAGTTTGTTAAATATATAAATAAAAAGCGGGAATTTCAAATCTCGTTTTGTTTCCATCGACCTTAGATTTTAAATTTAACGGACACGAAGTTTCGTAACAATCAGCTACTGATTGTAATCAATAGATTACCGATCAATTAGAACATATCGCATTTCGATAGCATTAAATGCCTTTCATCACTAGATTTCGGTATTATTTGGTACAATCCGTCGCCCTAGCTTCGGTCACGCTGGCGTGTTCACAAAAACTACAAATTTTAATTAAAAGAATTAACTGATTCTAAATTAAGCGCCAACCCTTTACGCAGCGCAAGTGCGTATACGAGTCTGTGAACCCCCCACAAAGTGACAGGCTATAACGATGGTAGTGTCGGAAACCGAGAAGGTAAGGCCCAATTGGGACTAAAAAAAGTGAGCCGCATGGCTGAGTGCCGTGGCAAAAACAGGGTTGTTGCACAAGAGGGGGAGGTGGTGCAAAGCAAAGCAAGGCAAGGCAGCAAAGAAGCAGCAGTTCGGCAGTCGAGCGTTGGCGTGGCATCATCCTCATCGTTTCCAATCAGAAATCAGTTATCGGCATTTGTTGAGCAGCGAATCACCCGTAATTTTGCACACTAAAAGTTAACAATATTCACACCGCCCAATTGTTAATTGCACGCTGTTGTCACGTCATTGCTCCCTCGCTCTCTCTGTGTCTCTCTCTTCTCACTCTCCTTCGCATTTGCATACCACACGTTTTCACTCTGCTCTCCGCCGCTGGAACCGCACATGTGTGTGAATTTTATATCGCGCCCGCGTTTGTGTGTGTGTACGAGTGTGCGACTGTATTTATATACAGCATAAATAGGCGAATCAGAGAGACAAGAAAAAGGAGAAAAAGTAAATTACTGCAATCGCGAACCACAGTTAAATTATTTTTCGTTTCATTGCATTCCGCGAGCATCGCCTGAACCGTTGGTTATCTTCTCGTTTTCTCCTACTTCACCTGCTCTCCGCCTCTTCTCCATCTCACCCCGTTTGAGTTTTCCGTTATCCGCGCCGCACTTGGCTCAACTCTTTGTTCAGTTCAGTTCAGCTTCAATTATTCTTTTCCAAGCTCCCAAAGCCAAAGTGAAAATTCTTTAATTCAATAGAAACCAAAGAAAAAAAAAGAAAAGAAACATAAAAATTCCAATTCCTCCGATTCTTTCAACAGGCAATCTGTGTTTTTATGTCAAATCTAGCGTGCGCGTGTGTGTGTGTGCTGTAATTTTCCCCATCTCTCGTACAGCACCTTCATATATCGTAGCAAAATTGGAACAATTAGAAGCTATATCTCCTTTGCAGGGAAGCCAAAGTGAAACTGCCACAGCTAAAACCAAGATATTAAACAAAATATTGTAGAAAAAAAGTTAAAAAAAAAAAACGAAGAACTCCTTCGCTCACTCACCCTTCTCACAATCACTCACAACAAGTTTAACGAGTTTGTATTATTTTGTATCATTTTTTTTGGTTTTGGTTTTTGCCAAAATAAAACACAAGTGAAAAATCCGTAAGGCGAGAGAGAGAGACTGCAGTCAGATATCAAGAAATAATTCCAACCGGCCGCCACATATACACACACAGTCGCAGAAATCGCTGAATTCAGAAAAGAAACGAAAAGCTTCGCTGCTCGCTCGCTCGCACACACACACTCTCCCACTTACACCGAGCGAAAAACACTAGCCGAAAAGTGAATCAGCGATCTCCTCGCCGGAACAGAGAACAGCCAACGAACCACCCACAGAACAGCCATCAATCGCATCCAATAAACACGTACGGGTACACACGGCCTCCAAGATGCAGAGCGACTTTCACAGAATGAAGAACTTTGCCAATCCCAAGTCCATGTTCAAAGTAAACATTCGAACGATCATGTTGCCGCTCTAGATAATCCATCTAATCCTGAAAATCCATCTCTCTCCTCTCCACTTTTACAGACCACTGCTCCCAGCAGCGAGCCGGCAACGAACACAGTTGCTCCGGGACGCCCCGAACCGGCTCCGGTTGCTGCAGCACCAGCTCCCGCCCCCGCTCCCGCTAAGGAGGAGACCGCACCCGCCGGAGGTGACGCCGCCAACACCGATGTGGCGAAATCCGCCGGCGGCGACGAGGCTGTGCGCACCGAGCACCTGTTCAAACACCCGCTACAGAACACATGGACCCTCTGGTACCTAGAGAACGATCGCACCAAGTCCTGGGAGGACATGCAAAACGAAATAACCAGCTTCGATACCGTCGAGGACTTCTGGAGCCTCTACAACCACATCAAGCCGCCAAGCGAGATCAAACTGGGCAGTGATTACTCTCTCTTCAAGAAGAACATACGGTGGGTTTGGGTTATCACCTTAGTAGTTCACTTTGTTATCCTAATTAATTGTATTACCGCAGCCCGATGTGGGAGGATGCTGCCAACAAGCAGGGCGGTCGCTGGGTGATCACCCTCAACAAGAGCTCCAAGAGCGATCTGGATAATCTGTGGCTCGATGTGGTGAGTAATGCAGGTCAAAGACAAGGTCTTATTTCATATACAACGAAAATGAAAGAATGTGATATTTTGTTTGTCAATAACATATATAACAAAGAATTGTGATAATTCAAGTCGCCTTATATTTTTCAAAATATATTCATATATTACGGTAACGAATAAGTTCCCGCCGTTTCCCAAAAAAATTGAAATTCTAAAAGGTTATGTAGAAATGTATTACTGGTTTTGTAACTACTTTTAATAAGTTTCATCATAACAACATTAAATTGTGTTTTAGTAATTCGTACAAATTACGTAATTGTTTGTCTGCAAAAATGTCAAAACATCTCAATTTAGGGGAACTTTCTCTCACATTACAAGTGCCCAACAATGGAGAATACTTTTAATAAGAAATAATATTAGTTTCACACAGTACTCTAAAATCTTGTATATATTACGGGGGAAACTTGTTTGTAAACTTAAGAAAACCTAGCTAAATATCCCATATAATATCATATGTAATTCCGGTACTCATGACTAATACCATGTGGATTCTCTTCACAGCTGCTTTGCCTGATTGGCGAGGCTTTCGATCACTCGGATCAGATTTGCGGTGCTGTCGTAAACATTCGCGGCAAGAGCAACAAAATCTGTAAGTTTCGCTTCGTCCGAATATAGAATTCCCTAGTAATCAAGTGTTTTTGCAGCTATCTGGACTGCTAACGGAAACAACGAGGAAGCCGCCTTGGAGATTGGCCACAAGCTGCGCGACGCTCTGCGTCTGGGTCGCCAGAACTCGCTGCAGTATCAGCTGCACAAGGACACGATGGTCAAGCAGGGCTCCAACGTCAAATCGATCTACACTTTGTAGGCTGACGGGCCGTTCCCGCCAGCCCAACCCACAGAGTCTAGTTAGTTTGTGTTGCCTTTTATTTATGGTTAAAATCAACAACACCGATATTGCGTACTGGTTGTTGAAGTCCCGCTTAACACAACAAACATGGGCTCCCAAATTGTTAGCAAAAATCGGCAAACTTTAAATCGATCCGCTTTTTGTAGTTTTTGTCAATAATGGATTAAACGGAAAATAAAAAAAAACCTACACTTAAACCACTTATCAATAGCTATTTTAATTTGTAAAATGGAAATCTAAAATTAATTCTGCTGTTAATAATAAGCTTTGGGGCGGTGGTCAGCCTTGTATGGATGTATATTTAAAGTTTCCTTATATGGAGTTTAATTGTGGGTCATGACTGAAAAATGTAGTGGGACCATATATTAAATGTTAATATAATAATTTCTTAAAAAATCATTTTATCTATTTTTCAAAAGCCAAACAACTTAAATTAATTGTAAATTAAATTTAATAAAGAATTTATAGGTGTTCAACAAAAATTCAAATGTAAAATATCGCTATCGACAGTGCCGAGATCGTAATCGACACCTCAACAATCGA
Organism: Drosophila setifemur; assembly: GCA_021224005.1. Taxonomy (NCBI): domain Eukaryota; kingdom Metazoa; phylum Arthropoda; class Insecta; order Diptera; family Drosophilidae; genus Drosophila; species Drosophila setifemur. The sequence continues at coordinate 9,683,967 of JAJJHY010008789.1, forward strand.
TACCCATATTTGCCCCAACTCAATCGATGTTTACCCCAACTGGCGCACATCCCTAGCCCCGCGTTGGCGTTAGCCCAATAATATTTGGTATTATTTCGGTCGCGCAACCTGGCAAGACTGCGCTCGCGTCGCTGGTGAAAAATGAAATCGTGAAAGGATATGAAATGATATGCAATTCGCGGGAGTAAAACAATCACCGAACGAGCTGATGCGCAGCCCAGTGCTGAAGCGGAAAACAAATATATAGATAAACGCGAACGCAATCGTTGGTCGTGCGCCTTTTAAATTGATAATAATAGACCCTCTGCAACCCACACACAGGCACAACACACGAAGAAGTTCGTGGCCGTTGGAAGGGGAAGAGAAGGAGAGGGAGAAGGAGAAGGAGAAACGAGAAATGAAACAAAAATAAAAGTGCAATAGGTTCAGTTTACATTTTGCGAATATATAGCATACAAAAAATCGAAGTAGCAGTCCCTGCCAACACTTTCGTGAATATCGAGCTGTGTTTGCTATAAATATAAATAAAAATCGGTATTAAGAGAAAGAATCAAGAATCGGCTGAAACGGCAGCGACAGCATCTGTTTATCTGTTGGAAATAAACAAATAAAACCCGAGAGGAGAACCATAACAAAAGAGCAAGAGCAGCATAAAAGACAAAGGCGGAGGATTTTGAACCCCTCCGTTCGGGGTTGCAGCCCCTCACCCTCACCCCCACCCCTCTCGACAGAGGCAGAGCAGTCTGCCCGACTATGCGATACCCCGCGATCTAGTCTAGTCTAGGATTAACCAACCACAAACTGACAAAATGCCTTGCGACAACGCCAAGACCTCGTCGGATATCGAGCCTGTGGACTGGAACTCTGGTCAGCACTATGCCAGTGTTAGGTGAGTCACTGCATCCGTTTTACTTTCGGGGAATTTCACAGAATTTTGAGTTGAATGCGATAATCTCTGAAGTGCCATATAAATTGTATACTAGGGAAATTGTTCTATATCTCTCAGATAGTAAACACTTTGCTGTATAATAATTTCAACTTGCATTTTAAATGGAATTTATCAAATGTTAGTATGGTAACCATTTCTTTGGACAGACCGGTATCAAATACGCAATTTATTCAGCTTAGTCAAGCGAAATCGTGACTTCATTTTTGTAATGTTTGCATTTATATATGCAAAATATTTAAACAATCTCGTGCAAAGCCCATGCCATGTACTCCAAGTACAAAAACCGAAACAGACCCAAAAAAATGTCCTTGACATGGCTGCGGTAAACATATTCATGTGTCCGAAAAGAGGAACAATAAAGAAAAAAGAACCCTATAAATTATTCTGTGGCAAAAACATTCAAGAACAACACGAGAACCAAAACAAGTGCAGCAGCAGCAGAAGCAGAAGCGAGCGCACGCAATTGAAATATCAGGGGGGGATTGACATTCTTCTTGGCATTGTCCATTGTTTATTTATAGCCCGGGAAACAACGAACTTGATTTAAATGTTTGATTTGATTGTTCGCTCTTTGGGGAACTGAAATAATTGAGCTCGCGACGCAGATTTCTCCCCGATCTAATTACGCATATGTACTCCTCGTAGCTTGGAATTATCATGTAATATAATGTGCAAAGTCTGTTCTCAGTGAGTCGGCCAATACAGCTGTCAATACACAAATCCACGAAACACCCTTCCCAAAAGCTAAAGCCAAAGCCAGATAAGATAAACGTAAGAATTAAAATTCTAAGCAGAAGTGATTCATTGGCTCTTTTGCATTTTAATTTATGAGCGCGTAAATCGGTTGCAGTAAAACAAATGTATTTAGCACTTAATAACCACTTGTTATTGATTGCCCAGATGGTGGGGGGATAGATAAACCCGATCTATTCGTATTGATGAAAATGCAAATGCTCGGATTTACGATGCTGGGTAAGTGTCAAGTAGTTTAATGGAGGCGTCAGCAGCTATCTGTCGGTTAATTGGTAATAATTCTCAATTAATATACAACTTAATCGGACATGCCAGGTCGCAGGTTGTGGTCTGCACTCACTGCCCCCACTTTGCATGCATACACTTTTTTTTTTTGCTTTCTGTCATGCAAATAAGATACAGCTCCACAATTATTCACGCTACTTTGTGCTGGGATATATGGGGCTTTAATTTACAAACCGACCAGACCAGTCAACACCTTCAGATGTCAGACGCAGGCTTATCACCAGCCAGCCCATCGCAAATCTAATCTGTCATTGGACTGACGCTGTCGCTTCTTTGTTGTTATTGTTATTGTTTCAGGTGTCGCGTTGTTAAATACACATTGGCAATTGTTGGTGTTTATGTTACGCCGCTTGGGCAATTAAGTTCAAATATTTGCAGAATATAATGAAAATGTAAAATGAAGTCGCGGCTTTTCCCACAAGGCCCGCAAGGGTTTAGTTTTTATTTGGTTTTTCGCTGTAAGAATAGAGATTGTTGGCCACGCCGAACAAAGGCGAATTATATTTGGCGCCCCCACCTCTCAACTTTCGCATTAATTGCCCTCGAACTTAAACCAGTTGGGACTTAAAAATAAGTTTGCACAGCACTTCCACATGGCACGGCAAAAAAATACTGCGCAAAATATCAAAGCGCTGAAACAAAGCGAAGCAGCAAAAATCCAAAAACAAAGCGCAAAACGGTTGACTCAAATTCAGTCTCCAACTTCCCCTATACCGCATATATATATTCTATATATTATGTATGTGAAGAAGAGGGCGTGCCCTGTTTCATTTCGCCTTTTCGTGTTTTTTTGGAATGGAATTAAATAAAATGCGCTAATTTAGTTGTAATTAAATGTGGGCACGGCGCTGAAATCTCGAGGGTACAACTCGAGATTAAAATCCTACTCAAAAACAAGTTAATTTGTGAAACGAATTCACTTTAACGAAATATCCAACGCCTTGATTATGCTATATAGCTTTATTTATTACATTCGAACACGTGTCTAAGTTAGTTATTTTGTTAAGAATGTGCCCCTTAGGAAAAAAAATGACTGAACAATTGTACTTAAGGGGTTTCAAAATAATAAATATAATTTATTTGTTTGCACTTTCCTCATCATCAAATATACACGTTGTTTTTCATATAATGTTCATTGATAAATTAGTATGCTTGATCTTATCTCAAATGATTTTTTCAATGAAAATCGCAAAGCCCTCAACCAATTATTAATAATTTATAGTTTACTGAACATTTCTAAAGAAAGAGATATAGAAATCTAGTAAAAATTATATGAGATGGTTTTTTTGCTGATATTTTTAAATATAAAAATAGGTTATAGCTCATTAGTCAATGAAATATGTGAGCAATGATTCTAACAATAAATTATAAATAATTCCCGTCGAACACCTAAAGGTTATATATGTACATATTTCATATTTAGAAAAAATAGGTTCCTGGAATATTTTTAAAGCGCCAGAGACACCAATGACATGAACTCAACAAAAAATAATAAAATATCGTTGAAAGCTTAATTGCATGCATCGTGCAATGGAAACCCTAAACCTAAACCCATCGAGACAGCAAAAAAAAAGTTGTTCATTTTAGTTTCGCTGAAATGAAGCACCTGTCTGGTTCTCTTTATTCAATTTCGTATACCTGTACCAGGTAATGCGATAGCATTGGCCATGTGTGTGTGCCCTTTGATATCGCCTAATCAAATTGTGAGGCTAAAATGCATAACAAAAATATTGAAGCCCCCATAAATAATGTGAGAAATCTTTCCGAGAAATACTTTGGCTGGTGTTCTTTTTTTCTGATCGACAGGAATTTACATATGTACAAAATGTACATACTTCTGGATTGGCATCGACATTTCCGTTCTAATTGAGTTGAAATTTGTTTGTGTTCAATGTCGGGCAGGCAATTTGGCTAATAAATGCCATGACATGGGGCTGATTCAGTCGAGTGGCTCCTGCCCCTGCCCCTGCCCCTGCTCCTGGGCGGTGTGAGGAAATGTGTTGCGGCGGCGACTGTCTGGAGCCCCAAAAACCCGTTCAAATGAAGTCGTAAACATTTGCGTCTTACGCATGTCCTTAGCTTCCAAGTGAACGCCGAAAGAAGAGCCCGAAAGGATAACTATCCACGGGATAGACAAACATATGTACTTGTGGTTGAAGAACATCCCTCCCCTTCCACCGGTTTAGGCCACAAATGCGTTCCATCGATCCAAGGGCAGACTATTTTACCAAATAAAGAAAAAATAACAAGGCGCACACGCCAGACACCAGTTGGAGAAATAAAAGAGGACATGGACATGTCCAGTTTCGGTTTTAGTTCCATGTCCATGACCATGTCGACAGCCACAACAAAATGTGCTGGCTTCACTCGCTTGTCCTTCGCCTCAATCACGCACTGGCTGCCTGAACTCAATAAAGGATACAGACACACACGTACAGATGGACCCGCCAGATAGTTGGGGCAGGGGAATGGAAAAGGAAGTGGGAGGTAAAAAGTCTCACTGGAAAAAATATATAAATATTTGTAATACTAATTCGGATTGTTACATTATTTATATCAATTTAAATGATACATGAAATGCATACTAAATGTGATGTATCCACAAATATATATGTACCGCAATTTTAAAGAATTTGTATGTGCATATAGTTTTATATATTTTAAATACAAAATATAATAGTTGTTTTGGAATACTTTTGATAAATGTGGTATATTACATCCAATTATTTTATAGTTATTATTTTTATAGTTTTCGAATTTTGAAAAAGTTTAGTGTTTCCGCAAGAATTAAATTATTCAATTAGAAAATAGGTCAATAAATTTGTTAAGAAATTAAGAAAATGTGGATCGACTAAATAGGTGATCATAAAATTTAATACCAGGTATTAAGATTATTTTCTGTATACAACTTTTTACCAAAGTGATTTGTTTTGGCGAATAATTTTGGTTTTTGGTTTTGTTTTGGTTTTTCAAATAGTTTAGATAAAGATATTTATTTTGGGATATTGTTTCCTGTGCAATCTATGAGGTAGAAAGTAAAAGTTTTTCTCCATCCACTGGCCTTTAGTTAGATTAGATACAACGCACAGCACAACACAGCACAACACAACACAGCAGTGCAGAGTTCCCCATTAAGTACCCTCACAGGTGGGCGTTCGTTTGGTACGCCATAATAATAGGGCGGGCCATGGAGCTAATTGCTTTGGCCATAAAACTAGCACCAGATTGCCACAGTCCAAAGGGAGCCAACACATCAGAACTTAAATGAATTACTTGCTGCGGACGGGTGTAAAAGTGAATGTTGGCTGATGGGATAGGAAGGAGGTTCCCACACTAATCACACATCATACAACGCAAAGTTCAGTTTTCAGTACTCTATTAATATGTATGTATGTGCACTTTCATTTGATTATATGCATATGTATATAGGGAAAAAATCACCGGCAAACCAAACAGAGTGGAATATAATCGGATTTTCTGTTCTTTTTATATCGCAACAAACCCACGGTTTCTGGGGAAAATGTAAATCGAATCGCAAGAAGGTCTAACACAATATATATACCCTGCACTCGTAGAGTAGGAATAAACCGAAACTCATGCAGATCGGTTCAGTAAGATAATGTTTATTGTATGCAAACTGTCGACACTAGCTTTATATCTTGCTATTAATTAGATATGCTAACTGCATAGAAATGGTGATTTTCTAGACTTGACCAGGTATCCAAAAGTCGATCCTAGCGTTCTTCCATTTTTATCTTGCCAATAATTAGGTCCATAATCAACCATTTAGCGTATCAGCAATTTAAGCCACAAGTGTTTCTGGGTAGTGTTGTTTCTAAACTTTTAATTTTATGTTTTCTTTACGATTATATTTTTCTGGGAACTTTAAATAAAATAAGCGATGATTGGGAATCCAAAATGTTCTGTGCTTATTTAGGTGCTGGACATATGTATATAGCATTAAGAGAACGTGAGATTGTGGAAGATTCTGGGAAAATTGTGATAACAACTGTTCTGATTCATTCGCAGAGCACACTCATCTTTCGTCCACTCATCCAACATGGGTGTTAATGAGTTCACTTTCACTTCCACTATCTGCCTCATCATTTATTTAAATAAATGACTTAAATTCTTGAGCTCATCAATTGTTATGATTTTAAATATGCCCATGGACAATGGTCCCATGTATATGCAATATACCAAACCGGAATAGTTAGTTGATATATGTCAAATATGTCGTTGATAATTTCAACAACCATTCACGCAATTAATCCCCCCCACTTGCTTAATTCGATTATATATTACAATTGAAGTTTTAATTGCGCCAGTAATAGATTGAATAACTGCATTGCTCATACGGAAGCCACTAAATATTCATCGAAGGCATTTGTAAAGCATTGTTTCGAATTTTAATATAATTCCATCAATTTTCCCAGAATGCTGATGTGATATAACAATTCAATTACAAATTGTAGCTCGACAAGAATTCGTACAAAGAATAAATCAACAAACTCGGTGATTATTCATTGAATACAAATTCATTAAGATGATATCAAATTCAGGTGCACGTTTAATGCCACTTTTAAATACGAGAGGTAATCCGAGCTGCCAAAAAAAAACTGCCTTTAACCCTGCACTTAAATTTTAAAGCCCATAAAAAACAAAATTGCCTTTACTTTCCTTAAAAAAAAAAACAAAACTGGGTGACATGAATAATTATCCCAACAATTACCATAATTTATTTTAAAGGGTAAATGTAAACCAATAGTTACAAATAATATTGATGTTTGTATGTATATATTGAGAATCATTTTTATAAAAAGAAATGTACAATTTAACGAAAATAAATAAAAGTGCATTTCTAGAAAAGTAAAATATTTTCAATAACAAAATATTTTTTATTGACTAGATTTTAGAAAAGTTCTTAAATCACATGCATAACTATAAATATGGTTCTTTTATCCTTGCAGATTCGGTTCGGGCAGTAGTCAGGCCTCGCAAAACAGTGGAGACATCTGCAGGATTTGCCACTGCGAGAGCGATCCGCTGAATCCCCTCCTCACGCCATGCTACTGCTCCGGGAGCCTTAAGTATGTGCACCAGGCGTGCCTGCAGCAGTGGCTCACTGCCTCCGAGACGAACTCCTGCGAGCTGTGCAAGTTCCCCTTCATCATGCACACCAAGATCAAGCCATTCAATGAGGTACGACTTATAAACACTGACAGAAATTACACTCCTTAAATTGCGTAAAAGATCAGGATTCAATTTTGTAATAAACAGTGCATAACTTCATTAAGAGCTTGCTCTAATGTCTTAAAATATTCTCTAAATTAAAAATTAAGACAAATAAAATTATGGATTTATTAATCATAATATAATATAATTTTATATTTGGTTATTAATGTTCAGTTTTCAGCACAAGTTGCCTTATTTGAAGAATATTAAAAAAAGGTTTTAACATCTCAATAGTTGAATTTCCCTTTTAAGATATAGATACTTTTTAATAAATGTTGTTCTCTAAGATAAAAGGCATCCAAAGAATGCTGATATTTGAAATTGCGGAGTGTGTTTATTTCGAAGTGTACCATTCCGAAAGCAATCTAATTTATTTTATTTCTTCTCCGCATTGTTTGGCTTCTGAATCGATTGGATTGCGGCTTGGCTCGACTACAGTGGCGCAGCCTTGACATTTCCGGCATCGAGCGGAGGCGCCTCTGCTGCTCCGTTTTGTTCCACTGTGCGGCTGCATTATGCGTCATCTGGTCACTGTGTGTGCTCATCGAACGTGCCGCCGACGATGTCCAGCGGGGTCTAATAGGTGCGCGGTGTTAGTAAATGAATCCCGGGTTCGGCAAGGCCAGATAACTGCCTAGAAAATCCGTAATTGTATAATTGTCTGACCTGCCTGAACTTGGCTGCCATTATTCTTCCGACTGTGTTTGCCAACTCTCCCGCATCGGATTTTAATTACGCCTCTGTGTCTCCCGCATTTCAGACTGGCCCTTCTGGACGAAATTGGCCGTGGTGACCGTGGGCCTAACGGGCGGCGTCGTCTTCATGTACATCCAGTGCAAGGCCTATCTGCATCTCTGCCATCGCTGGAAGGCCCGAAACAGGTGAGGATCAATATTCATTTATGCAGTCTAAATTGGAAATATATATTAACCTATATTGTAGGTGGAAATAGGGAATAATGTAATATTTTAATTGATTTTATATTTGTTTCGGAAGATTCTTATGTACATACCTAAAAAAAATATAGTGAAAGTGTAAATGTTCTCCCTGATTTTATTTATGTATATTGATTTAATAATCCATAAATTTGTATTTGAAAATTCTAAACTTTATTTAGATATTTAATCTTGAGACACGTATTTTATTACTTAGTTATTCACGATGTTATTTTTTGCATTGTTTCTTAAATTATTTCATCACTAGTAAAGTGAATAATTTCAGTAATTTCTATAAATATTTTTTCTACCAATCTAGGGAATTCAATTACTGAGTTTTTCCATCAACATGAAGATATTTAATGAATTCTATGAACTAATTGGCACTAATTAATACCATCATTAGCCAACATCGATTATAGTTTATACATGTACGATTTAATGTGGCAGGTAGTTCAATTCATTAATTATTACTATATTTCATCTTAGAAAGATTTTATAGGTTTGAATGGCAAATCTCGCTGGTCTGCAGCGAATATATTAGTTCATATAATTAATTACCAATCGCTGTTGAATAATTTTATTGCTAGATATCTTCTTTAAATCTAAAAATATAAAGCGTTTTGGCACCTACAAATATCAAATGCAATATTATTTTTAATTGCATTCTCAGCAAGAATTTTAATTATATATAGATAGGTGCATTCCCACTTTTATTTATTTAGCGTAACCTTGTGAATTTTTTAGTTATTGTTAACGAACATGTAAATGTATTTAACGCATTTAGCCAATGAAGTATAAACAATGGGGAAATACTTCAATTAAAAATGCAATTGCAAAGCCTTAAAGTTCGGCAAATATTGGATATTAAATAAAAACACTTTGCAGATGGTGTTTGGAAACGAGATTTATTTGTAATTTTCCAAAGAAACATTTAGAAAATTCAACAAGTTTAATTTCCCCATTAAATCTTAGGAAATGTTTTCATTGTTGTAATTTATTAAAACATAATTTGGAATTTTAATTAAGTTAAATTTCGTCTCATACTTCAAAACTAATTGAAAAATTCCATTGTTCTCGCAGAATCCTGTTGATTCAGAATGCACCGGAAAAGATCCATCCTCTGGCGCCGCCTTCCCCCGTAGCCGTCCACCATCAGCACTTCAGTGAGCCCCTTGCCCATGGCGGATCCACCAGCGGAGCGGTGGAGATCAATATTGGCGGAGTGTCTGGAGGACAGGATGCCAGTTGTGCGGCGTTGGAGAACGGAGTGGGTGCGGGCTTGAGCCAACTGCAGCATCAGCAGATGCAGCAACGTCGCGCCTCGCCACATCATATGCTGCAGCTGGCCGCCGAGCTGGAGGTGCCTCACAGCAGCAGCAGCGCCGGCACGCAGACGGACGATGCACAGGGCATGGTCCAGAACCTCCGGCAAATGCAACAGAGCGGCCAGCAGCAGGGGCAAGTGGCAGTGGCCGCCAACATTGAGTGCTCGCAGTCGCAGCACAACTATGATCGCGACTGGGCACTGGACGACGTCGTCTCACAGATCTCCTCGTTCCGGCCCTGTCCGCAGGGATCGGGCAGCATGACGCCCTTCCACGACTCCATCCACAACGTGCTGGAGCACTCGGAGGGCTCTAGTCGCGGCTCGGCCACGGACTTGTGTGCCGGCTCTCGGCAGGATCTCAGTGCCAGCGGCATCTCCACGGACACGGGCCGTGAGCATGCCCTCCAGCTGAGCAGCTTCAGTGGTAAGGAACTATGTCTATTTTCCCTAACCAATAACTAATTAAATGTTTGAATTTTCCAGGCAGCGGCGAGCACAAGGCTCCCTCGATCAGCTCCGGAGTGTCGCACGCCGTGGCCAATGGCCTGGGGGGATTTGTGTACAAGCCGCACCAGTCCAAGCGCTACTCCAACTCGTCCATCTTTCTGGAGAACCGCGATGTGCTGAGCGACCAGGCCAGCATTGATCCGGAGACTCCGTTGCATCCGTATGACTACAGCACACCGCCAAAGATCGATTACCGGCACTCGAGCCTGCTGGGCGAGGATATGCCCATTGGATGCTGCACGGCCGATTGCTTGGGCGGGCCACAGCCCAAGGAGGAGCTGCGCCGCTACTCCGATCCCAAGCTGAAGCCTGGGGAGGCGGATACCGTGCTGGACATCGACCTGCCAACATCGCCGCTATCGCCACCTGCCGCCTACGCCAGTCGGGAGTCCTATGCCCATCCGCATTCGCAGGCCATGCATCGCTCGTTCGACCGGATGGATGGGGTGGTCAGCAGGAGGCCCTCGGGTCAGGAAGCCCAGGTGGATCGATCGCGGCTCAGCTTCAAGTCGTTGCCAAATCTCAGCAGCAGCTGCGAGAGCCTGCTCCAGAAGTAGAAACCTGCTCAGCTAATCCGATCTGATTAGATCACCCAGCGCGCTCTCTCTCTCCACTTTCTAACCCTGCTCTCAAGTATTCACCGCTGGTCGACCCCGGGACCCCGATATCCAGACTCTATGACCTATTTTTTTACACCGCACACCGAGGGGCTTGAAAAGCCAGATCGTGGCCAGCGGCCCTATATCTTATTAGTTATCCGCTCCTTTCCCCCCCTGTGTTTAACGATTTATGAAGCAAAGCCCATAAACAATTTGAGACTGCAACGATGATAAAAACTTAAAGGAAAGAATAAAAATAATATTGTAGCGAAGACGAAAGTTAGAAGGAAATCCTTATACCTAGGCATAGTTCGATGTATAGTTTCTGTCCGTGTAATCGTGTTATAATGCTATATCAATACTTAGATCCAGCCTACCATCCCATGTCCATGTCTTAGTTTCTCCAAGCCAAAAACCAACCAGAGAAAGTTATTAATTAGTCCAATGTGAATGTGCATTGCGTGTGTGTGTGTATCTGTGTTTTGTTTCTTAACTTCTAAGTCAAATGAAATTTTAAAAAATTGATCTGTGATTCAGCGTCATTGAGTATATATATACATGCATATATATATATATATATATATATATAGAATCCATAACGTACATACATAACAAACCAGCATAAATGCAGCATACATATTGACAGCAGCCGCAGCGCAGCAGTAGCAAAATGCCGATAAAAACAATTTTACTTAAATTTAATACCGAAAAATTAAACTGAATACTAAAAACAAAAAAACAAAAAAAACAGCAACATGACAACCACTAAAAGCTTTTTCGCTATTAAAACAAGCGAATACTGTCTGAGAACTGAGAAAGCAGGGACTCCGCATTCCCTTTCTCACATTCTCGCTGAGAATTAGGAGTAAAAGCCGTTTTAGTTACACATAGATATAGCATAAACCTATGATCGCTACAAGTATAACGAGCATAAAAACAAATAACAAACAAGGACAACTAAATTTTTTATTATGTATTAAATATTTAAATAAATATGTGCAAACAAATGATTACCATTAATCCAAGAGCGTGTCATTAATTTCTCATGGGGTTTTATTTATTCCAGCCTTAATATTGAAACCCAATTCTAATTAACTATTTAAGATTAAATTCTAGAGCTATTATTTTTTAAATAACGGATGTTATCAAAAATATATAGAATGCAGTTTATATGACCGCTTTAGCATCCAGAGGATATAGTTTTCCGAATTCCATATATGTATCTACATATATCATAGAATTTAACTTAAAAGTAATATGGTAATAATAATAATAATAATAAAAGTAATAATCGAAAAAGGCAACATGTATATATTCAGCTTATACTGAAATATAAGTACCCCCAAAAAAAACCACAACAATTGCAATTGAATGCTGAACCAAATTATAATCAGATACTGGAAGGGTAAACAAAGACCCATGGAATCCAGGGCAGTGTGAATAAACCCAACAAACCGGTTGGCAGCGTCTGAACTGCAAACGAGCAGCATGCAAATTATGGAGCCAAGGAGAAGGAGCAAAAAGTACAGACAAGCTGAGGCGTTCCTTTGTTTCGTTTATTTTATTCGTTTGCTCACAAATGAAATGCAAAATTCCCTCCTCGAGTGTTGCGGCTGTTCTTGTTACAGAAGTATTAAATCATATGGGAATATCGCATACTCCGACTTTCGTATAGCCTAATCGTAAAGACTAATAATAATGGTTTTCTCTCTTCGTTTATGATAAGTGGATTTTAAAATTGCTTAAGACTAAAATTATGTGATGTGTGTGTGTGGTGTGATCGAGTGAGTAATACAATGTGTGTGTGTTGTTGAGTGTTGTGTGTGATTGGTTTTCAAGGGGTCTGCTGCTGCATCCTTTGTATCCTTTTTAGTCTTGCACTCTCCGAGCAGCGCTGCAACACTCCAACACCTCGTCTCCTCCTCTTTCTCCTCTTCGCCAGCGAAGTCTTTTTCGACGCCTTACTTGCCAGTCTCCATTTTCTCGCCGCTGCCATTTTCAGCCTTTCCATCGGCTGCTGATGCGGCGGCAGCTGTCTCCGGAGCCTTCACGCTGAGGTGGGCCGGTCCAGTCTGCTGGATCTGAATGATGCGCTCCGGCTTGGCCTGCTCCTTGCTTGGCGGCGGTGGAGCCTTAAGGGTCAGTACGCCATCGGACGAGACGGTGGACACCACCTCGTTGGGATCAAAGTCCTTGGGCAGCGTGTACTTGCGCACGAAGTGGCGCTGGATCATGCCATGCCCATCCTCGCGCTCCTCATGCTTGCCCTCGACGACCACGGTTTTGTCCACCACCTTGACGGTCAGCTCATTGGGCTTGAACTGCGACACATCCATGCACACCTGGAAGCCATCTTTGCCCACCGCCGGCAGGAGGGAATTCTGGGCAGCCGACTGGCGACGTGGCACCAACTGGTGGTGGTGGCCATGACCATGGTGGTTCCTCTCATACGGCAAGAAGCGACGACGGGTGATGCCGCCGTGGGGCAGCATCAGACGGGGACGGTGGAAAAGATCGTGGGCATGGACGCCGAAGCCGAAGTCATCCTCCAGCAGATGCTCCCAGTCGCTGCGGTAATCGTGGTCCAATTCGCGGGCCAGGTTTAACAGTGGAACAATCGACATTTTCTCTGCTTTTTTTTAAATTTATTTATGCTCCTGTCTAGACAATGTTAAAAAAAAGATTAAGTTCAATTCCTTTTTTCGTTTTGCGAGAGGTTGTGCTTCTGCAAAAATTTCAACTGCGAAAGTGCGCTGTCGGCGTCGGCGCCGGCCTTTTATACCGACGCTCAGCTCGCACAAACACTCGCAAAGCAACAAGCTGTTCTCGTTCTCTCTTTTCTATTCTCTCTTCCCGAACTTTTCTGGCTCTTTCTGGCACAGCCGGCGTCGCATTGGGAGAGAGGGAGATAAAAGCTTGTGCAGCAATGGGCTGTAACGTGTGAGTGTGTGTGTGTGTGTATGAGAGAGAGGAAAAGGGAACGACAAAAGTTCTTGCATTTTCTGGGAGTTTCTCTTGGCAAAAAATAAAGAACAGTTAAATAACTTGACGTGCAGTAATTATACATACATAAGTGCATGTGTGTGTTCATTTCTATGCATGTACATAAGTTCGTATTTATTTAAGGCATTTTCTTTTCTTATCTCCATTGAATTGTTTAAACTTTCAGGCATTGTCTGTGCAAATTGCAATGGAGCTGCTCTGCCGCTCGGCTGCATCCGCTGACGTTTTTATTGCCGAGAGGGGGCGTTGAACTTTCGCTCTGTCTGATTTCGCCTCTCCTGGTTTGCGTTCTTTGTGTTTGCTGCAAACATGTTTGCTCGCTTCTGTCGCTTATGAGTTCTTTTTTCCCAAAGTCAGGCCACAAGGGCAATTCAAGATTTCGCAGAAAATTTACAACCATCGCAATGTAAGAGGCAGCATTTGCGCTTTTTGAGAGCAGAGATTCAGGAAAATTCTCGCAAACAAAGGGGAATGCAAGCCACCGGCACTCTTCTTTTAAAGAAATTAGGAAACTGTATCTGATTTAAAATTTTTTAAATTAATTGGTAATATAATTCATTAAATATAGACTGCATATTTATTTATATTTTATTATTATTATTTATTTTAAAAAAGTTCGGGAAGATTCTAGAAATTCCTTATAAAATACAATCTTCTAATTTTCTTACAAAAATGTATTACAATGTTATAAGTTGTATTGTGCAATTTAAAAAAAAATGTACCTCCTATATATATAAGTAAATAAATATGTACATATGTTTGTATATGTACATGTACATATGAAGATTAATAGGAATTTTTTTTTCAGTTTTAATAAATTATGACAGATTATTTTACCTTTTACAAATGTGTATCTTCCAAATACAAATTTTGTTTTACTGGAGATACTATTTATTTGTTGATTAATGAACCCCAAAGAAAACCCATTCCCAGAAAAGAGACATTCAGATATATATTTTAGGGAATATATTTATTTGTTTAGGTAGTATTTTCGATAATGGCCAAAATTAAAATTACAACAGGGAGCACTCCTTTTATGGCTACTGAGATAGTGGGAGTGACCCTGGTGAACTACAGCGTATAAAACAGATGAATGACTTTGAATATAATGTTTAAAGACGGCAGTTGATCTCTCTACTTTTCGTTGCCGTTGTCCTGCTCCTCCAGCTGCTCCTTGGTGTTCTGCTTGACGTTGAGGTGAGCGGGACCCACCTGCTGGATCTGGACGATGCGCTCGCTGGCCTTGTCCTCAATGGCCGGAGGTTTGGGTACACTCACAGTGAGCACTCCGTCGGAGGAGAGAGTGGAGGCCACCTTCTCACTTTCGTAGCCCTCGGGCAGGGCATAACGCCGCACAAAGTGCCGGGTGATGTAGCCATGGTCATCTTCACGCTCCTCGTGCTTGCCCTCCACCAGAATGGAGTTATCCTGGACCTTGACGACCAGTTCGCTGGGCTTGAAGTGGGACACATCCATGCACACTTGGAACCCGTCCTTGCCCACCTTGGCAACGGCTCCAGCCACACCCGATCCGGGTGAGCCGCCCACCTGTTTCTCCAGATGGCGGAGTTGCTGCTCTAGGGGTCCGGCCAAGGCCAGGTACGGATTCCTCTGGCGCTGGCAGTAATAGGGCTCGTAGAAGGGCACCATCGACAGGCGGCCCAAGTCGTCGGCCAGGTTAAGCAATAATGGTAGGTTGGCCATCGTAGTTAAAGTTTTGTTCTTGCTTTTTTTTCCAAGAGTCTTTAGAAATACTTTGGTTCTTTGGTAGCTTGTTATCGCTTCGGCTGTTTGAATTCAACTGATGCCGGTCGAACGCAAGCGCCGTCTATTTATAGTCGCTCGCACTGTATCTGTATCTGGGTGTGTGTGTGTGTGCGTGAGCGGCGTATCTGTGGGCAATGGTGCAGAACGTCGGGAAGGGCCACGAAACTTCTAGGGGGCTGAAAATATCGCAAAATGTCTCGAATTTGCAGAAATTACGCATTATCTGCCATTGAAAGCGAGAGTATCGCTACGGGGAGAGTGATGAGTGGTGGGATGTGGTGGTCATAGGCCTGGTGGAGTGATATGTCGCCTATCAGAATCAACACAGACGAATATAATGTGTATATAGCAGATGAAAGGGAGGGATATTTCCGAAGGATGGAGATAATTCGCGAAGCTTCTGCAGTTTAATTATTCTTTTTATGGCAGGCTTTCATTCTAATTAACTTTAATTTAAAATTTCAGAATCGAAAGTGAGAATGGTACTTATATTTAAGTAAAACAAAAAACATTATTAAAGTTAAACTGAGATTTCAAATAATAATTTTGTACCAAATGTCTTAAAGGAAAACTCTAGAAACTTGTTCTAATTTCTAAGGCCTCACCGCATATTCGAAAGAGTTTTGTATTATATATTCAGATGAATCATAGGTTTTATAATTTTCTTAAAAATATTAAATATGCAAAAATAGGAAAACAACGTCATTCTTGTTAAAATGATTATTTGAACGGTGAATGGATCTGTTTATATTTAAGTCTCTATAAAAATTAGGAATGAAGAATTTGCACCCAAATATATTTATTTAGATAGTGGATCGAATTTGCATCAATAAAACAATGCACAATTATTTGTTGACAATTTCTTGAGCGGTTAAATAACAATATCTTCTTATAGAACTCGATACTACTTATGTACGTATGTATATTATATATATACGCATTACTTCATCACCTTTTAATTTATGGCCCTATTTTTTGTTTGTTTTCTCCTGCCCCGGGTCATAATGTCTATGTGCAAACTTGTCCAGTTTACACAATTCTACGCCAACGCAATGGAAGTTGTGTCTATTCAGAAAGGTGGCTGGAGCTGTGAATGTATCTGTATCTGTATCTGAATGTGGCCACATAATGTAATGCATGTACTCCGTCTGGCTGATTTCCCTTTGGGTAAATGAAATGGTGTACGAGTACATGTGCGGAGTTGCACATACTCGTATGTAAGGGTATACGCAGCAATTTCAGAAGGTTTTTGCTCAACCACCACGCTGCAGTTTCTATATATAGATTCGTTGTATCTGCAGCTCTCCCTTTTGGGGGCAGCTCCCATTGAATGCTTCAAGTCTCCACTGTGGCGTGTCTGGCTCTTGTCTGCTTTTATTTTCTTTCTTTTTTTTGCGATGTGGCTGTGGAGCTTTTCAACCGGTTGTTGTAAGTGTGCGTTGCACTGGGATATGGTTACGCATATATGTTTATATACTATATATGAGTGCTCGTGTATATATCAGCCAAAACCAGACGCCGAGCTGACACTGCGCATGTTTACGCGACGCCGGCAATTCGCCAACCCCCTGCCACAACCGCGCCCCCTCCGCCCAGCAACTCCCCCTTTCCAGCTGAGCTGGGATAACTTCCAGCCAGCCAGCTGTTGTTGTAGTTGCACGAGACTCTCAGCTGTTCGCTCGCCGGCAATCGGGAATTCAGCTGCAACACGACCACTTTACATGCACCCCAAACCATATATACTTATATATATACCCCGGAGATGCTATCTCTCTATATATTCCGCTCTTGCAAGCCGGTTTTGCTCTTTTTTTCCTTGCTGCAGTTTGTCTGCCTTGATAACTGGAATACTTTCTTTGTTCTGGTCTTGTTGCTGGAGCGGAAAAAGTAAATAGATTTCGGTTGGGTTTGCAAATTTTTGGACAGCTCTCGGGCACATAGCAACTCATCTTCACAATACCTCCTTCTCCTCTTACCGGCCCACCCTCCCTGGCCGTACGATTTCTAACTTTTCGCCTGGAAGATTGGGAGCTGGCCTGGAAACCGACGAGCTTCCAGTCGCCGGCTTCCATTCAGCGCCGCACGCCACTTAAAAGCTCGTGCATTCAGCCATAAGGGCTCAAACGCAGTCCAGTTGGAGGCCAGAACGGATCGCCGCCGCCATAAACGGATACCCAGATACCCAGACACGCAGACACTCTTCTCCAGATTCCCCCGAGTCCAGTAACCAAGGAAAGAACAGCAGCAAAATGTCGCTGATACCCTTTATACTCGATTTGGCCGAGGAGCTGCACGACTTCAATCGAAGTCTGGCCATGGACATTGATGATTCGGCCGGCTTTGGCGTATATCCGCTGGACACTCCGGCACACATGCGACGGTACGGTGGCGGTGGGATGATGTGGGTGCCCATCAAGGGACAGCAGCCGGCGCAGCAGCATCGCCATCATCCATACAATCGCGTGGCCGGGGCCAAGACCGTCTGCTGCAATAAGTCGCTGCTGGAGCTGGAGAAGGAGATGGGCGAGAAGGGGGCCCCTGGAAGTGGTAGTGGAAACAGCAGTGGCAGTGTGACCCTAACTGGAAGCGTTGTCGCCCAGCCGGCGGCCAGCAAATCCTCCTATTCCGTGGTGAACCGCAATGGCTTCCAGGTGAGCATGAACGTGAAGCAGTTCGCCGCCAGAGAGCTGACCGTGAAAACGATTGATAACTGCATCGTGGTGGAGGGCCAACATGATGAGAAGGAGGACGGTCACGGAGTGATCTCGCGGCACTTCATTCGCAAATACATCTTGCCCAAGGGCTATGATCCGGCCGAGGTTCACTCCACGCTCTCGTCGGATGGCATTCTAACGGTTAAGGCGCCGCCGCCCGTGCCCGCCCCCAAAGTGGGCGTGGAGCGCCAGGAGCGCATCGTGGATATCCAGATGCAGTCGCAGCGTGAGAGGGAGACAAAGCCGGCCGAGGCAGAGCAGCAGGCGGTGGCTCCCGTTCCAACACCCAATTCCACTTCCAGTCTGGCTCTCACGACTTCCACGGTTCCACCAGCTTCCGCTCTCTCGCCAAAGAGCACCCCCGCTGAGAGTAACGGTAATGCCCAAGAGGCACCAGAGACAGAGACGCAACCGCCGACAGAGACGGAGACAGAGTCGGAAGCAGTGGCAGCCTCAACTGCTCCCCCTCTCACTCTCACACCCACACCCACTGAGACTGCCACTGCCACTGCCACCGCTGCTGCTGTTGCTGCTGCTGTGGAAGCCACCACTACAACTTCCAACACTTCCAACATTGCCAACAACGGCGTGCCAGAGCCCATGGAAGAGGAGACTAAGGAAGAGCCGGCCAAAAAAGAAGAGGAAACCACTGCCACTGCATCGGTTCCCGTGGTGAGCAGCAGCGCGGGAGAGGAGCAGCCCACGAAAGTCTCCGAGGATGCCAATGCCAACGATGTGGCCATCACCTCCAATAACGGCAATGGAGCAGCCGCCGCCGACAAACCGGAAGCAGCGCCACCCACCGCCGCCGGCGAAGATGAGGAGATGAAGGAGGCCACCGTCGGGGCCCCGGAGGCAGAGGAAAGCAAAGAGGTGCCGAAGAAAGTTGAGGTGGAGGTGGAGAAGAAGCCAAAAGCCGGCGGGGGTGAGGAGTTGGCCGCAGTTGATGCGGCCATTCTACTGGCCAAGAACCAGGGCGAAAACGGAGCCACTGCAGCAGCCAAGATCGAGGAATTGGCCAAGTGAAGACTGAACTAAAACAGAAAAAAACCAATTGAAAATAAGTAACCCGTTTTATTCCATAAATGTTTCCTGTGTTTTCATTTTTTGCATTTCACACACACACACACAGACACGGAATGCGGAGACTAGAAAAAGAAGCTGAAGGAAAGCGGAGACTCAATTACTAAGCGAATGCAAGATAAATGAAAAGTTTGATTTCCTAAAAACATATGTGACAACAACAACTACAAGTATTCCAGTAAAACTTAAAGACAACAAAAAACACGAAATAATGTACTTAACAATAAAGAGGAAAATCGAAAATAAAGAGAACATTGCGTTTGGCATTTAATTTTCTTTGCCGTTAGCCCCGAGTACCCTCTCCCCCCGCTCTTTCTCTCTTTTAACCATACGCACATTCGCATTTGCTAAGTTTAACTCTCTCACGCACAATGGCCTATCGACTCTCTCTTTCTCTCACGCTCACCGGCGCTATCAGGTATTGTAATCTGTTATTCTTCTCTTTCTGACGCATGTTTCTTGCTCTCTCTCGCATTTGCTGGACTCTTCTAGAAGAGCGCAGCGACGGTATAAAAGCAGCGGTGCTTCCCGCAGAGAGCACAGATCAAATTTAAAAACCAAGCAGTAAGCTTCAGGGAGAAGTTTAGCAGAAGAAACTGAAAAGCAAACAGAGAAGGCAATAAGGAGTTCAACCGATTGCAAACCAGAAAGTTCATTCAACCTAACCCACAAAAAAAGAAGGAAAAACTTGAAAACTCAACCTAACCCCAGAAAACTTATACCAAGTACAAAAAATGGCGCTTTCCACACTCCTTTCGCTGGTCGATGAGCTGCAGGATACCCGCAGCCCCATTTACGAAATGGGCTGGGGCTCGCAACCAAGCTCCCGCTTCCTGCAACCGTGCACCACTCCCAATCGTCGCTCCATTAATGGATGCCCCTGCGCTTCGCCACTGTGTCCCAGCTCACCAGCGGGTCAGGTGATGGCCCTGCGTCGCGAGGTCCAGAACCACAACAACATCCACTGGCCGGCGGTCAAGCAGTTGGGCAAGGACGGTTTCCAGGTGTGCATGGATGTGGCCCAGTTCAAGCCGAGCGAACTCAACGTCAAGGTGGTGGACAACTCCATCCTGGTCGAGGGCAAGCACGAGGAGCGCCAGGATGATCATGGCCACATCATGCGGCATTTCGTTCGCCGCTACAAGGTTCCCGAGGGCTACGAGGCCGACAAGGTGATCTCGCAGCTCTCCTCCGATGGCGTGCTCACCGTCAGCATTCCCAAGCCCCAACCCATCGAGGATAAGGCCAATGCGCGTGTTATTCAAATCCAGCAGGTGGGACCCGCTCACCTCAACGTCAAGGCCAATGCCAGCGAGCAGAAGGGCCAGGAGAACGGAACCACCAATGGCAATGCCAAGTAGAGGCTTCGCATTATAATCATCATGAAGTTCCTGAACACTCCACTGTCCCCCACATCATTCCCCCTTCATCACAACTGTTTCCTTATTTATTCAAATGTTTTTTGTAAACGAGCTAAAGACTTGAGCTGAAATATATATTCTACACCTAGTGTGAAAATTAACTTGATTTTGGTTTATTTGTCTTGGAAACGAGAAGAAAATTAAGAAATTTTCTCTTAATTAAATATTTGTTTGAGGCGAAGTAAATATATTGTGTTAAAATTGGAAACAATCCAATGGGAACAAAATACACGAAATAAGTCTATTAAAATGGTTATGTTTGAAGCGTTTTAAAAATGTGAATCAAATATTTTGTATCCTGGACCGCTTATTGATTAGTATTTTATTAGTTAGTAAAGTTATTTAAGGTTTTGAAGAATACCCTAAAAAATTTAAAAAAAAAAAAACAATTGGCAAAGATTAATATTTATTTCTTGTTTGCCTTTGAAATGTGATGGAAACTTGTGAAATTAATAATTCTTTCAATATTAATAATAGCTATGTTTAAATAGGAAAGCTAATAAAATGGGACTAAATTAAATATATTATAATAAACAAGAATGCCCAAAGCAAGCTAATTAAAAAGTTTTTTATGTTTGAATCTTTGAGAATTATTTGAGCAATCGTGTACCTATTTACATATGTATAATATTTTTGTTTGTTTACCATTTTTAGTAGCTAGTAAAGTGTTCCTATGAATTGCAGAAAACTAAGAGAGAACTGAAAGTGCAATTGGCTAAGTTTTGTAACCCAGAATAAAGTTATTAAGTATTTTTCACTTCCGGTAAAAGCACCATAATTTATAGCTTGAGAATTCCATTAGCTAATAGAAAACGAGGACATACACTTCCATCTTTAGCATTGAGACTTGCATTTACGCGCGACCAGGCCGAGAACCCTCTCTCTGTGTTTTTGATATAGTGCACTTGTTTCTACCAAATATTTATTGCGCATTTTCTATATTACCTACGGATACAATTTGTATTTTATTTATGTTTGAATTCAATTGAAAAGTTTCGCCTGCACTTGCTTTCGTCCGAAAATAGTTCACCTTGGATTTGGGCGCTTTTGATGGTTGCGCTTTTCGTTGGGTTTGGTTTGGTTTGGTGAACTTATAATGTATTTCCCGATTTTCCACATTCATTTCCAGGGCAGGGCCAGTTTTCCGGTCTCATGGACTCGGACCAATCTCTCACCGGGCGTGTAGTACTTGGCTGGCGGAGGTGGTGGAGCCTTGATGGTGAGGATGCCATCGGTGGATATGTCCGAGATCACCTCATTGGCATTATAGCCCCGGGGCAGGAGATACTTTCGTACAAAGTGGCGCTCCACCATCCCATTGGATCCCTCGTTGCGGCGATTGTGATTACCCTGGACAATGATATAGTCATCGTTGGTCTTCACCACAATGTCGTTGGGATGGAACTGCCTGATATCGATGTCGATGCGGAAGCCCTTCTCATCCGAATGGACACGTTCACCGGAATAGTAATTATCCCATCTCATTGGGTAGGACCATTCGTAGGGCGTTGATTGGATCAGTTGGTTCCTCACCCGACGGGTCACCAGCTCATCCAGAGGCCTCATCAGCTCACTCCGGCTGGTATGGCCATGGGTTGGCCAATAGATACGCGGATCATCCCACAGATATGGATAGAGTTGGAAATCATATGGCTGATACAGCGGAGGACGAGGACGATCAAATTCGCGAGCCAAGTCGCGATATGTGCTGGGCAACAGGGACATTTCTCGCCGGGATTCGTTCGCGTTCGAGTCCGAGATTCTTATAAAATTTGTCGCCGCCGCCGCCAGTTCTTTTATAGATGAACCAGCTGGCCTCGCCGGATGCGGATGGCGGATGGCGGATAGCGGAGACGTTGGATGAATCATCCGGGCGAGGCGCATCGGATGGGATCGCAACGAATCGGATCGCATCGGCCAAGTGCAGCGGTGAAGGCGAGACCAACAAGGCAACACACTCGACAACTGTACGGATAGTTGGATCCGCGTCAAGTGTCTACGTCACATCACCATCAACCCAGGAAGGAAGCGGCATTAGAAAGGTGGGAGGAATGGCCATAGTTGGGGGCCAAAGGTGCTATAATAAGATGCCTGAAAATTGAAAGTATTCTCGCTGCTTATTAAAAATATTTCCATCTAAGGCAAGGTGTGCGATTGAGATTAATTTAAGTATATTTTGTACTTTCAGATACAAAACTAAATGTTAAAATCCTCGAATTTATGAAAAAAGTGAAATATATTGCTGCGTTTGTTTACTACTTTTTCAAATGAATGCAAAAATATGTTACAAATATTGGTTTAAATTTTCAAATTTAATTTGAACTGTTTTAATTTTTGTTTGATACTTTTTGCTGATTTATATTTTCAAAAGCTAAATAAATATTTTCAAAAAAAAAAATCAAAAATATTTGTATGGCTTTAAGTTTAGCGATTATTTATTTAAACTGAAAGAAAAATAATGTTTGTTTATAATAAAACAACATTTTGCTCTGCAGATAACATTTTTAAATTTTATTTTTTTGTTTTTTTTTTATACATTCTAAGGAATATGAAACTTCTTGATATTTTAACATAATTTGTAAAGTTTTTTTAAACTACAAACTAAAGGGAGCTAACAATTATTTTCTTGAGGGCTTCACTAGCATATTTTGTTTAATTTCAGTCGGGGATCTCTTGCTTTCACTGCTTGCTGGTCTCAGAGCTGGGCTCCTCCACTGGGTCAGCGGATTTCTTGGCCGGCTGGCCAGTTTGTTCGATGGGAACCACTCGCTCCTTGAGTGCCTCCTGGACAGCTGGTGGATTGGGCACATTGATGGTGAGGACACCATCGCTGCTCAGGCTGGAGGTAACCTTGTCCGCCTCGTAACCCTCCGGCAGGACAAATCGTCGCATAAAGTGCCGGGAACTGAAGCCGCCTTGGTCACCATCCTTCTGCTCGGTCTTGCCCTCCACCAGGACAACACTCTCATCCAGCACCTTGACATTCAGTTCGTTGTAGTCCTTGACGTCCAGAGTGAGATTGTAGCCATCTTTGCCAATGTTGGCCGGTGGGGCGAACTCCTGCTCCTGCCAGCGGGCGATCTGCTGCCAATTTCGGGGCAGAGCCACACTCCAAACGGGAGGCTCATGGAAGAAGGCGTGGAAGGGCGAGGAGAGGCGTGGCATGCGGGACATCTCCTCCGCCATACGCAGGAACATCGGTAGGGAGCGCATTTTTATGGTATAATTTTATTTATTATTATTATTAAGCTGATCAAATTTCAGTTAATTTTATTCGTTGTAATCTTTAAGATACAAAATGTACTATTCTTTCTTTAGCTATTTTCTATTTATCAGATGAAATTTCTGGTAATTTAATTCGTCGCAATTTACAAATCAACTGATGAAATTGTTTGTTTTTTAGTTGCCACCACTTGCTTTCTGTTGCTCTGACTTTTTCAAACTGTGAGTGCCGCACTCTTGCCGGCGGCTATTTATACCCGTCGGATGGAGAGTATCTATTGGATTTCTCGAACCAACCGGCGTTCTCTCGAATTTTCCTCGCCCTTGCTGATGCAAAATTGTACGCTCCGCCTGAAATCGGGCATTGGCATTTAAGTTAGGGGTAGCCTTTCTAGAAACCTTCTCTGGATACTACGAGAACTCACTGTGAAGTTTATTTACATTATTTGGATGTCTGCTCAATGGAGTTCTCTCTTTTTAGCCGTGGGACAGGTCAGGTTTTTCTGGTCATGCGCGGAGAGAATTTTAAATTGTGTGGGAAGAGAGTGTCTGGGTTTTGGATGTATTGTAGTGTTAGCTGTCCATGGGCGTAGCTAAAATGTTATAAACTTATTCCACAACCTATATAATTTAAATTTAGATTTATTTAGAAATAAAAATTGTTTTTAATCTACTAGGAAAGTTGATCTTTGTAAACTTTGGCATTAAAATATTGTAGGTTTTGTTAAAAAACAATATTATTTATTATATAAATAGTTAAAAAGTAGATTTATTTCAAAAAACCATTTCCACAATAATTTTAACTCTAAAATTAATTTAACTGGTAATTTTGATGTATAGCTTATCATGCCTAGAGTCCCTCCCTTTTGGCCCAATCCTGCCAGGAGCCTTTGTACAGCACAACTCTGAAAGATATAAATATATATAAATCACCTAGCATTTGAAGTATCTGATATAAACTCACTTGGTGTACCCCAGAGCCTTGGCGATTTTCTCGGCCTCTAAAGTACGATTGCCCGACCTACAGGATAAGATTATCTTGGAGTCCTTTTCCGGCTTGCATCTACCATACTTGCTCTTGAAATTGTCACCATCTAATTGTAAAGCAGATTCAAGTTCGTCCACTAAATAAAGATATTTGTAATTAAATTATTAATAATATTATTATTACATATTTTTTAAGAATTAAGGTAATTTTTATTTTATTCGTTTATTTATTAAATTTAAGTTAATTAAATGGATATTTTTAGGACTACGCTTACATATTTAATTAATACATAATAATTAATAAAGTTTTGTAAATATTGTTTTTTTATTACATTTAGTTTCAAAAAGATTTTAAGGTATGGTAAAAGTTATACCAAAAATGGAATGTTATGAAATTGGTCTATTTACGTGGTATGTTGATGCTAGCCGGAATGCTGCCCGTCTGCTTGATCTCATCCTTACGCCTGACGTCGATCAGAAAGACCTCCGGATGGTTGGGCACATCCTTAACCTGCTCGTAGGTGGCCATTGTCGATATTGGGCGGAGCACGTACTTCGCCTTGTTGGCCAGTTGAATCACAACTGACTTGCCGGCCGGCCCCAACAGATCCATTTATTCCGGTTTGTTTGCTCAGTCTACCGGAGAGACTGGTGTTTGTGGTGCCGTCGCCTTGTTTGCTCTATCAGTTTGTCGACGTCGGCGCTAAAGATTCCGGTAATTGTCCGCTGGCATAGGCGCCGGTTGAGGGGCCCTGACGATCGCTTGATCGATCCGATTTCACTTTGAATTTCACATACAAATTGATTGAGACGACTTCCTGACAGTGTTTGCTATGTGCTCTGCTGTCGTACATACAAAGATACATATTTTTTGAGCCTAAATTAAATTATAATTGGAATGGTAAATATATTTAATATAATTGTTGAGGCTATCATTTTTAAATATAATTTATTTACCCCTATTTAAAACTGAGAGACCAGTTTACATAGCAACCGACAGACGGACATGGCTAAATCGACTCGGCTGGTGATGCTGATCAAGAATATATATACTTTATAGGGAGACGGAGACGTCACCTTCACTGCGTTACAAACTTCTGGTCAAAATTATAATACCTCTGCAAGGGTATAAAAAAGACTAGCTTCGGGGTCTTCGGCTTAGAATACCCTTTCGGACCAGTTGCCCTCAAACTGTTCGATCTCCATAGCGGCTATGGGATATATCTGAATTTGTAAAACCGCTTTAATGTTTATGACAATAATTATTTTCCAAAATCCTTTATATTGCAAAAGGAAAAATAAAAAAACACAAAAATTAAGCTCAATGACCCATTTAATTATTAAATTTATTTACAATATATCAGTTTAAATGTCCGTTTAACAAATTACAACAACATTATGGTTAAAATATGCTAATTTGTATGGGATTTCGGAAAGCAAGTACCAGGCGAACAGAAAAAACAGCAGGCTGATCTCCATCACTTATTGATTCTCATCTATGGAGACTTGGGAAATCGTTGTTCTCCATGCGGCTCTCTTCTTCTCTTTTGAAACAACCGTTTTTTGCATTGGGAGTACATTGAGTGGGAGTACATTGAGTGGGAGTACATTGAGTGGGAGTACATTGAGTGGGAGCACATTGAGTGGGAGCAAATAGAGTGGGAGCAGTTGGTTACTTGCTGATGTTGTTTTCTGTAGCTGCTGTTTTTTCTGTTCGCCTGGTACATTAAATCATAGGAGCATTATATTCCCTGCCTCAGTTTACATTTCCGTAAAACAAATTACAACAACATTAGGGTTAAAATTTGTTAATTTGTATGGGATTTCAGAGAGCAAGTACCAGGCGAACAAAAAAAACAGCAGGCTCATCTCCATCACTTATTGATTCTCATCTATGGAGACTTGGGAAATCGTTTTTCTCCATTCGGCCCGTTGTTCTCCAATAAACAGAAAAGATTTTGAAACAACCGTTTCTTCCATTGGGAGTACATTGAGTGGAAGCACATTGAGTGGGAGCACATTGAGTGGGAACTTTTTTCCCATTTAAAAAATCCGTTGAATTCAAATTTACCTTTTATCGTTGGGTACTTGCTGCGATTTCTGTTCGCCTGGTACATTAAATCGTAGGAGTATTGTATGCCCTGCCTCAGTTTACATTTCCGTACAACAAATTACAACACCGTTATGCTTAAAATATGTTAATTTGTATGCCATTTCCGGAAGAAAGTACCAGGCGACCAGAAATCTCCAGAAGGTCAACTACTCATAATTCCTCCACTCATTTTAAAGTATCCCCAAAAGATGCAACAATATCCCCAAAAGTATGCAATTTTTTTTTTGGGGGTGTTTGAATTTGAAATCATTGATCACCTGCTGGGGGTTTCTATTCGTCTGGTCAAAATTATAATACCCTCTGCAAGGGTATAAAAATCGAATTCTTCAGAATATGAAATAAAATATTTATAAATCGCCCAGATTATGGATTATTTTTATAAAAAAATATAGAAAATTTAAGGAAAACTTCTCTGTACTCCCTGAACAGATGAAATTCAAATGCCGTCTGCGGTTGGGCCAGCGGCTCATCTCCGAAAGCTTAGCCACCAGAAGGTTCCCAGTTGTCGCACTAGAATCGTCCGAGCGACCGACAACCCGAGTTGCTGCTCCAGGAAAGCTCCACTTCGGAGTGTTGGGAAAAGCTCACCGAACCAGAGCCTATAAAAGCAGGAAACGAGATACTAAAACTCCACAAACGAGTCGGAAAAGTCAAGGTGAATAATTGTGCAGCAGCAGCAGCAGAAGAAAAATCTCCAACCCGCTGGCAAATCAACCCTTGGAACTCTAAATTGAAAGCAGGTCGTCGGTTCATCGAACTTCCGCCAGATACAGAATCTGTGAAAGAAAGAAAGCCACAAAGGAGCACCAGGAAAAATGCCAGACATTCCGTTCGTCTTGAATCTGGACTCGCCCGACTCCATGTACTATGGGCACGATATGTTCCCGAATCGCCTGTACAGGCGTATGCATTCCCGGCAGCATCATGAGCTGGATCTGCATACTCTGGGCATGATTGCCCGGATGGGCGCCCATGCCCATCATCTGGTGGCCAAGAAGAGGAGCGGTGAACTGGGCGCTCTGGGATTGAGTGGGCCCCTCAACAAGCAGGGCAACTTTGAGGTGCACCTGGATGTGGGTCTCTTCGAACCGGGAGAAGTCAGCGTGAAGCTGGTCAACGATTGCATTGTGGTCGAGGGAAAGCACGAGGAGCGGGAGGATGACCATGGCCATGTTACCCGGCACTTTGTCCGCCGCTATCCGCTGCCCAAGGAGTTCGATGCGGATGCCATTGCCTCCACTCTGTCGGAGGATGGTGTTCTCAACATCACTGTTCCTCCGCTGGTGTCCAAGGAGGAGGCCAAGGAGCGGGTCATTCCCATCAAGCATGTGGGACCCTCCGATCTCTTCCAGAACGGCAATGGCAACAAGGAGGCCGCTGCTCCCGCTCCCGAGGCCAAGTAAAGAGCATCCCAATTTTTAGCAGCTTCAGCAGCAAAGTGATTTCCCAAGACTCTCGATAATTGTTGCACTGAAAAAGTCACCAAAATTACGCACGCATCGTACTATATTTATTCATTTATTAATAGCTACATTTTAATGTCCAATTTTAAGACTAATCGAAATCAAGTATTAAATAAAGTAATATGAATGTCTCAGTTAATTGGCTTGGTTTTTCTTCTTGTGGAAAATGTAACGTGTTGCTTTTCTGTGTTCCATTCAAAGCTGTGCATATGTAAATGAGGTCCCCAGATGTCAATCTCACTTAAAAACGAGCTTTAGCTGACCTTTTCCCAGGCGGAAGGCATGTTCACTTTTTTTGAATTTTAAATGAAAGCCCGCCAAAGCTTTGATATCGATAGCCGATTGTTTGAAATTACTCTGTTTTTTGTTTATTAGAGGCAACTAAATTAAGAAAGATGAATTAAAAACAATACAATAACAGTCGTAGTGAATTATACTTCTTTACCATAATAAAATGACTTACAAATTTAAAAACTTAAGATAGTTTATCCGTACCCTACCTTATCATTCAAATTACTAAAAGGTTCATAAACTTTAAGTGACCCCCATAAAACCCGTGACATATGTTTCACAATCGAAGACATCTCCCATCCCTAGCTGACACTGTAACCTCAAAAATGTTTTGTTTACTTCTGCGGCGATCCGCACTTCATAATTCCTGCAAATTAATTCGTAAACAGATTGCCAAGCCCGCGTTCTACACACTCAACAATGGCCTGCACACCACGATACGTAAGTTGCGCTGATTTTCCGGATAAATCAGTTCGAAATAATTTAAGGAAAACCTCAGTTGATATTATGAAATTCGAATGACTTTGCAGCAAGGCGGCACGGCGAGTACGAGTGGCAGGATCCCAAGTCCCCCGATGAAATGTGAGTGCAAACAGTATCCTTATGCAATATATATTAATCGAAATACACCCACCGATTCCAGAGTAAACATCACCTATGTGGACAAGGACGGGAAGCGCACCAAGGTGCAGGGAAAAGTCGGGGACAATGTCTTGTATTTGGCCCATCGCCATGGCATTGAAATGGAGGGAGCCTGTGAGGCGTCGCTAGCTTGCACCACCTGCCACGTCTACGTGCAATACGATTTCATGGAGAAGCTGAACGAAGCCGAGGAGAAGGAGGACGACCTGCTGGACATGGCGCCTTTCCTGCGAGAGAACTCCCGCCTCGGCTGTCAAATAATGCTGCAGAAGAGCATGGAGGGCATGGAGCTGGAGCTACCAAAGGCCACCCGTAACTTTTACGTGGACGGGCACAAGCCCAAGCCCCATTAGGATATATATTGTTACCAGATTACTAAATATATACAACTGTTGAATCACCATTTTGGTTCTTTCCCAACTTCTATATTTTTCTTAAGATGTAAACAATGCTCTTTTGTTTTGTATTGTTTTTGTTGTTCCATCGTGAATTAAACTAAAGAAGAATTCGTTAAGTTGAGCCTATCAAAATACATTTTCTAACTGATGATTACACTTGGGGGGAACAGATGGGTAGGGGGTAGGGGGTAGGGATGAGCGACATAAAAGAGTGATATGAAACAATCTTGTAAAACTATATTACAATTAAAGCAGAAGTACAAAAATATAAATTTGTATAGCGAAAAACTATGCGAGCCCAACAGCCAGCAACCAACATCGTGTGCAGATCCCGGGGAGCTCTTAAGACAGCTGGCCCTCAGTTGGACGAGGGCGTGGGGCTGCTGGAACCTGAGCGCGAGCGCACACTGGCCCGATCCTCCTGCTCGCTGCGCTCCTCGTCGCGATCGCGACTCTTCTCATCCTTGTCCAGATCGGCCGGCTCTGAGGAGGTCTTGATCTCCTCCTTGGGCGTCAGGATCTCTTCTTTGGGCGAAAGATTCTCCCGCTTGAGGGCCTCCTTCTCTGCCCTGCTGATAGCACTCTTCTTCTCCTTGTTGCTGCTCTTTTTCAGCGTGGCCAGTTCCTTGAGCAGACTGGCGATTTTGCGGTTCAGGTTGTCCACCTTCATGTCGTGCAGCCTCTCCACGTCCCGCAGACGGTTGCGCATGTCGTTCTCCTTCTCGAAGTTCTTGCCCTTCAGCTCGGTCAACTGGAAATGGGATTTTAGTTAATTAAATTACGTTTGTTTTGCCCAGAAGTTTTTAGCGCAGTGAAGAAGCCATCTTCGATCAAAGTATAAATATTACTGACGCTTATCAAGAGTCGATCTGTACATTTCTGTCTGCCTGTTTCTACGCAAACCAGTCTCTCTCAGCTGTAACGCTATCAGGCTGTAATTTAGCACCAACCCTTCTTTCTTTTGCGGTGAGCAAATAAATCTGAGCTGCCGGATTCGGAACACTAGACCACATAGCTCCCACAGGTGGATTTGTATTTTGAACTGGTTGTTTAACGATCTCCCGGAAATATTGTAAACTCTCATCGAATTCGAACCACATAATCAAATATCTTTCATATAAATTATGGAAAATATTGGGTATCGTGCATAGCTTAATTATAGATAATACTTTTCCTAAGGATTACGTCCGTTTTACTGAACCCTATACCTGTCATAAAAACGATCAATGACCCACCTGCTTGTCCTTCTCCAGCAGCTCTTTGTCTTTTTGGTTCAGGCGCTTCTCCAGACTGGCTATCCGCTCCTTAAGGTATGTGATGGCCACCACATGGTCCGACGAGTTGGTGTCCACGGTGATGGCAGCCGGAGCTGCAATGGTCCCGTTCCCTCCATTGCCGCGCGATATCTTGTCGGGCAGATCCAGGCCGGCTCCGCTCACAGCACCACTCCCAGCACTGTTGCTACCGCTCTTGCCGAGCTCGTTGCGCGAGGGCTTCTTGGCCCCGGAATTGTCTCTGTGCGAGGACGAGGATTTCTCGTGCGGCCGCTTCTTGGACATGGGTATTCGGCCCTCCTGCTGGGCCTTCAGCACAGCCCGCTTGTAAGCGCAGGTACACAGCCAGCAGAGCAGTTTGCCATTGACCTGTGGGATAGAAAAGAAACACAATTTTATGGGCTTGTCACAGGAATATGGAAGAGGCTTAGCTGCTAATCTTAGGACTACATTCGGTGTCTCTTATGAACGCAAGTACATGATTCTCAGAACCGCACCGTACAGTTCAGCTCGCTCAATTTTCTACATTTATTTGGCTTAAGTTTAGGGTTATGTGTTTTCGGATATCGTTTTTATGATTAAGGGCTGCAGTTCCTTGGGCTGCTCCTCCGGTTTATGTTATTGTCGGGGCTGACCTTTTTGTTCTCGTCGCGCCTGTCAAAGGCTGATCGCAGCTTGCATTCATCGCACTGCACTGGAGGTCCGTACTTCGCCTCGTAGCTGGCGCATCTATTGCGCGCGTTAATGGGGGATTGGATTGGTTTGGCGGGCGGAGAAAAGAGAAGAAGAAAAATGTTTTGCGTTCATAAGAGACGTTGTATTGCTGCGGGGAAGGTGGTGGGGGGTTTGTTTTGTCTAACTACTGAAGAAGCTGCTCGAAGGCATGTACTTTGAAGGCACAATTACTGGTTCTGGACCTGAAATCTTTGTGTTAGCTTTGCTGGATTGTGCATTCAAGTTACAGGGCAGATAGTTTCCAAATAAAAGTAATTTTAAAGATACAAAGGCAGGAAGGTTGAAGGCACAATTACTGCTCCATATTAATCTGCATTCTAAGAGTTTTTGGTTTATTTACAGCTCTGGCATTGTGCTTTCAAGTTACTCCATTAAATAAATAGTTTTAGCTCAAGGCTTAAGTAGAGATCTGGAACCCACCTCATGCACTTGGAACTCCCGAAGGCGGCCACGATCTTGCAGCTCTCGCAGGGAGTGGGCTTGCCATACTTGCCCAGATAGTGTTCGCACTTCTTGCAGGCACTCTGTGATTTGCTGTGGTATGGGGAATATATATACATCCGTAAGCCAAAGCTGCTCTCTATATGTGCATTATCTTACTTACGTGGCGGGCTGGAACTCCGAGCGGCAGTAAGTACATTTAACAACTGAGGTAGAACCACGGCAGCCCTGCGAAAATGCGAAATTATTTTTGGGGTTTTTAATCAACTGCTGAAAGGTGGTTTTGTTTTGCTTTGCTTTGTTTTTTTTTAGGCGCTTCTCCCTGTTGTTTATTAGTCACAGAATTCCGCAGACGCGATGCGACGCCTGCTTCTTCTTTTCGTTTTTTTTTTTTTTCGCTGGCTTCGAAAATGCGCAGCAAATTTTTCGCTACCAAAAAAAACGGCGACGCGTCACTGCCAGGAAAATCTCAAAACTCACAAACAAACACACAGAGAGCGTTATTTAGAGTTTTTCATTGCTTGATGTTTGGCACTGAATTTAATTGTTTGCAGTGACGAACACTTTTCTCTTTTTTTTGCTGTTTTTCTTCGTGGGATTTCACCTTGCATAGCTGCTGTCCGGAGGAGAGCTCCTCGTAGGGATGGCGCGAAAAGCATTTGGAGCAGGCAAATAATACTTTTGCACTCATTTTCTGTTCGGTTGGCTTGGTTGGTTTGGATTTATGCTGATTTTTCTTGTGCTTTGTGTGTTGGGCTGCTGGCTTTTGTGCTGTGTTCAAAAAACTTGTTGTTTCTGCTGCTTTAAATAAAATGGTTCTCTCTGCCAGAGATGGCAGTGTATCGATTTTGAAGCGGATGCAGCGATACATCGGATAATATCGATGTGAAGCATTATTCTATCGATAGTCGACACGTAGTTGATATCAGCAACAAAAAATAATTCCTTATCTCTCTACAGTATTCTATAATTAAAACGAACTACTAAATACAAAAAATATTTATATAAAAAGTTACGTAATAAAATAGTGAAGATTTTAAGGTATTTGGGATATTTTATTATTATAAGAGTTACTGTTTTATTAATTCAAATTGTATTCCATAAATTTTTATGTACTTTTTGTTGTACATATTATATATATTTTATAGTGTTGTGTTTGCCAAACATGATTTAAATTAAGACCTGAATTATTTATATGTTATATGGAAAATAGTTCTTTAAAATTGTTTATTAAATATATATATTAACTGTTTGTCATCCCTGGCAAAATGTTTTCTTTTAGATCAGTTCAATTAAAAAATGCATGCATATTATCCGTTGAATTTTTGTTGAATTGTTCAATTTAATTTTTTATTACATAGTCTTAAAAAATGTAAGTTTAATAAATACAGAACCATTGCTTGCTTGCTCCTTTAAAATCCTTTAAGCCGCTTTGCAGGCGCCCTGCCAGAAGTGATATCGATAGGCAGCGCAGCAGCCCTGGCAATACAGTTCAGTTTGGTGAACAAGCGCGCAAAGCAAATCGAATAAAGATGCCCCCAAAGCGCACGCGCCGATAGCCTCGATTCAAACAACAACGTTCACTTCAAACTGTACGAGGCGAGTCGAAAATTGATTGTGCTAGGGTAAAGCGACGATTCCCAGGAAAAACGTTCGGAAATCGCGAAAAGCGACACGGAAAGTGGTAAAGTGAAGGGAAAGGGGAAGTGAACTCGAAATGCCGGCGGAGCAGCATACGAACATTAAGGTGGCAGTGCGCGTACGGCCGTACAATGTCCGGGAGTTGGAACAGAAACAGCGCAGCATTGTCAAGGTTATGGACCGTTCGGCGCTCCTCTTCGATCCCGACGAGGAGGACGACGAGTTCTTCTTTCAGGGGGCCAAGCAGCAGTACCGCGACATCACCAAGCGGATGAACAAGAAGCTGACGATGGAGTTCGATCGGGTCTTCGACATAGACAACACCAACCAGGAGCTCTTCGAGGAGTGCACCGCGCCGCTGGTCGACGCAGTGATGAATGGGTATGGATATTAATCAACTATTTAAAATATATCAGACATATAATTCAACCGATCTTCAGTTACAACTGCTCGGTGTTCGTTTACGGCGCCACTGGAGCGGGTAAAACCTTCACCATGCTTGGCAGCGAGGTCACTCCCGGCCTCACCTTCCTGACCATGCGCGATCTCTTCGAGAAGATCCAGGCCCAGAACGATGTGCGCAAGTTTGACGTGGGCGTGTCCTACTTGGAGGTGTACAACGAACAGGTGATGAACCTGCTGACCAAATCGGGACCCCTGAAGCTACGCGAGGATTCTAACGGTGTGGTGGTCAGCGGCCTGTGCCTGACGCCCATTTACAGTGCCGAGGGACTGCTCAAGATGCTGGCCCTGGGCAACTCGCATCGCACCCAGCATCCCACAGATGCGAATGCCGAGAGCTCCCGTTCGCATGCCATCTTCCAGGTTCACATCCGCATCACGGAACGGAAGACTGACACGAAGCGTACTGTAAAGCTGTCCATGATCGATCTGGCGGGCAGTGAGAGGGCGGCGAGCACGAAGGGCATTGGGGTGCGGTTCAAGGAGGGCGCCAGCATCAACAAGAGCCTCCTGGCTCTGGGGAACTGCATCAATAAGCTGGCGGATGGCCTGAAGCACATTCCCTATCGCGACTCCAACCTGACACGCATCCTGAAGGACTCCCTCGGGGGCAACTGCCGCACTCTGATGGTGGCCAATGTCTCTATGAGCTCGCTCACCTACGAGGACACCTACAACACCCTGAAGTACGCCAGCAGGGCCAAGAAGATCCGCACCACCCTCAAGCAGAATGTGCTGAAGTCGAAGATGCCCACTGAGTTCTATGTGAAGAAGATCGACGAGGTGGTGGGCGAGAACGAGCGGCTGAAGGAGCGCAACAAGGCGCTTGAGGCCAAGGTGGCCCTGCTGGAGCGCTCTGGCAATGGCTTCGATCCGCAGGAGCTCAAGACGTGGTACAGCAGGATAGACGCTGTATACGCCGTCGCCAAACAGATGCAGGAGCAGGTCCTCGGGATGCGCAGCAAGGTGAAGAACATCAACTACCGCCAGACGGTGAAGAAGGAGCTCGAGGAGTTTAGGAAGCAGATGTCCATCGACCAGCGACTCTGCCAGGAGGTAAGTCCGACTTTTAGATATAATTTATAATATATAATCTGGGAGAACGGGTTACAGATTCATTTAGATTTTTAAAAAATGCACAAACAAAATGAAGATTTTTAATGAGTAAAATTAAGGAATTTAGAAACTCTACTTTGATAAAGAATTATTATAAAGCTATTGAATTTTACATATTTTGAAAAATTAATTAAATTGTAATAATAGAGTTAAATGTATTATTTAGGAACTAAAAACCAAACAAAAAACCATAATTTGTTGTCCTAAATAATATAATTGAATTTATTATATCTCAACAATTAATACAACTCCTAAATATCAAGCACATAAATTTTAAAGTAATTTATCATTTATAAAAGTATATTTATTTGATCAACAATTAAGGTGCAGAATTTCATTCAGGCTTTAATAACAATTTAAAAATGTTTAGAAGTTGATTAGGAGCAATGAGGAAGCAGGGTCCGTATCAGTCTTAGTTCTATTCCCCCAGGAGCTCCTTCTGCTTGCTGGAGAGCATCTTGTCTGCCTCTGAAATGAATTTATCCGCAATGGCCGTCACCTGGGCCTGGGCAGCAAAGGCATCATCCTTGCCCAGTTCCGGCTGCTTCTTTAGCTTGCGGATATGTTCGTTTTGAACGCCTCGAATGGCATCGCGATACTTGACAAACAAGGCCTTGGCATTCTTGGACAAGTTCTCCCTATGCTCCTTGGTGACCTTGGGGATGGGGATGAAGAGTGTGGTTCCATCCTGCTGGGGATTAAGATTCATTCCGCTCTTCTCAATGGCTTTGAGGACATCCGGAATGGTCTGCGGAAAGCCAATCATGTTCACAATGATGGTCTTGGGGTTCTTGCGCGAGATCTGTGCCAGTTCCTGCAGCTCGTGCTCCTGGCCATCCACCTTGATCCGAAGCGTATCGATGGCTCCGCTTGTCGATCGCAGCGACAGGTGCTTCACAAAATCATCCCTCATCTGTGTCACGGACTTCTGCATCTGTGTATTCAGTCCGTCCAGATTGAGGATCTCCCGGAGCTGTTGCTCGTTGATTTCCACCTTGGCCGGCTTTCCCTTGCCGCCTTTTTCCCTCTTTTTGTCCTTGCCCTTTGCATAATCGCGCGCCACTTGCAGGTTGCAGTTCCTCGATATTTGGCTATCCAACAGATTGGGCAGGCATCTTGGCGTGGAGTTGATGACTCCAGATTGGCGCACTCCCAGAGTCGCTAAATGCAACGTTTTTCGCAGCATTTTGTTGGGGTATTAATTCAGTTTTTGTTTATGAAATGCGGCAGTGATTTTGGTTTGGAGAGTATCAGCTGTTTTTTGCAGGTGCTGCCAACTTGCTTTGATTTGAAACTACGTAAAGAATGAGAACGTAACGTAATGGCTAGGGCGGGCTAATTCAAAAATACTTACGTTTAAAAGGAAAATTTAAGAGAAAAATTATGAAAAAACAAATGAATTTTATTAATATAATAAATTAATTTCGCTAATTTTGCATAATTTCACTATATATTTATTTAATTCCTTTTGAAGTTTAGCAATTTTTGTATTTTCCTTGTTTAATATATTTGAATAGTAAAATTAATTTTTTCTACTTTTATTTTGCACTAATATTTTGTGATAATTCCCCCCACTTCTCTTTGCAGGACTATCGCCGCTTTGTGAACTACATGAGCACACTGACCACTCAGATGGAGAAGTACAACGGGGAGCTGCCCGCCTGGCGGAGTAAGATGGAGAGCGCCTATCAGGATTTGGAGGCGTTGAAGCGGGAGGTGAACAAGTCCAAGTCCTACCAGATCCTCATCGTGTACGTCAAGTGCAAGGACTTGGAGCTGCAGCTGGCCAAGAAGGAACTGTTCAGCAGCCATGTGAGTGCGATCAACCAAGAGCTGGTGGAGAACTCGGATCTGCTGCGCAAGTCCTTCCGCTTGGCCTGCGAGGTGCTCAACCAGACGTACGACCATTTGGAGGATGGCCAGAAGCTGACGCCGGAGATCCAAGCGGACTACGAGCGGTTCCAGCGCAAGATGCGCTTCACCGACGCCGAGGCGAATCTTAAAATGATCGAAATGGAACCCATTACGGTGGCCCATGAGCGTTTGCAAGGCGCCGCAAAAGTGGAACCGATTGAGGATGAGGCCACCTGCAGCCTTACAGCCAGCGCCAAAAAGCGCTTGAGGCCGGCTTCGGTGCAGAGCGAAAATGATCTCCAGCTAAGCATGGAGGAGTTCGATAGCCAGGACACCGAATCCGACACGGAGGAACTGCACAAGACCTTCAAGCGCCCGCGCAACCTCAACGAGACGCAGGTTGTGGCCCCGTCGTCCAGTACTGTCACCAGAAGTGCAACTAAAATTCTAACGTCGACGGTCACCAAGGCCAGGAATGGCCATCAGCGGTTGGTCAACGAACTGCTTTCGGATCAGAATGTGCGCGGAGGCAATGAGAAGCTCAAGCAAGGTGGGTTATCAGGATTGCTATAATATATATTATTGTATTATTAATAAACTTTAACTATAACCGCTCCAGCTCTGCTCAAGTCGAACCACTTCAGTGCCCAGGGATTGCAACGAACACTGACGGCGGCCTCGATAGCCAAGGAGAATGTCAAATTCAATGCCAACTATGTGCGCAAGAGTCCCAAGGCTCTGATTGCCAAGGGTGAGTGCTATAACTATGATTCCTTATAATCTGTAATTACAATTCCCCACTTTATCTTTTAGCCCTGGCTGGCAGCTCCACGCTGGCGCGAAAACCCCTGGGATCCAAGGATGCTCCGCTCGTGAAATTCAATCGTGCAGCTTCGTTTCGCTTGAAAAAATAGTAGGGGGACGCGGGAATCCAGAGAGATTTATATTCAAACCAATAACCATAGATTTAGATAGAACCACTAACCCAACGACCGTTCGCTTTTAGTTCTTAACTTTGAATTTATTTATGTACCTACGTTTCTTTTTATTTTTGTACGTTTTGATAAGTTGAAAGAAAGCCCTGCGTTATTCGCTATTTCTAAAAATATACGGCCGTTTCCTTGCCCTCCAGCAAATTGTGACCACGAGGATGGGTGTAGAGGAGGTCGTCGGCGGTGTTCCAGGAATTGGGTTGGGGCTCGCCACCCATTCTGCTGGGGCTACGATGTGGAGCCAGACCCAGGAGTCCCAGAAGCATGTACAACAGAGCTCCCAGATTGACACCCAAGAGGAGTAAACCAGGAGCTAGTAGAGGGTTCAGGATGGAAAGAATGGCAGTTGGTGCCGAGGGTGCAGTCCAAGCAGCCGTTGTCAGACCATCGTAACCGTATTCCACCCGTCGCCAGGGTTTTTTATTGGTCGTGGCCTGAGGCCTCTTCTGTTCTCCTCCCTCAATGGGTAAATCCAAATCCTTGTGTTTACTTTCCGCTCCCGGTGTGTAGCGGGGCACAAAAGGTGGCTCCACGGGAGGAGCAGATAGTTCACCAGCAGCACTTCCACTCACGCCGGCTAGACACCCAATAAAGATAACCGGCAGCCACATATCTTCTGATTACTATTTTTAAGTTTGTTTACCAGTTGGCCTGCTTTGGCGCTTTTATAGCCCATCTGTGGGTTTTCCAAGGGCAAGAACCGTGTCGCCTAGCTCTTGAGTTGTCACTCCAGAGACTTACAATGGATGTCGGGAAATAATTCGTACAAGCTGTCACCCGGTTGACTTCTATTGGTCGTATATAGGTATATATTTGTATAAGTAATCGTTATAATAATGCGTATAAAAGTTGAACTTAAGGTATCAAAAGCATCTCTCTCTTTAAGTGCACAACTAACTGATCTCGTGGATTCAATTATCTGGAGTACATAACATTTCACTTGATAGTTTTACAATGAGTATATATATATTTGAACAAGTTTACACATTTTTGATCTTAGAATACCAAAGGTTATTGTCCGTTTGAGCTTTTATAATTTTATTGTTAGGATAGTCTGCTGTTTATTTTGGTTTGAATTATTTAAGGTCCTACCAATCGATCATAATAAAAAACAATATATAAAAAAAAAAACTCAAAAGGTTATTGTCTGTCTTGGGGAGGTGAACAAATACAAAGAACATTAAATTATATATATTATATATCTCCGGCTGATCGCATTTGTTTTGTGTTAAAAATATCTGAATTTCAGCGGAATAATCTATTTTTTTTGTGCAATTTGCTTAAAGGTAATGGTTAACCCATTCTGTTCATTTTGGAATACAAAGATTCAAAGAATCAACTTTAATTTAGTACAAGTATTTAAGGTAATCGTTTCCGTCCAGATATTAGTGTCCAAACCTAGTTAAGTTTCTGCGCCTTCAGCAACACTTCCGGCTGTTCGATCTCATTTTTCGAGTGCACCAGTTTCAGTTCCCTTTCGAAGGCCTTCACCGGGCCATCTCCTCCGTTGTGCAGAGCGGCCACAGTTTTCTTGATCACCGCCTGCAGACTGGCGATAGTCTTCTCGAAGGCAGCGGTCACATCACCGCATCCGTGGCTGTGGGCCAGGAAGAGCGAGGCGAACAGATCCCCTGTGCCGGTGAAGACCAGATCCTTGCCGCCCTGCTTGGGTATATCGATGGCCAGACGAGGGCCATTCAACTGGCTGAGGAAAGCGCGCAGCACTCCGGGCTGACCGAGATCGCTGCTGGAGATCACCACTGTCTTGATGCCACGCTTGTGAAACCAATCCATGGCCTCCCAAACGGCCTTCTCGCTGCGCACTTCCTTTTCGGTGAGCAGCTCCACCTCGTACTGGTTTGGGGTGACGATGTCTGCCAGGGGAATGATCTCGTCCCTGTAGATGGGCAGCAGCTCCTTGGGCACGTACAGCTCTCCATTGTCACCCATCACGGGATCGCACACGTACACCAGGTTAGGATTGGCCTGGCGCAGCTTCTTCAGAATGATGCCCACCTGGCGCAGGAACAGGGGATTTCCAATGTAGCCAGTCAACAGGTGTGAGTAGAGCGGCAGAAGCTCGTTCTGTTCCAAACCGTCGAAAATCGATGCTACAAGGGGATTATGGATTAGTATTGGTATTTAAAAATTAGTTATACTTGTTTTTATATAAAGAAAAAGTTGTTTGGGGGAATATAAAAACCTTTTAACAAATTTATGGAATCCTTTGAAAGGGTATTAATACATATGTACATATATTTATTTAAAGATTAAAGGTAGTTTAGCATTTTTATTACGATTTATGGTTAAAGAAAATTTTAAATATATCATAAAAAATATAAAACAACATTTACAAATCGGTAAATGAACAAAAGATGTTTTGATTTTGCAATTATAAAATTTCATTTTGTTGCTGTTTAAAAATGGCAAGTCATTTTGTAAATTCTAGAAGTATTCATTATAAACATTCACTGTTGATAAGAGTTGGAAAATAATATACATATGTACGAATCTAGTTTCCACGGACTGGCGCAATAAATTAAAAGTTGGTAAACACCTGTTGTGGCTTTAGCTACCAGATTTCCCATACCTACCAGATTCCCATCACGAATAACCACCTACCCAGTTCCTTTTCGTTGGATACAGGACCCTTGAAGGTTTTGTAGCCGGTGTGATTGGAAAACTGCACCGAGTTCAAAGGATCCACATCGAAGCCGAGCAACTGGTTGGAAGAAATCAAATACTTTGTCAGTGGAAATTTTCCAGAGATTTAGGTTAAGACAGATGGCTGACCTGCAGGGGATAGGTGGCCACTTTGTTGCCCACATAGCCGTGGACAACATGGCTCTGGATGGACAACACACGCTTCGACATATTCTCGGCTATTTTCCGCGGAGGTTCCTCGACAACTGACCACAAATGAAGCTTCTCGGCGGCCTGCAGTCGGTGTAATCACCAAGTCATGTTATCAGCGACGATGGCGGTACGGGAATAGCTTATACAGCTGATAGCGCGGAGATACGGTATTGTAAACAATGGAAAGTGAGCGGGACAAAGGTTGCGGTATAAGAGATCGTCCGTCAATTAGAGAGTTGTCATTGCCCGGCCTTGGAATGCAATCAAATTCAATTCCCATTCCATTTCCAATCCACCACCCCCGATTTCCAACCCCTTGTCTCAGTGTTACCATGTAAAGTTAAGAAAATCATGCTTAAAGCTCTCCGCAAGTCGCGAAATTAGTAAACAGAATAGTTTTCTTTTCATATTTTTAAACAATGAAATTATCAGTTGTAAATTATCAAAAAAAAAAAATGAAAAATGGATTTAAAATTAACTTTTCATTTACTTTTAAATGTCTTAAAATTTGTGTTTGTTTGATAACTTGACAAACTTCTAATCATATATTAGTCAAAATTCATCGAAGAACAGTTTTATTAACGGAATTAAAAGAACAAATAAAATAAAGATCTAAAAACATTATCGGACCTTAAAAAAAGTAAGTTGTTCCAAAAATGACTCTCAAGAAAGATATTCTTCCTTAAAAGACATTTTTAAACAGTTTTTTAATTATGATGTGCACATTTTCAGATATGTATCATGTTTATTTTTTTATTTTTATTTACAACACAACAGCAATATTTGTATAATTTTAATGAAACAGGAATGTCACATTTAAAACTTGAAAATTAACGAACTTCGAAAGGAACCTTCCGTGTATTTCTTCTTCTAAGAATCATTAACGATATCTCTAAGGCTTTTTTTACAACTGATAACAATTTGGTTTTATATTTTTGGTTCACAGAGCTTGCTTTCTAAAAACCCGGAGAGTGTTACGAATGGGCCAATTACAGACAGTAGACAAGATCAAAGATCTAAAAGATCATGTATATAATAAAGTACAAAAACGGATAGATACAAAACGGAGGTGATGGCTGCTTTCAAAGCAATCCCGTAAGGCCCCGGATGGCTCCTGCTCCTTCTAAGTTTTAGCTCGCTTGCCACTGGAATGGAAGATTGGTTAATTAAATGAAATTTAGTTTAAGGTGGATGATTGGAGTACTTTTAGGTTGGGCTGTCCCTGTCCCTGACGTGCTGCCTCCTCCTCACGGCGCTCCATCTCCTCCGCCCGCTGCTGCTGACGACGCACACTCTCTGGATTTTTGATGCCACGGTGTTCATTTTCATGACGACGCTTTTCCGCCGCATCCAGCTGCTGCTGTCTACGCTCCTCCTGCAAATTAATCATGTAATATTAGTTATTATACTCTAATTATAGTGTTTTGGTTAAAAAAGCATTTTATACTTTAACAATATAAGAAGGACTTCTTGAAATTATATACTTTTTATTATCTTTTGCATTAACATAGACATCCCAA
The DNA here is from genome assembly GCA_021224005.1 of Drosophila setifemur. Classification (NCBI taxonomy): domain Eukaryota; kingdom Metazoa; phylum Arthropoda; class Insecta; order Diptera; family Drosophilidae; genus Drosophila; species Drosophila setifemur. The sequence goes on from JAJJHY010008789.1 coordinate 9,726,555, forward strand.
TTAAATTTGAATTATTTATAACATTTATTAAAATTTTATAAGTATATTTTGTTCATTTTATCAATATTAAGAACGATTATTAGAAGGATTTAATATTTATCAATATGATACACTTTCATTAAATCAGCAACATTTTAAAATACATTCAGTTATTAAAGAATAATATATTGTTTTCCAGCTAATACAATAAACCGTTAGGCTTTTGTTCAGTGTATTTGTATTGGGGTTCTATTTCGTTTTTTCGACACTTTCTCAGCCCACCGGTGAAGGCATCAGATTGGTTTCCTCGGCGCTTTGGCCGCAGCAGGACAGGCAGACACCCATGATATTTCCTTAATTAATTAACCACTTTTCCGGAATTAAAGTAGGGCTTCCTATTATTTGTGTTTTTGCGTAGTTTTTCCGCCTCTCTTTCACCCTTTGTTTTGCTTGGACATTTTTTCCTTCCCGACAGCTGACTCATCTGTTAACCATTAACAGCGTGCTGTTAGACCGGGAATTATCGGCTGTTAAGCGCAACAGCTGCGAGAGAAGAAGTAGAGGCAGAGGGTCGAAACGCTCAGCAGATTATTTAAATTGCCCCAATAAATTAATATCGTATCGCCCGTTCTTGCTGTTGTTGTTGGGGATTTTCTGTTAAGAGCAGCGCCATCTGTGGTATCCAAACAAACGGCGAGAATCAGTTTATTCACAATCGGCTTGGAAAGCGGTATCTCTCGCGCTCTCGCTCTCTGTGTGTGTTTTGCGTGCTTTAAGTAAATTAGTGACGATAATTACTTAATTTTTTGACGCTTTAAAACAAACAAGAAAAATGTTGGATGTGCCCCATGAAGCCCAGGTGAGTTATAGTTCACTCTTGTAACCATATCAAAGCCGCTCTGGATAGGTGTGTGTGTGTGTGTGTGGGAATGTTTATGTGCGAGTGCAGCTTGCATTCCAGTGCAACAACAACAAGTACAATGGCCTGCAATTTGCCGGTTCCAGTGGGGTTCCATTTATGATGCCAATTTCTGCCGTTCGACAGGTTTTTCCCTTTTTTTTTTTAGTGTCTGTGCCTTTTGCATTTGCTTAGCCCGCTAACCTTCAAGTGACCTCAAAGTACTGCCCGTATGTGTCGTTTGTCTTCTACGTTGATTTCGTATGGATGATTGTGTCTGTGTGGGCCCCGAAAAATTCGCTTATGGGTTATGAGTTGGTAAAATCATGGAATATAGTAATATCAGTTAGCATAGCGTAATGTCTTATCACTTGTACATGCCCCTGAAAAAAAAACAAAACAAAAATACAACAATTCGAAAAAAATGGGTGATTTGTTGTTGGTTATTCTTTCTTTCTTTTGTTTCTGTTTTTTGTTTTCTGATAAGCGCCTGCGGCGCGCGCGCTCTTCCTCTTCCCTCCCTCTTGAGCGTCACTACGGCTCTATCTCCCCCCACTCTCTTCCCTTAGCTCCTCCTCTCTTCGCACTTCTCCAAGTGCCGGCCTTTTTTTTTGTTTTAATTTTTGTTTTGCTCAACACTTGTACGAACACTCGTAAATCAGCACCAGCAGTTTGCTTTGCCAGTGATGCCAAGCACGACAACAGCTAACTGTTTATTTCTAATTAGCATTTTCAATATTCGATATTAAAAATTTTAGAAATATTGTGGTAATTGGGATTTTTGTATTATTATTAAATCTTTTGTATTATTATTTAACTTTTTGGTGTTCATTAAAATAACGGTAACTGGTTTAGTACATTAAGAACTCAAGAATACTGAATTAACCAAAGGGGGAAATATTACATTTCCTTATCTCGAGTTCTCACTGCATATACTTTCGCTTTACTTAAATTATTCAGCTATTATTTTGACTAGTTTTGGCTAGTTCCAAGATCTGGCTTCCTTGCGTAGATTATAGTGGACAGCACTGTTACCGCTATCACTTGTTGCTGTGTTGGCTTCACTTGTCGCTGGCGTCGTGTGTTTTCAGTGATCGCTCTGCCGCTGCCGTCGTTGCTCTGCCGAAGCCCAGCCGCTTGCTGGAAAAATATTGAAATTCAAATTCGCTTGGGAAGCCAGCTTTATTTTCAATTGCACCCTCGACCAGCGAGCTTCGATCCGTGTCTCTCCGTTCTGTTTTCGAGCCTTCAATCTCAATCTTCTCGTGCGCGCGCAACAAAACCAATCGAACAGATTTTAACTGGAAAAATATTCAAAAGATACAAAAGATCCGGAAAGTGAGATAGTGTTCTATAGTCCACAATGACATCCGGCATAAGGCCTATTGATGTTCTGCTGCAGCGCGCCGGCGTAAGTTCTTAAATATCAATACAAACTCGCATCGAAAGAACCTTTGTAATGCGATATTCGGGCCAAGTTCGGAAAGTTGTAACTAAGAACTGGCAACAAAGTGGTGATGTTTGCGCGTTAAGCTAAAACAACTTGTTTTTGGGAAATCCCTCCACAAGATCTTCCTGTACGTTGTTACAAAAATTGAGGAAATGTAAAGCATTTTAACATGATTTATTGCTTTGTTCAAACTTCAAGTTCCAAATGAATTCCTAAAGGCGTTGCTTGTCAAATACTAAAATTAACGCAATATTTCACACACCGTTGAACAACGCCTTTAAATTGCCCTAATAAAATGTTACTAATTTCTACAGTTTAATATTTATTTTGCCAGAATGTTGGGAAGTTTAATTGGTGTTTTCTTAGATCTACATAAAATAGAAATAGTAATGAAGAAAAATTCCTCGAAAACTTGTATCTCACTATTGATACTTGTATTTAGTTTGATGGCATTTTTTTTAATCAATGTTCGGTGTTCCCATCTGTCAGAGTTACTCGACTAGAACGCAGTTCGTATCTTATCGCAGAAGCCAAATGGAACGATGCTAAAATCATTATTTCACTTAAATTACCCAGCACCAAGTTGGTAACAAGGCGATGTGGTCTGCACAGAAGGCACCCTCTCATGATGCAAGCCTTCTACCACAAACAAAGAAATGATCATAAAATAAAAGAAACATCTATAAAACGTTAGCCAATTATCTCGAGCGTGTTGACCTTGCCGAAGTTCAAACACCTGCCCTCTGACTTCGGCTTATCGCTTAGATTGCTCATCGGCGGTGCTACTGGGTTGGCGGCTTTATAAATAACCCACATGCAATCGTCTGGCATCGTCGAGGGCGCCGTGGGCGTGGCAAGTGCTTTTCACTCCATACCCTCAGCTCATTATTCCGCTTTGCGTAATGTTTTCGAATAAAATAAACAGTGAAATAAAAGCGATTACAGCAATTATTTTGCATAAGTCGATTGCATTTGTCTGTCTTGATTGACAAGGCCTAAAAACGCCGGTGCCTCTATATATATCGATATATATTTACTATTTGTTTTTATAAAAAATATTTTAAGTTTGGTAAATATTTTGAACCACGTATGTATAGATTTTTTGGAACTATTTCCTCTTTTAAAGTTTTTATTTTTGTTTACTCCCACCACATTGGGTTTACCATCAGCAATAGTTATTGACAGACGACCTTGAACGAATGTCAATGCCGAATCATACACAAAATTCAAATATTGGAGTAACTATTAAAGACTTTGTACGATAGCACGTTCCACAAATCATTATTGCTAAGCCATTAAAATTGATAAGCAGTTTGCCCAGTTGCGAAATACCTAAGAACGCGGGTTTTCAAACAAATGATTACGATTGCGTTAGATTCAATTCATATTATAACAGACCTATGCCAACATCCAAGAAATATTTATTTTAATAGATTACTTTAGTGGTCAGCAAACTTTTGATTATCGAATCACGCCTTTGGAGATATCAACATGGGATAGAAATTGTAGCTACATGACAAAAGGAACGCACCAGATTATGTGATTAGAGCTGGGAATTAGTAAAACCAAGATGACTTTTAATAACGACGTCAGATTAGTTATCAGTTTATGGGGGCGATAGTAAAGGACAGTTGACAAACCTACGAACCCGTAAATAATTACACAATTTGCAAAGTTGGTTGCAGTTTTAGAGGTCATTTCATGGGACATTAGGCCTGAATGTTAGTCCCGGATCGTTGGGGCTTATCTCTGCAATCATCCTTGACTGAATCGGAATGTCGAACTAATCATTAAGTATTTAAATAGTCAGCGTGTGCTAAGTTCACCAATGATGATTAGAAATTTTCTATTTTAAATACGCAATCGGTTTCCAACTACAATATCATTGTTGCAAGCAATTTGTATTAAAACTCCATTAATCTAGCAGATACTAAAAGGCAAAATTGTTTGGTACCAATGATTAGTCATATAATTTAAGAACAATATAAATCTTATTTTATGAATGATGAATGAGTTTCATTAAGTGTCTTTAAAATACCAACAATGTCACGATTACAAAATAGTTGATTTAAAAATATATGCGGATTCAAGATCGGTGGCGAATAATATCTATGAAACACAATTACCTAACGTCTCGAAAAATCTCGAAACCTGCCAGTTGTTGCATTCCTGGGGCATTCCTCGTGGAATTTGGTGTCACAGCTAGCACTATGCTCCCTGAAATCATCCAAACTGGGCAAATACTTGAAGAAGGCCTGTTTGTTTAGGTAGCTGTCGGCTTCCTCCGGGTTTTCATCCTCTCCGGCCATCCGTTTCTTTAGCGAATCCTGCATGCCCCAGATGATTGGCTGACTCTTGCACATTAGCAGCTTCAGGCAGCCGGCCTTTTTGCCCTCCTTCGGGTTCTCCCTTTCCTCGATCATGTCCACGATGCGTTCGGTCAGATCCCGATCCATGATCTCCTTAATCAATCGCTTGCTATGGCGATCGGGTCGTTGCAGGAACCAGTCGATGGGCGATCCCATCGACAAGGATCGCGGTCGATGTTCGCTGGGTTCGTACAGGGCTTCCGGGGCATCGATAGATGCTCCTCCTCTGGTTACCTGCATTATAGAGCTGCCGATCTGCCGGGATAAAGAATGATATTAAAAGAACAATAATATTATATTAGATTTTATTGAAATGGATAATACTAATAATTTAAACACACAGGTAAAACATTCATTATTGTTTTATCAAAATCGACAATATCAAAATAAATTCGTATTAAAGTTAACCAACAAAAAAATAAACATAAACATTAAAATTAAGATTTTATGCAACTTTTTCTTGAATTATATAACAATTGTTGTTACAAAATGAATTAGAAATCGTCTCTTGATTTCAAAATAATTGTTTTTAATGAGACTTACCGCCTGGGCAATCATGATGATGGCATTCAGAGCCAGGGCTCCCAGTTTTCGAGTGTCGAAACCCACCATTCGGAGCATGTTCGTGAACATTTGGGCCGAGTCGAATCCCTGCGTGGGAGGCCTTCGAGTGGAGTTCTCCAGCGGAGGTTCCTCTTGGGCATTTTCCGTCTGTTCCGTTTGCTGCTCCGATTGATCCTCCTGCTCCTGAACACCTTCTTCGTAGTTTTCCGAAGGCCTTTGAAATCCGCTCTGTAGAAAGTTCATTAGATTGGGCGTTGGCTGGGAGGATTTGCCTGAGAAGGCCTTGGCCACCAGATTGGCGACATCGGCGGCTGTGCTGATGCCGAACATTTGTCCGGCCATCTTGAGGCCATCACTAAAGTTATCCATGACACCAGCGGAGGCTTGTTGGCCACCCAAATAAAGCAGCCAACACAATAGTAACCAGCGACTTGTCATCACCAAGCTTGGAGCAAAACTGAGGCAAACACCAACGCTTAAGCTTCCAAAATTGGGCTTACGCCAGTGGCAGCAACAATTTTGTCAGCGGTTTCCTTCACTAATTTTGTCACTTGAGTGCATCTGACGGATGCGCTTTGCTAGCCACACTAATCGATCTGCCTCGAAAGTTTCTCCGAGTGTAACCTATGTGTTTCTTTTGGTTTTTCTTTTTACAGGTTCGCGGTCACCAGAGAGCGCCGTCCGACTCGAAGGAGTTCCACGAGGTGACCAAGCGGGATGCACTGCGTCTGCTGGAGAACGATGTGGATCGTCTGCTCAAGACCACGGAGCCGGCACGTCAGCCGGCTCTCAAGGCGGAGATGGGACGCTTTGCGGATCTCTTCGGACGCTTCCTGCAGGAGGGTAAGCCTGAGAAACTTAATCCAAAATAGTTCCTTTAAATTAATATTTAATTAATTCCTTTTGTAGAGGGTCCCGCCTTGGACTGGAACAAGATCCAGAAGCTACCGGAGAACGCTGTGATGAACTACTCCAACCTCAAGTCGCCCAAGAACGAGCAGGTATGCAGAGAGGGCTGCCTTTCGGCTAACCCCAAAGAACTCCAAGATATCCCCTCACAGAATCACCAACCCGTTACCGATACCGAAACGAATTCACCCGATGATATATGAAACGCTCTTAATTTTGTTTACCAACTTTGCATATTTTCATGTTTCTTGATTTGAATACTGAATATGGCTATGTCTGCCTATAAATCCTATATACATAATCGTGTGTGTACTGCACCTAGAATGAGGTAAAGCGTTTTCCCTTACCTAAACTTCTACGCTTCTGCGGCTCTCACAACCGAACTATACTCGAACTATCGCTCCTGCTCCCTAATCTATATATATATGTTTCTCTTGAGATCTTAACTGAATTGGGCTTTGGACGCTTTGTTTAGATGTTGACTTTAGTTTTGTATTTTAGTTTGCTTTAGTTGTTAAGCACTACCGCTGTAGTACTAAAACCAAATGAAATTCGGCTATCACTGCAGCTTAACCCACTCCTAAGCTCTCTAACACAATCCTTATGAAAATGTTTTTGTTTAAGGACTTGTAACGAATATATTTCCTGTAATTAGATCCGCAACATGCTGGACAAGTTGGTGGTGATCAAGCTGAACGGTGGTCTGGGCACTTCGATGGGTTGCCATGGCCCCAAGAGTGTGATTCCCGTGCGATCGGATCTGACCTTCCTGGATCTAACGGTGCAGCAGATCGAGCATCTGAACAAGACCTACGATGCCAATGTGCCGCTGGTGCTGATGAACTCCTTCAACACCGACGAGGATACGGAGAAGATTGTGCGCAAGTACAAGGGCTTCCGTGTGCAGATCCACACCTTCAACCAGAGCTGCTTCCCGCGCATCAGTCGCGAGCATTTCCTGCCCGTGGCCAAGGACTTTGATGTGGAGAAGGACATGGAGGCGTAAGTGGTTTGTCAGGATTTTTGTTCTCTACATTTTTTAATTCGAATTCGAATCCACTTTTCAGTTGGTATCCCCCTGGTCACGGTGACTTCTACGACACCTTCCGCAACTCGGGCCTGCTGAAGAAGTTCATCGAGGAGGGTCGCGAGTACTGCTTCTTGTCCAACATTGATAACCTGGGCGCCACCGTTGATCTGAACATCCTCAACAAGCTGGTGGGCGAGGAGCGGGCCACCACACCTGCAGAGTTTGTCATGGAGGTCACCGACAAGACCCGTGCTGATGTTAAGGTAAATAATTATTCCCAAATCCTCCAAAGAATTATTTAATAATTTTAATCCTGCTTTTCAGGGTGGTACCCTCATCCAAATGGAGAACAAGCTGCGCCTGCTGGAAATCGCGCAGGTGCCCCCAGAGCATGTGGACGACTTCAAGTCCGTCAAGACCTTCAAGTTCTTCAACACCAACAACATTTGGGCCAACCTGAATGGTGAGTTAATATTTGGTTTTGTTTTATTTAAAGTAAAGCCTAAAACGCTGCTTTTCTTTTCCTCTTCCTCCAGCTATTGATCGCGTTCTGCGCGAGCGCACTTTGAACATGGAGATCATCGTGAACAACAAGACGCTGGAGAACGGAACGCGTGTCATCCAGCTGGAGACCGCTGTGGGCTCTGCCATGAAGTGCTTCGATGGCGCCGTCGGTGTCAATGTGCCCCGTTCGCGTTTCTTGCCCGTAAAGAAATCCTCCGATTTGCTGCTGGTCATGTCGAATCTGTACACCCTGAAGAACGGCAGCCTGGTGATGTCGCCTCAGCGCATGTTCCCCACCACGCCGCTGGTGAAGCTGGGCGAGAACCACTTCTCTAAGGTGAAGGAGTTCCTGGGTCGCTTCGCCAACATCCCAGACATCATTGAGCTGGACCATTTGACCGTGAGCGGCGATGTAACCTTTGGACGTGGCGTTTCCCTGCGAGTGAGTAATGTTCAAGTATTTATAGTCTTAATTGGATTGTGAAGCTTTTCACGTTTCTATTGATATTATAGATAATTGATCTTTCAATCACTAATTTATGGTATATAATTTTTTTTACAGGGCACTGTGATCATCATTGCCAACCATGGCGACCGTATCGATATTCCCGCCGGCGCCATTTTGGAGAACAAGATTGTCTCCGGCAACATGCGCATCCTGGACCATTAATCCCCAAGATTGATCCGCTGCAGCCTCTGCAAGATGTCGTCTCACTAACTGTAGCCTAATTTTCTAAGTTCTATGTAGTAGCCATGTTCGCGTTCCAAATTTCAAATTGCAAATTACGAATTTTCATTTAGCCAATTGTTGTAAGCACAAAGTGTGTATCATCTGTATATATCGTTAAGTTGAAGCCAGTCGGGGTTTTTAAATCAAAATTGAGAAAACAATTGTAGTCCTAGTCGTTCAAGCGAAAGAAAAAAAAAGTAGAGAGTATCTGTGGAAACTCAATAAAGGCAATGTTTATTTCTATAAATACCCAGGATGATTCTAAAATAATCCCAGAGTGTTCTTAAGTTCTTAAGTTGTTATCCTTAAATTAGTATCACTTTGGGAGATGGCACAGGGATGGCACTTGTAAACCCTGAACCGTGTTCTCATGTCTTCTCTGAGTCGTCAATCAAATTGAAATCCTTGCTTATGTGTCCTAGTTTGATGCCCTGTTGTATTAGATCCAGGGCTAGTTTTTTATTATCAGCAGATGAGCCCACAAAGGCCACCACTAGGGTGGTGGGATCCGGCTGGTCTTCAGAGTTTTGACAACTGTGATCCCAGCCCCTGGCCTCGTAGATGTTGCCATCTCCAGCCACCATAAAGTTGAAGTTGATGTCCTTGAATCCCAAACTTTCGATGTGATATGTTTGAAGTAGGCGAACGCGGAAGACACATTCAGCCTGGGTGCTGCAATTCTGCGTTTGGCTGGACACGAATTTGACGTTCTCCACGGGCTGGCTAAGAGGAGGAAGAGCCTTAAGCGCGGGTTGGGCCAGCCAATAAGGTCGAGTCACGAACTTCAGGGTGGCATTGCTCAGAAGGCGCACTAAAAATATTAAATTACCATTTAAATAGCTTTCAAAATTAATCACAAACTAATCTTACATGAAGTTATATCCTGCTTGAAGCGCGGCCAGTGCTGCATCAACTCGTAGAGCTTCTGCCCGGGACTCTCCGTGGGACTTAGTTGCCGATGGGCGTAGATGTGATAATCCGGATGTAATTTATGTAGACGTACTCCCTCCTCCATCAGACGCCTGGCTGCCTCAATTTGTCGCGACGGAGGCTCCACATTCACAAAGGTTCCAATGAAGGCAATACTAATAGATATGGCACCATAACCCTTGACGTGCTGACCCTGGATATGCCAGCCACGTCCCACGTATATCTGACCATCGCCGCCCACAAGGAAGTTGTAGGCAATATCCACCCAGTCCAGGGACTTCATGTGAAATGCCTGAATGGTTTGCATGCGATAGATGCAAACATCCTAGAATAAGTCATTTATAAATTATATTATTTAAGTTTTTAAAATGCTTTTGAATTTTATAGAATTTGGAAATTAATGGGATTTTATTTATATATTCGAGGGACTTTTAAATAGGTTTGAATTGTATGCATGCAATAGATGCAATTAGCCTAGAATATTTGTGGAATAAGTATTTAAATATTTAATTATTTAATTGTTTTTAAGTGTCTTTTAAACTGTATAAATTAGTCAAGATAGTGTCTGAGAGTGGGAATTTTTCGCGAAACTATATTTTTATTTATTTTTGCATATCTGATAAGCTTTGACGAAAAATCCCCTCCTATAGAATTTGGAAATTTATGGGGTTAGACAAATATTGACACGGCTTCGGTTTCACGGAAATTTCTAAGTAATTATTACTAAATGAGAGAGAATGGGTGAATTTGTTTTTGTAGTTCCTAGAAAATTATTTAATTACGTTTTTTTCTGAAGAAATAATAAAAATATTTTAAGATTTTAAAGGAATTATAAATAAATAATATATATGAATTTTTATATAGGGTTTTTTCTTAGAAGATTTTTCAATTAACTAACTACAATAAATTAAATTAGATTTTGTTGTATAATTCTTAAACTTTTCCAATAATAAATATAGATCTAAGATAAGGATACACAAAAAGTGCAACAAGGTAACTTGTAACTACTCCGCCAAACATAAAGATACCAAAAAGTGCAAGAATAATAACTTCTATCTACAAAGAGATTCATTTAAAGATGTCACTGAAATGGAATTTAAAAATCGTGATTGCATTAAGTACAATTCAGATTTCAAATCTTTTTTTCAATGAGATTTAGTGACATGTTCTTGAAACCGGATATTTGAGGAATTCCCTGGGTGGGAATAATTTTCTGTGATGGGTTCCCTTAGTAACCGGATGTATTAATTAATCCCATAATTATATATTTCAATATTATCCGTTAAGATTAGATATCCCCTCCACTCACCTCTTGTTCGCATCCCTCGGAGGCTGTGTGGTGGATAATTACATTGGAGACGGGCAGGTTGAGATGCGGGAATTTTCCGCTGGGGGGTTCCCCCTGCCATTCGCTCCGATCCAGTATGTGCAATCCTTTGTTCGCGGCACTCATCGCATGGGCTAAACCGGGTTAACAAAATATTTGTTAATTAATTACCAATTAATTTCTAATTAATCACTACGATCACTCACTCATCACCCAGAGGGAATAGCCAGCGGACAAAGCCACGAGAACTATGAGAATCGCACAAAGATAGAGCAGTTCGCGGGGAAATTTCCTAACATTGGTTATTTGCTCTTCGGGGGGCAGAGCGCCAGTGGCGGGCTTCAGCATCTTGAGAGCAGCGGAGGTTTAGGTGGGGATTCCGTCTTGCGATCCTCTCCAGACGACAGCCCGATGCTAACTGAGCCAAGCCGGTCCCATTTCTTGGCCCCTGAACAACTTGTCTTGGTTGATGTTTGTTTTCTGTTGACGGCTCGAAAAAATCCCCGAAAGACAAAACTGCGCACCGGCAGCGCTGCGAGCTTTTGCGATAAGTCAGACCTATAAATATATGTATATATTTATAATTTTCAAAAAAGCTTTCAAAGCTGAGCTTATACAGGGTGTTATTTTTCGCACCAGGGTGAGTGATCTTTAAACGCCGCCCACTTCATCTGATTAGATTGGCTTAGAGAGAGACTTTAAATGAGTGAGTTGTCCAAGAATTGGGAATCCCCTTTTCATCAAGAGGCGTATCTTTCCATCTTTGAGATGATTTGGCAAATGCGAACATAACTGGCACACCGACGGGATTGAGTTACATTTTTCTATTCAGGAAAGAGAATAATAACTAACAACAAAGAAAACGTAGGTATATGAAAAGATATGGTTTATTAAGTTCATATTATGGCTTTATTTATTGAACTTAAAAATTCTTAAAAAAAAAAGGTGGAAAGTTTGTGAAATAAAACAAGTAAGAACGTTTCAGTCGAGTTTCCCGACTGTTACAGACCCTGTACAAAAAACTATATATATATATAGATATATATATATATATATATATATATATATATATATTCACACCGAGTCCGGTCTGGGATTCGAACCCAAGATCTTCGCGTTTTAAGTCGAACGTCGTAACCATTCGACAAACCCAAACTTTTTGAACCGACAGCTAATACAGTATAAATATATTGAAGACGCACATTCATACATATGTATATGAAGGTAGTGGCAGCGCAGCTACAGCGGCACTTCCGAGAAAAATTAACCACCGAACGCAAGCGATTTACCGTTTGTTTGCGCAAATAAACAGATTTTTTGTGTTTAGCGCCTGTAAACTTTAGGTATTTATTGTGCGCTTTCTAATTAACCAATCTTGATGAAATTTTCAGGATCCGTAGAAATCTATGCTCCAATTGCATGTGTATTTTTAAAAAAAATTTAGCTTGAAAATTGTGCAGTGCAGGGCAGTGCAAAAATTCAAATACAAATTGCGGGGGCGGTGGGCGTGGCGCCGACTTAAAAAAATAAACTCTAATTGACTCAGTATTAGGAGAATCTATACTGGTAATACGGTTCCTCTAGCTCTTACAGTTGCTGAGATCCGTGTGTTCATCCGGACGGACGGACGGACGGACGGACGGACGGACGGACGGACGGACGGACAGACGGACAGACGGACATGGCTATATCGACTCAGCTCGTCATGCTGATCAAGAATATATATACTTTGTGGGGTCTGCCACGCCTCCTTCTGCCTGTTACATACATTTGCACAAACTTAATATACCCTTTACCCTTTGGGTACAGGGTCTAAAAATAGAAAGCTTGTGCTCTGAAATAACGCAAAAAACTATCAGGTCTTTAATTTTTATTAACTTTTTAAATATATTTCGAATACCAAATTCTTAAAATGTAAATACACATTTATCATATTTATTATTTCATAAAAATATTAGGCAATGGATAGCGGATCGGTTAAATATTTCATCTCGTTGGTCCAGCGTGGCCATGTCTGCAACAACTCGTACAATTTCTGGCCGGGACTTTCAGTGGGATAAAGCTGTCTCCGGGCATAGATGTGATAATCCGGATGTAGCTTTTTCTGATGAACACCCTCGTCCATCAGTCGCTTGGCAGCATCAATTTGACGTAGTGGTGGCTCTCGATTCGAAAAGGTTCCAATGAAGGCAATGCTAATGGATGCCTTCATTTGTGCATCCTTAATATCCCAGCCACGCCCCTCGTAGATCTCACCATCTCCGCCCACAAGGAAGTTGAATGCGATATCATTCCAGTTAAGGGACTGCATTTGATAGGTCTGAAGATCTCGCAAGGAATACGAACATGATTCCTAAGACATTAACAATTATATTAGATTGTATTTAATGAGAAAAATTTAAAACAAAATCAGGAAACTTAGTGAAGGATGTCTTTGACTTGGGAGTATACGATGTCCGTTTGTACCTTCTTCAATATGATTTATTTTATATTAACTATTTGAATTATAAGAAAACGTTTCTAATTTATATGCTGATTTATCACAATTTATATTTTAATTTTCTAATGCATTCCAGATTTTTGATGACCTACCTTATCGTAACATTCTTCGGTGGCTGTGTGATAAATAACCACATTTCCTACTGGTGGATTTAGGGGCGATCCCTCCTGGTTTGGTGACTCAGCGCCCCACTCGCTCCGTTCGAAATATATATTACACGGATGATCTAAACAGAACTCTTTCTTTAGCTAAAACCTAGGGGAATGTATGTCACTCACAAATCATCCAAAGGTAGGAACCAATTCCCAGGGACATCATAATCACACCCAGGAAAATTAGACCCACTTTCAGGATATTTTTACGTTTTCCTACTGGAGGATTTCGCTCGATCTTTTCCATTTTGTGATCTTATAGAAACGAAAACTGAATGCAAACTGAAATTATTTGCTCTTCGCTTGTCTAATGCAAAATTTCCCAGTATATTTAATTTGCACATATTAAAGCCGACTTGTCATGTGTATTTACTTTTGTTATCAGTTAATTCGATTAAGCATTATATATTTTATTGAAAACCCATTTCCTTATTTATGTATAATTTAATCAAAGTGGGCAATTTTTGATATGCTATGACCCCATATATTTATTTAGTCGTATTTAATTTCCCAGAAATGAATTTTTCCGGAAAGGGTATTTACAAATTAAACTGAAATGAATATTTTTATTTTTCTGAGGTATCAGGGTCAGTGATCTCAATCTATTTAAACGAATAAGTTGTCAGTTAATTAAAAGCTTTTGACTGGCGGGATGTGTGTTAAGTTTTATAACAAAACATATAACGTAACATTGTTTCAACAATCGGTAATTAAGTAAGTAAGGAATTTTAAAATGTATTTTTCTTGCAGCATATGTTAAGAAACAATAATTATTTTGGATTATTGATCTGTCAAAACAAGCTGGGAAAACAGGTAACTCTGATGAAAGGTGATTCCCCTGAATTTGTAAAGAATTAAACGTAGTTCTAAAAGAAGTAACTCACCTTTTCCGGTTTTAAACCCGCCCCGGAGCAATCTAGGCAGAAAAATCCCCGTACCCAGACTCTGACCCCCTGACACAAATAAAATTAATCCAGGGAATATTTTTGCTTCATTTAATATCACATTTCTTTTGAAAAGCAAATCGTATTTTCTAGCTATCTCGAATATGCCACACATTACACTAGAGAGAGAGAGAGATAGGGTGGAGACTATGCTAAAATATCAATATGATCCTTATACTTGTATATATTGTATTCACGACCAATGAGTCCAGTTGGCGAAGCTGTTGTAGAGGGCATCCGCCTTGTAATCGGTTTGACTTGGCTGCAATTTGCTAGCCGCGGTGAGTTTGTAGTTGGGAGCAATCTTGCCCAGCTTCACGCCCCGTTCCAGCAACAGACGGGTCACGCTGAGCTGCTTTCCCGAGGGCTTCTGGGTCTGGAACGAGCCTATGTAGGCTAGGCTTAGGCTCTTATCGTTAAACCCAACCATGTGGGCTCCGACTTGGTCCCAGCCTCTGCCTACATAGACATTTCCATCCCCGCCGATCAGGAAATTGAAAGCAATATCATCCTCCTGCACCGATTCAATATCGTAGGTTTGCCGTAGTCGAACCCGGAACACGCACGCCGCCTGAGTGGTGCAATTGTCCGAGTTGGTGGGCAGAACGATCACCAATCCAATAGGCAGTTGTAGCCTCGGCAGCTTCTTCTGCGCCGGCTGGGCAAGCCACTGTTGACGGTCCACGAATCTCAGAATCTTGCCGCCGCCTATATTGTCCAGATCTGTGGATTATTCAGGTGGATTTTAGACAGGGAATATTATAATTTTTTGGTGTTATTCCAATTTAGTTAATGTGAATAAAAATGCCACCAACAAATAACAACTAAAAGAAAGAAATGAAGGTTGTTAGTAAAATGTTGATTAAATTTGTTAGTTATTTTAATTATTTAAATTTATTTAAAAAACCCCCAGTTTTTTTATTTTTATTTTTTTCCCTCTAAAAATTCCCATAATAAATTAAATTACATTTTTTTTCCAAACATATTTATTCGATCTTAAACCTAAGTAACAAGTCTGGTCGCAGACGTCAAGTTCTTCCAGTGCGGCCAGGTCTGAAGAATCCTGTAAAGCTCCTCCGCCGGCATTAGTGTTCCCGTTAGCTGACGATGTCCCAAGAGTTCGTAATCGGGTTTCAATTTCTTGAGCCGCACACCCTGATCCAAGAGCAACTGGCACGCTTCCAGGGATGGCTTCGTTGGCTTTTGCTTCCGAAAATTTCCCAAAAAACTAATGCCAATGCTATCGTTGTTGTTGTACCTTGTATGATTGCCTACGATATCCCAACCACGACCCTCGTAGATGCGTCCATCCCCGCCCACCATAAAGTTGTATCCGACCTGGGGCCAGTTGAATGTGTCCATGTGCCTGCTCTGGACAACGCGTGCCCAATAGGAGCAGGATACCTGGGGAAGAGTGTGCAGTTTTTTAAGAGGATATATTTTTGATTTACTTTTTACATACCCTCGTCTCGCAATTCTCGGCCGGAGTATCGGAGATGATGACCCTGGAGACAGGGTTCTTCAAGGGAGCTAGTGTACCCCTGGAGGGCATACCACCCCAACTCTTTAGCCCCATCACCACTAGTTTCCCATCGACGTGGACTTCAGAATCATCGGCTGGTTCAAAAATATCAGCAGGGTTAGGATACATTTCTAAGAGATGCAAACCGTTTCTGAATTTAAAAAAAAATATTTTAAAAACACCTATTTCCGCTCTTAATACTTGCTAAAAAATAATTTTATATTTTTCTCACAATCAAACAATTCCTTTTAAATCGAATTTCATTTACGAAGTTTCCAAAGTTTTTTACTAATTTAAAAATATATCAAACTAAATATTTTAAAGTTTCAATCATTTCAAACAAGTTTTCACAATATTAATGAAATTATTTAGATATATTATTAAAAAATCAACAATCAATCTACTACATTTTAAATTAAATACTATCCGGAACCAAGTAACTTATTAATATGTGAAGATGCGAATAAAAAAATTAAACTTTCTAAAAATGTATCTAGCGGTTTGCATCCCAAAGTATAATCAAATGCGTCCTATATATTCCATTCAACTCAACTAGGTAGAGTTGGATAAATCTTAGATTTTTTCGGATTTTGTATTTTTTTAATATTTTTAGAAAGAGGATTTTTGTTTTTTTTGAATTTTGGGAGTATGAGGGGTTTAGGGTAATGAGAGTAGAATAAAGTTAATAGAAGTTCTTTAAGTATTTGTACATACATACTCTATTTATACTCTTACTATTATTACGCGCTACGTCTATATATGTAAAATACATGACTTATTAGATCTCATGCGACCAGTGCGGCCATTTCTGGATGACTTTGAAGACCTCCTCGCCGGGACTCTCGGTGGCGCTCAGTTGTCGATGGGCATAGAGCTTATAGTCGGGAGTCAATTTCTTTAGACGCACTCCCTCGGCGATCAGGAGTTGACAGGCCTTCATCTGGCGTTCGTTGGGCTTCGTTTTGGTAAAGGTTCCAATCAGGGATATCCCGATACTGTCCTTATTGTAGCCCTTGGTGTGGGCGCCCACAAAGTCCCAGCCGCGACCCTCGTAGACACGCCCATCG
Source organism: Drosophila setifemur (assembly GCA_021224005.1). Classification (NCBI taxonomy): domain Eukaryota; kingdom Metazoa; phylum Arthropoda; class Insecta; order Diptera; family Drosophilidae; genus Drosophila; species Drosophila setifemur. The sequence continues at coordinate 9,743,430 of JAJJHY010008789.1, forward strand.
CCACCCACCAGGAAATTGTAGCCGACATGATCCCAGCCCCAGCTGTCCATGTGAAAGGATTGGACAACCTTCACCCGCGCCGAGCAGACCTCCTTCGGTGTGAAATGTGAATGGTGGGGTATAGGTTTTTTTTTTTAGTGAATCTCATTATCAGGTTTCGGATGGGTGGGACGGGGACACATGGATGGGGTACTCACCTTCGATTCGCAACCCTCGGCAGCGGTATGCGAGATGATCACCCGGTGGACTGGAAGCTGCTGCTGATCGAGACTTTTCTTCGCCGCCCTTCCGCCCCACTCTTTGACCTTCAGCATGACTAGTTCGCCATCATCGATGACATCGGCTGCATGGAGAGTTAGGGGTTAGCATGGCACAAATGCGATCCAAACAGAGGTGGCACCACGAACTCACATCAAAGAGTTTTTAATTTCATTTTTAATTTCGCGAAAATTAGCAAAATAATGTTAAAAGATATCTAGAACTGTTTTATCATCTTTAAAAACACTTTAATATTCAATAAATTTAAAAAAATGTTCGGATCTATCTAGTATTTAAATTGTTTACGTTATTTTATTTATCATATCAAAAACTGCAATTGTGTTGAAATTAGCCGTGAATAAAGCCGTTTTATAATCTTAATAAAAATGGTTTAAAATATTCAAATAAAAACAGAACTTGAATTATATACCTAGTTCTAAAAATATTAAGCTTTGACATTTTTCAATTGAAAATCAGTTAAGCTGTGTTAATTTAAGCAATACCAAGAACTTTTGCATAATTTAAAATATAATAAGGTATTTTTTTTACTCATTCTGTTGTAACTTTCATGATGACACCATCTATATTTTGACCGTAGATGCATGGGTGATACGCGAAGTCGATATTCACTGAGATATTCCATTCAATTGAACTTAGGTCACACTTTTGATTCTTGGTTCACTTCACAACACTGATCCAGTGATCAGAAACGCGTAACTTGCGCAAGACAAATAATGAATAATGCACCGACATACACATAACATCAACTAATCAAGCAAATGCGTTATTATTTACAAAATGTGATTAATAATGGGTAAGATATATACATGAGGGTTGGGCATATAAATGATAGGGATTGGTTAAAGCAAGTTGGCCAATTCGATTTAATTCGTGTTAGTTAAAAAGCACTTTCGCACACTTAGCGGGGACAAAACTGTACCTATTGTTGAATTGATTGGAATATTTTGTCTTGAATCGTCGTCTTCGCCGAGCTTACTTTGGTTCAATGTCTTCCCAAAGACGTTTGTGGCGGTGGCCAGCACAACGCCCAGCACAGTGGTAAGAAGGACGAATATCACCGTAATTGTAATGGCCTTTCGACCAACAGAAATTGGCAGAAAGGAACACAGTTGTGGCGGCAGCGGCGCACCATTCATCTTGGACCCTGTGGAATATATACGTGAACAAGTTCCTTTAGTGAATTGGTAACTATTTTTGTAATAAGGAATATATAGAAGGGCTTATACAAAATATGTTGATAATATTCGAAATGCTACAAAAATATTATTTATATTTTAAATCCTATCCATATCAAATAATGCCATATTAATGTCTTGGGAATATAACATATAATCTACATTTGTGTAGAATCTCCAGAGATTTCGATTAACAATGTTCCCAGCTGCAGAGATTTAATTGCATTGAAATGGTTTTGATAAGGCTTTGATAAATTATCAACAATTCCCAATATAGATTTTTGATTGGAATATGGTATAAAATAAAACATCTGGTAAAAAGGGATTTAAATACAAATTTTATGTAAGGTTTGGTTTAATTTAAATAGTTCTTTGGGTGTTTCGATTTTAGTTTACCATATTTTAATTTTCTTGTCAAAGGAAAAGAAACAATCGGTTATTCCACATTTTAAAATTAAATTAAATCAAAAAATTAATGTATTCGTGATTTCGTAATATTTTTTTATAATTATGCAAAATTTAATTGACGCTATTTAATCTTACGTTTCTGCAGGCCCTGCTCTAGGATCTCCAATCGCTTTTCGTGCTCTCGCAAACATTTTTCCAGCCATTCGCTCATCTTTTTGGTTTTTCTAAGACTTGTCAGGCAGGAATCGCACTGCCATCTCAAATTGGGAACCGTATCCAGTACTCTTAGCTGATCTTCGCTCAATCCGGAGCACTTCCGATGATAAATATGCCCACAAATCCCATTCTCACACTCGATGCGACTCAAAAACTCTGAGATTATCTCCCGGCATTTTAGGCAAATTTCAGTTTCAAGCGCACTCATCGACATTATCCGATCGGTCTATATGAACAACTGAAGCCGATCGGAGGTACTTTTCCCTACCGAACTCGACTACTAGGGTACATATACATTTCGTTCTCGTTTACTGACACTCACATTTAGCAACAATTTAGGTAAACACATTGCCAACAAAGAAAAAGTTCCCCCCCTAAATCCAGTAACACGCGTATTTTATTGCCACATCTAGGGGAAGCACCTATTTTATTTTGTTCTGAAACTGCACAAAAAATATATTGCTAAATATATTTACACCTACTTAAACTCCGATTTAAATTAAATTTTCTGGCTGCCGATTTAATTATGGTAATTGTGAAAATCATTCAAATAAACAATTGCATGCGGGCAGATGCTATTGTTTTCGTATCGTATCTAGTATTTACGAAAAGTTTTTAGCCAGTTTGATTTATGTCTTGTTTCGGAAAATCGTTATAAAAGACCTTGAATTTTCAGGGATACATTTCCTTTCGGTGAATGAATATTTAAAAATTTGAAAGTCTACAAGTAAATAAAAATAATAAGAATAAATACTTGATAGATAAAATATATCTCAAAGTATCTTCAAAGTAAAAGTTTGCCGTTGGAAAGAATCTTGAAATTCTTTTACAAAAATAAATGTTAATTTTAGCAGGTGAACTGTGCATTTTTTTATATTTTTAACTTTTTAAATATTCATTGATTGTTTCAATTAAATTTCCTCATTTTCAATTCTAGAATTTTGCGTGTGGTCTTCTCTATTTAAATGCATTTATGTTACAAATTGTATATTTGTTCTATGCGCGTTTTATGAATTGTTGAGCTTTGTGGGCCATCTGCTAATCTACCATTCGCAGCACGGTCGTTAAAGCCAATTGTCCGTCCGGCTGTCCGTCCGGCTGTCCGTCTGACTGGGTTGGGTAAACAAATCGCTTCACGCGCTCAGTATCGCCCAATTAAGCAAACAAAACCGAGCCAAGGTGAAGACAGTCCAGGAATGTAAACAAAAGAATGGCTATAACTAAGGCGCAGGAAATGGAAAAACTAAGCGGTATTAGAAGACCCTAAAGATTTAGTTTTCTATATTTTTAAAATATTTTTAAATTAATAAATTTAATTTAAGAAAAAGGCAGGGACTTTCATTCTCCAATAGATTATATTAAAATAACTAACTACATAAAGCTGTTCATTTTGTTATTTATTTTTCTAAATGCATTATTTTAGTATTCAGTATTCTATATTTTTAATATATTTTTAAAATTTTCGGTTTGTATTTAATAAATTTAATTTAAGAAAAATCAAAAGCATATCTAACCTTGGCAGGGTCGTTTATTCGCAAATAATTTATATTAAAATCACTAACTACAGAAAGCTGACAATTTTGATATTTATTTTGCTGAATGTATTATTTTATTATCGAACAATTTTCTTGTTTATTTTTTGTTTGATTGTTTTTTCTAGAATCATTTTTAGTAGACTTCCCCTTATAAAATATATATAATACCGAGTTCGAATAGAACCACTTACCCGGAGCACCGCCGTTTGCTGTTGCTCCCCCGTTGAAGGCGGGATTATCCTGACCACCGCCGGGGCCATCTCCCGATTTCCATTTGTCCCGGTTGTCGATGAGAAACTGTTGTATCGTCACGGGTCCCTCGTAGAAGTGCTTGTCCCCGAAGGTCACATCCGTGGAGTTGTTTAGCGCAATGCTACCGATGCCCTGGGTTGCTCCTCCCGCTCCTCCCGTCGGAGATGTGGGCGTGGCCAGAGCCAGATTTCCATTTAGTATTTGCTTGGCCACAATTCCGACACCGACTCCGACTTCGGGGACTTCAAGGGGACTGGGTGCCACCTGGCGGGCGATGACGGTGAGACCCTGGTTAAGGTCTCGCAGGTGGGAACTGTTGGGCGGGTAGCTGACCTGATGGCCCAGCTTCTGGACCGTGTAATCTTCGGCATCCGCCTCCGAATCACTGTCAATGCAACTGGAATCGATGGCATTCTCATCGATGGACACAATGGAGATGGTGGTGCTCCGAATGGAAACCGCGGGCGATGCCGACGATTTTTTCGTGCCACTTTGAGTGATGTTCACACTGTGCTCGATGCTGATGCGCTTGGGATCCGACTTGGCTTCCGGCTTCGATTGCCGGCCATCCACGTCCTCGTCTCCGTCGCCGTCCGCCGGGTTATCATCTTTGGTCTCTCTCCCCGGCCGAAAAACAGCGGCATTATCGTTGAGAATGACACCCGAATCCGAGGAGGAAGTGCTGCAATTCTTGGCAGCTGCCAAATCGATGGTGATACTATTCTGGTTCAGATTCCGAGGACATTCATTCATTTCCTGTTCATTCCGGATATGCATTGCGATCTATCGGATCTTTGTCTATCGATTCCTTTTGATTTGAGCTTGAAATGTTTATTTTACTATTTAACAGGTGCAGAACATTTTCGTGGGGTTAACCTTTTTTCTTTTTTTGTTATTTTTTTTTGTTATGGCAAATCGGCTGACTGGGCGCAGCTTTTGGCAAATATCACATTATGGGCATCTCTGCAAATAGGTTTGTGGATTTTGTTTGTTGACTCAAATGATAAGCACAAAGAAAGTGGGTTTTATCTATTTGAATACTTAATTCCCGGGAATTTTAAATGTTATTTATTTTATTTGTGGCACTTGCGTAATATTCTTTTTTTACTTTGTTGATCAAATTCACTAGTATACAATATATTTGTTCAACTTGTAATTGCATTCAGTATAACTGAAATGATAAAAAGGAATAAAGGCTTTTTTATACGATGATTTTCACTTCACTTTTTTTGACACTAGTTTTTTCACTTCAAATTTTTTTATTATTTCGCTTGGCTAATTACAAATGTTTTTTTTCGTAATTGTTTTATTGTTATCACAGTCCATTAGGGCATTCGATTTGCAGTTCCATTGTGATTTATTCGTATAATCAACGAGAAGAGTTCATGTACACACGATTGTTGATAAGCCCGATTGAATGAGGGCCCGTCGAAAGAGATTTTTTTTGTTGTTCAAAGCTGCTGCTGCTGCTGCGGCAGTGAAGCAACGAAGTTTGTATAACACTGGTTCGGATATACAATATATATTGTATACCCCTCAATTGGATTCATAAAGTTGGTCAATAAGCCGTAAATTGACGCTCTCCCGCAGCTCTAACGAAAAGCGGAGGCATATGCAAATTAGCTATAATCATTGACGTACTAAATATACTTAAGTGGATTCCGGGAAGTGCATCGTCTGCTAGCTCAGGGTTGGTTTGATTTGAGATACTTGAAATTTTGGGATGTCGGTACTATTAAAATTATCTATTTACCACATAATAATTTTTTTATCATTATTTGTGATTTAATTTTAAAAGCCTCCTAAGTATTTATGGGTTATGAGATTTAAATTTATTTGACATCTTTGATAAGTAAATCTTTTTATACGAAGGCAGAAAAAACTTTTTTTAAGAAAATATGGCAACGATAAATTGAAAAAAATTAACACTTAAATTCCTTATTCAATTTATGAGGCATAAAAAAGATATTACAAACTTTATCAATAGCTATAAATATTTGATCAAGTTTTACAAGTTTCGAATCTCGATTTTCCCCAGTTAAAATCTTAGACTTTGAATCCAAAAAAAGGTCGACGGTTGTTAGAAAAGACTGTAACTTCCTTTCATCGAGCGAAATTCGCAGAACTCTCTGATAAACCCGCAGCAATATCTCCGATGTGACTATATATATTCCCAAGGGGAGTATCGATGTGCTAGAGTTGGCACAGAGCGCGCTTTTGAGATAACAAAAACGACAACAGCTACAAATGAGATACAGAACCGAGCGGGGAAAAAAAAATATTACTGAGCGCACCAATACACGGGCATTTGAGCGGCGGCCATTGTCACAGCACACACAGATACACGCTATCACCCATACATGTGCCTCTTTGTTGGCTGAAGTTCTGTCTCGAGGAGAGACGCGTCGCGTCGATAATTACCAAGTCTTGTGTTTTACGTGTTTTCAAAATTATCATTAAATATGGCCTATGTGCAAATTAATTGATTTTCGAGCTTGTTGCTTTTTTCCAGGAAATTTTTTTTTATTTATAATTTTCGTTTCGAAATTTTTGGCAATTAACATTCCTCAATGGAATATTGTTTCGAACAAAGTCACACTTTAACTTGGATTTATTTGAGCATTTATGTTAAGTTTTTAACTTGGTTTGGGCCACTTTTTGGTGTCCTCACTTTTATGGTGTGTTAAAGGTTTAATTTATTATTTACGCATTTCACATTGCCGACGAATCCGTTGCAGCGCGTAAATATTTGAGCACATATACTATACATATGCATATACGACTTGTAAGTTGAGGTTGCTATAATGATCGCGCACCAAATCAAAATCGGTGAGCTGCGGCGCCTTCGAGTGACTCTGATCGACTGAGCGGCGATCGAATGGAAGCGGCCTGAAAAGCTGGAGCGGAATGTGGGAGCGTGCGAGAGCAAGAGAGAGAGAGAGAGCAGATCGCTGGGGAAAAGAGAGGTAGAGAGGGTATAGGAGGAGGGATCGGTGGAGATGCGAGCAGGTTGGCCTGTGAATCGATGTTTATTATTTAGCCAAAGTGGTTTGATATGAGTCTGAGACTTTACTGCAAGTCGAACTCGTTTCAGATTTACATTTTAAGATACATTTTGGAATGGTTTTTTTTTTGTTATCATAGAGTTGCTGGAAAACCTTGTTCCAAAAAAAGTGGGAAATTTTCTGCACGTGGAAAAAACGCATCCATATCACCTGATTTTTGAGTATATTTTATATTTTAATACTTATCACATAGTGATGCTAGAATAAAAACAAAGAACCGAAGTACAAACTTTGTTTATCAATTTCCTATAAATATTTAACTTTTGTATTAAATATAAATTTTTTAAATTAATATTTTATAAAACTACGAGCATACTTATACTTACAAAAATAAGAACACTTTTCAGTAATTAAAGTTTAAGACCTTTTTGATTTTCTGTAAAGTTTATAAATAGATTCGATTTAGTTGATTATAGTTTACAAAAACTTACATTGAAATTCTCGAAGAAAACTAACATAACAATTCAATTCATAACCCTTTTTCTGGTTATGTATTTAAAATCTATTTAAAGGATATTTCATATCAGTCTCTCATCATTTTTTCTCTCTGTACAAGTCAGACACGTTTCTCATTAAGCATAAGGCCTGAATTACTTGGTCAGGAAAAACCGAAACAAGTTCGTAACGGAAAGTGAACGATCCCAAGAATTTAGAAGAAGTCAGACTCCTGCAATTATATGTATATAGCCTGCATTCAGTTGACAATTAGCCAGTAAAGTAGTTTTTGATCCATGCGTCACTTGTAGGGGAACCTGTTCGTTATTTCGGGTTTTTTGATATCTTCCAGATATTAGTCAAATTCATAATGATGCTGCTAGCTACGCCCCACCACTGGAGATTGCTCTCTCGCAGGTTCTGCCTGCCCACCTGACGATGAGTGTTTGTTTTTGTTTAGTCGAAGCACAGATATTTCTATACTATATGTTATACTATATGTGTGTGAATATTATTTTTTTATTTGTTCAACCAATAAACAACACAAATCCCCGGCTCTCTCTACCGGCTCCCTACAACACTTTTCGTACAGACATATCGCTGCTGCAGTGTGGGCTAAAATTTGAACATTTCAAATTGCGCTACCATTTCCGAGAATTGTTTTGTTTGTGGTTCGCAATCGGTTTTTGCTATTTTACTTTGTTGTACTACCAAAAAGTTGGGTTTTTTTTGTTGTCCTATGCCTGGCCAAACTTCGGTTTGACCCATTGTAGTTGCGTAGAAAAATATATTTAATGTAATTATCTGTGATCGCGTTCATTGATCGTTGAAAGCCTAAAAGGGCAGCGGGAAACTGTTGATGGATAAATTGTAAAAAATTCCATAAATTGGCGGAACGAATTTCGAACACTCTAACATGGAAGTGCATAAATTGTTCATTAAAGTTTTACAACTTTTTTAGTCTCTTAAATTATTTTACGACAAATTTGTATGGTTTAGATTTTCTTATATTACACTTATAATTTGTAGTGCATTTTTGAGCTCTCTGATAACCTTTTGAGGTATTAAAAAAATTAATATATTTTATTATTCTCATAGTTCAAGTTCAAGCTTTATTTTATAATTTTTTAGCTACGCAATCAATTCTTTGTTGACCCATTTATAATGAAAACTCAAACAAATCATTTCCGATGAAGCATCAAAGTTCACAATCTCTTTAAGCAAGAGCCAAAGTCATTCGCTTCAGCTATTTTTATCTACCTTTACACATTCGCTTTCCTTAATTATTATTAATTATTTTTACTTTTCTTGGTATTCCATATTCACATAATTTTTTTTTTTGTTTCTGCTACACGTGCCTCACAGCGTCATTGTTTTAGCCACAAATTCGATCCGCAGAGTAGGTATAGTTTAATATTTGTTTTGAAAAAGGTTAAGAGAAATATAATGGAGTTGTTGAAGCGTGTTAACGGGGTAAATGGTAAGAAAATGGTAAGTAAGAATGGTAAGTCATATAACTTAGATAAGGGCATTGGGAGATATACATATGAGGGTTGGAATGATATTTTATTACAACAATATAGCTGGGCACTTCCATGCGATATAAAATTATTATAATTATTGTATTTTAATTAACTTGAATACCAGTTACATTGACAGAGCCTGCACAGTGCGATCAAAACATCATCAACGAAGCTGAAGTGAATCTACCGATAATGATGTACTTGCACAGCCATAGCTACAGTTACAGATACAGTTACAGATACAGATACACCCCAACAAAAGCCCGCTTGAGTGTGTTGTGTGTTGTGGGTACTGATAGCTGCGACTGCGGCTTGGGAATTTCCAGCTTTCTGAGCGACACTTGAACACACAGCTCCGAAATCACGGAGAGCGGCAGTGGAGAGTGGGTCTGCTCTATAAATACACAGAACGCTCCCAACCGGTTTTCCGCGTATTCCGAAAACCCAACTCAAGACCCAGCATAACCGATTAAAAGAAAGCCCGTTTCGCTTTAGTATACGTATTAAATATAATTTTGTGCTTGGATACACTTAGGTGGTATGAAGTCTATAGCTTTAGCAGTATCTACTAGTATGTCTATTGCTTGGCATCCCACGATTCCGGTTTCATTCCCAGTTCGATTCCGCAGGGCGGTGCCCCGTCCATTCCGCAGCCGTAGAAGTGCGGCCAATTACGGATCTCTTGGTAGACATAGGCCCCCGGACTTTTGCTGGTCTTAGTCTGGGAATTGGAAAATTAAAAAAGTATATAAAATTTCAATTACAAAAAATATTCAACAAATAAGTAATAGTCTCATCATAAAAACTGTTTAATAATCAAATTGGTAACAATGTTGGTTTGTGATTTTAAATTTTTTAACGGTCTTTTAGTTGATATTTTAAGTTTAGAAAATTGTTATTTGTTCAAATTTTAAGTGAAATTAATGCATTTATTTAAAAAGCTTAAGAATTATTTCCATTAATAATAATAAATTATTTTTATGCTCAGCTTATTGACGAAACAAAAATATTCAATAAAAAAGTAATAGTCTCATGAAAACTATTAAATAATAGAATTGCTAACAATGTTGGTTTATTATTCTTTTAATTTGAGAAAACAATTATTTATTTATATTTTGAGTGATATTAAAAAATTTTCTTCCCCATAATAACAATAAATAAAAGAGTCTGATGAAAACAAAGAAGGATGCTTCTCTTCTTTCATACAAAATAATAAATAATAAAAGATTGATACAATAAAATGATTATTATATTGTGTTTTTTAATTGTATAATTTAACTTTTTTTTAAATATATTCTCACCTGATTTTGGGCCACCAGCTTATAGTCCACATCCAATTCCCCGTTGGCAACGGCATGGGCCAGCAAAAATTGGACACCCTCCAGCTGCTTGGCGGAGGGCTGGAAGCGTCCATAGTCGCCCATAAAGGTAACTGCCAAAGTCTGGTTGGCATACGTGTTGGCCCAGTCCCAGCCGCGGCCCACGTAGATGTTGCCCTCGTCCGATATCTGGTATCGAAACAAATTCGGAAATTGGACAATTTGCGTAAGCGGAAAGCGAAATGCCCAAAATGGCTAACAAAAACGTGTGGGGAACGCAAATTCGCGACCGGGATTTCTTTTGGGATATACACTTCAAAATATTATCTTATAGTAAAAATATATACAACAATTTGTCTAGCTAGGGGGAAAACTATAAAAAAAATTCTTAAGCTTTTACCTATTTTCATATTGCACTTTTTTTCTTTAATTATTAAAAATTTTAAAGATAAACTTCATACATTGTATATCGTCAAAGATTTTTAAAAAGAGGTCAATATATTTAAAAAAAATGAAAAATCAACTATGTTAAATGGTAAAATGAAAAAAAACTAGAATTGTCTTGGTTTTAAAATTAATAATTTGTTTCTAATATATCTAAGTAAATTAAAATTGATTTCTCAATGAAGTAAAAATAATATTTGAAAGAAGTTTTTACAACTTCGAAACTATTTCCAAATATTATTTTCACTTATTTTAAAACTATCAAACTATTAAAAAAATATGCATATATTTATTATTCGACTTATAATTTTTTTTATGGCAACAGATACTCACGTAAAAGTTTGACTGAATATCCGCCAAATGCTTCTCGGCGATCGCCGAGTCCTGGATCGTCCGCATCTTGATGGAGCACTTGTAGATGTTCTCGCAGGGCAACGACTGCACCCCAATGTGGGTGATGAGGACATAGGGAATAGGTCGATTGAGGGGAATGGTCAGAGCTGGAGTGGTCTTCGCGGCTCCCCACTGCTCCCGATCGACGACCAGGTGTCCGTTTCCTAGATTCGGAACTGCAAAATTGGTGAATTGGCTATGAGGGCACCTCGATCGCCGTTCACTTACACGTATCGTGGTCGTAGGTGTTGCCAAAATAGATGGCTTTGTTGCTGGGCAATTCCGGCTTGGGGCGATTCAGCTCCACATAGAGGATGGTCAATCCTGTGACCAGAACCAGAACGATCAGTGTTATCAGGAGGATGGTGTTCCTGGTCAGCTGCTTTGATGGTGATTTATCACTGGTGGCATTGCCAATTCCATTGCTGTTGATTCCTAAATTAGCGAAAGTTGATTAGCATTTGTTTGTGGGACACTGAGAGAAAAGTATATTTAAATACAAAAAAATTTCGATGTAACAAAAAAAAACGAATAAATTAAAATTAAAAACGAAGCAGATGAATAATATTAATCCCTTTTTATAATATGCCATTCATTTTTTATTTGCTTTCATTAACTATTTTTCACAGACCAACTTTTAAATAAACTGAAATTATTTAAATGTCAAATGAGTATAGAGAACCAGAAACCCGATTTTGTGTGTTAAATTTGACATATGCTTTGCAATTAATTATCTCAAAATTTAAGTACACTTTTATAAATTTCCAAATCACTTTTAAAACACAGATTTGGTTCCGCTCGAAAACAATTTCCTTTACACCTCTGACGCAAATGTCTGACGAATGTTTTTTTTTTTTTTATCAAATTTGGAATGTTGCATGAATAGTTTTCTATATGTACTTGAGGAGTCCCGGGAGGGGACAAGATTTGGTTCCGGCGTGCGTCTTCTTCGCGCCGTGCGCTCGGAGTGAACTTTCAGCAGCAGTTTCATGACGCTCGGTTCCACGGTAGCTGACAGATACAATCGCTTATCACAACTGCTGGGCGCACAATTGTCGGGGCATTATTTGGCTGACTTTTTATGAGTAATTGCCCGGCGTGTGAGTCATCGAAATTATCATAATAAGTGCAGACACAGTACAGAAGCCCAGGTTGAGCGCGTCCAAGTGGTTTGACCGATTAATTAGCTGGGCAGCAGAAGTTTTACCGCCACCGCACCTGAATCCGTCGCAGAAACAACTGAAAGCTGAAAGCAGCTGTCGATGGAACACAAACCCAGCAAAAAGCAAATACAAAACAAAAACAACAAAAAATAATAAAGCTGCAACAAAAAAATAATACAATAAAGCCACAGCAGGCATCTCGCTCTATCCTCGGTTGACAGCTCAGTCGCTGTCTCTGTGTTTGTGTTTGAAGGGAGCACAGTGGCGCTGGTGGAGGTGGAGGAGGGGGGGTGGGCTGAGAGGGGTTGCGTCATAATACGGGCGACCTTTGTTGTTGTTTGCCATATCACATTTTACCCATTTACGCTTTGCACTCTTACATATATGTGATTTCTCTTATTTCACTCGCTCTCATTGTGTCTCTCTCCCGTGGGATTACGTGACGTATGCGCAATATGGTGTGTGTCTTGCATCGCAATGCGCTTAAGATTGCTCCGCAAATAATCAGATATTTTATCTGAGTGCAGTTGAGTGCCGGTGCTCTCTCTCTTTACCGATATTATATGTATGTATATATGTTCTGCTGGGGTTCCTGGAAACCCGGTGCACAATTTGCATTGGAATTATATGGATTGCGGGCTAATCTGTTGTTCCCGTAAAAATACCTTATATCCGATTCTTTTTATTAGTAGAAAAAATAATAACTTAATCAACAAACATTATTATTATTATTCAAAATATTTACTTTCAATGATTATTCAATAAATAAGCAGTTAAATACTTTGAATAGATAAATTCGAAAAGATCAATTTAATTTTATTTTAATTTGCTATTCAATATTATAATAAAAATATTCTAAACCTGTTTTAGATTTGTTAATAAAACATTTTAACTACTTAAGAAGACAAGTTTTAGTTATCTTCTATTCAAAAAAATTATATTTTATTTGAAAAGTTTTCCATAAAACACCTCTAATTAATTTTATATGCCATTATGGAAATTTGTGCCCTTTTGTATACTATTTTTATAATTTTCCGTAGTGGTCAGACTTTGGGGGACTTACCTGCTGCGGTTTGCATGGCGTGCGCCTCCATGCTGGCATCCATATAGTATATAGACACCGGTCCCTGATACTGGGTCATCGGACCGATTACCACGTCGGTGGAGTGCGACAAATTGATCACGCTGGACGGCTGGATGGCGGGATTGGTAAATATGTTCTGCGGCATCGGCAGAGACGAAGAGGTGGTCGTCGACGAGGATGCCGAGGTGAGGTTGTGCAGCCGCTGGGCGGCACTTGGTCTTTCCCGACCCTGAAGCGACCAAAGCGCATTTTCGGGTGTGGAATTGGTATTCTCGGCATACATGTTTTTTTTTTATACTGCAATAAAAAGGCAATTTCAATTTAGAAGCTATGATATCACTGGTAGATATTTTTAAAATTGAGATTCTACTTTGTAAATATATATATTATAAGTTTTATTGAATGTTTACTGTTTAAAAAATCCTTTAATATTTATTATATGTTTTTTAAATATTGTTGGCATTGAGATTTTGGAAGATATCTACTGCATACCGAAGTTTAAAAACGAAACAAATTAAAATTAAATTGATGTTCAACAAACTTAAAGTTTCAATTGGTTAATAGAGCAGAAGAAATCAATTCTCTAAGGAGCAACAAACTCAAAATTGTCCGGCTTTGGTAATAGTTTTTAACTGTGTACGGGTGATCGGGCCCGAAAGAATACGTGACCGTTTCCGGAGTGCGGAGCTGCGCTTTGTGTGCCGCTTGCGTGCCAGTTGAACGACGACTGCTCAACGTTGCATTCCCCCGGCTGGGGATGAAGCTGAAAAATAAACAAAATATCGAGTAGACCTCTCCCGGCTAACTTACTCAGCACTACACTTATTCCATTGTCTCTCCGAGATCTGAAGTTTATGGTGGCTACTTTTTTTGTAGCTGTATGAAAATCAGTTGAACGGGGAAATTTTTTTGCGTTAATCATGCATATTTCGATATTTAATTGCGGACCATTGACTTGCTTTTCATTTGCATAGAATGTGAGAATTGTGGAAAAATTCGAGATTGTCGTAGGCTCGATAAGTCAGAACCAATCATTGAAAATTCCCAGTGCATCTAGGGCAATCAAAACTTTTATTATTTCAATTTTTTAGGGACTTCGGGCTTAATATACATTTTTATCATATAATGCATAGACCTCACTATCGCCATCTAGCGGCTGTCAGAGAAAGTTTACACAAAGCTTTTTATAAAGTTTGTAATTATGGCGTAATAATTACACATACGCACCGTTGACCGCTTTTTGATTTAAATTAATAAGACTTTAGACATATATACCTTCTGTTAAAAAAAATTGTCTTAATGAAATCTTACGCAATAGTTAATGATTATAATTTGGTGAACAAAAATTAAATTAAAATTTTCTTCGATTTTATTTCCTCTTCTTTGACTTCCTACTCATAAAAAAATAATTGGCGGGAGTCAGCAAATTCAACGGAAATCTGTCAAGATAAAGATATTGATCAATTAAAGTAAGTATCTTTTGCTGACATAATTATATAAATTTCTGAGCCTTTTATTTTAATAATTAGTTATTTTAGTTATAAATACACATTTTAGCTATATAAATCTTACTTATTCAGAACAGAATTAGGCAGAACAGAAACTCCAGTCAAATTATTAAAGTCATATTTTGCGTTCCTTATTCGGAGTAAAACCGTTATTTTCACAGGACATGCGCATTGGCCGTCATTTAAAAGGTGGCGCCACCTAACGAGTTTAATTAAATCCAGTGGCGCCATCTGACGACAGAAAGCTTGAAAATTCCATTTGCTGGCGCCATCTTAAGGGTATTTAAAAGTACTACAGAACTGCCAACTTCGTGAAAAAACATAATAATGATTCTTATGTGTCCTTAAAATATTCCCTTTATAAATTATAACAAATTATATATTTTTTGTATAGTAATAAAGTATTTATAGGGAAAGGACTTATGACCCTGACTTCGTATCTCAATTTCCCAATTATTTTTTAAGGAATTATGGTTTGTTAAAGTGGATTTATGGAAATGGGAAATATGGAACAATTTTCCGTATAGGAAATTTAAGAAATTTGGCTTTTATTAAAGAATCATTTTGATAGCGCACAGGAATATTATATATCAATTAGTAAAAGCATTTAAAACTTTGAAGTCAATATTAAAAATTTTCGATATTTTTGGAAGTAATAACTTTTTAAGAGCGGAATTGTAAGTCTTTAAAGAAAAAAAATCTTTTTTCAATCAAAAGAAGCAAACAATTTGATGTATCGACCTCTTCATATCTTTCGTCACTCGAAACTCCGGGTATATTCAAATCAGTCGCGAGAAAGAAAATATTAAATCGATTATGTTGATTGCCTATCAATATTTTTCTTGTACCGAAAGAAGCTTATGTCAAATTTCGCCATTTAAATGTAAATAAATTAATTGAAAATTGAATTGTTCTTTAATTACATTGTGAGACATCCGTCAAACGCCTGGGGAGCATTCGGCATTTGTCGAGTGCCCAAAATGAATACAAATTGAATCAATTAGGCGGAATCCGCCTTGAAATGAAAGCCAGAGATAAAACTGGGAAAGACGGGTCGCGATTGGGTTCGGCCAAATGCAAATTTATTTATTTTTTCCCCACACTCTCGGTGCGCCATTTGCTGGTGCAAAATCAATGGGCGGCCATTTCCATTCCGGCGGAAAAGTTGAGGGGGAAACACAGCAAACAGGTCAAGTCGAGAGGACAACCAAGAGGAACCAGGTCCAGGTCCAGGTCCAGGCAACAAAATAGGCAATTAAATTTATTTTATTTCTGCCTCTTCCTCGGCTCTTTTTATTTCACGGGCCACAGGAAATGGTGGAAAACGCAGACAACACTTGCCTTGTGGAAGGAACCAAAGCGGAAGCGATAGCGAAACTCTTGTGCACCACCCCTCCCATCCACAGACCACTGCCACAGAGTGCCAACCCAAAACCCACTGGCTGAAGCCATGCCTTTGCGAAAGATAGCGGAAGTGCCTGGCCCGGTTTTTTGGCCCCTTCCGATTGCATATGGAGCTACTTTTATCGATTGGCTGCACTTCGCACTTTGCCTACATTTAGGCCAGCAACTCGTCCTCGCACCGCGTCCTCGTCCTCGTCCTAGCCGGTAGTCTTCCACTTTTCGACCCCGTCTTCCGCCGATTTCCTCCAACGCAATGTCATTGTCCCCGGGCGACTATTAACCCTTTGTTCCGAAACGGGAGTTACCCTCAATCTTAGGAAATTTTCGATATGGAAAGGCATTGAATCAAAGGCGGAGGGGTCTTGGGCGAAAAACTTTGTGCAGTCTACAAATCAACACTGCAATTAAATATTCCAGTTTTATTTATATTCAGAAAAACAATTTTTACAAGGAAACAAAACAATATGTTTTAAAAGAAATAACAACATAGTTTTATATACTATAATTTTGCAAAGTTTGGAACTTCAAATGTTTGCCGGTCGATTTTAAAGGAAAACAAAATCTGCTTTTGGAGGACGGCCCGACTAAATTCAAATTTTGCACAAGATTCAGCATTTGGAGAGCTTCCGCAACATAAATTTCCATCGGACGAGGGCCAAGGGAAGGGAAGGGTGAAGGGTAGGAGAAGTATGGGGTCTGAATCCGATTTGTTCGAGGGGAATAAAAGCAAGAACAAGAAGCCAAGCAGAAGAGCAGCAGCAGCAAACTACTTCTAATAACAACAATCAACGCTCCCGCCGCCTCGACTCTCCGGGTTGTTTGGGTTGCTGTGTAATTACATGACAGCAACAGCAACAGCAATGGCAATGGCAATAGCAACACCAACTGACAACAGCAACAACATCAGCAACCTTACGAATTACGATAATAATTTCCATTTCTAATTTCCTTGCCAAGCAAAAGGCCTTTGCACTTGCCGAGGTTGCCTGGCTGCCGGGTCTGAACTGCAACCACCCAGCGCCATTCAACATCACTCCAGCTCCAGCTAAGACCGCCCGGTGCCACCCAGCCACCCACACCACCCCCTAACACCAAACATCCACCCAACCACCCACCCACCCATCCTTCCGGCAGCAACATGCTAAACAGGCCGCAAGGATACTTGGAAAAAAGAATTTGTGAAATTGACTTCCTTTACATAAGATTATAATTTGCATTTAATGAATTTCTATTGTAAATTATTTTCTTGATCAAATAAAATATTTAAAATAATTATGGTAAAATAATATGTACTTAATTTACCCCTTTGACGCTTTTATAATTTCAAAATAGCTCTAAAAAAAACCTAATTAATTTCATATGTTAAGAATGTATCTAAAAGTAAATTGAATTTTTTTGCGTGCATAAATTGGTAGAGAAAGCAAGGCGATTGCAGTGGAGCCGGGGCCAGACTTTGGCATAATTTCGATGCAGAAATCTAACAGAATGCAAATGCAATCATTGACTTTTTAGCTTATAACGAAATAAGCGTCGTGTTTATTGGTTGACTGAACAAGCGAGGCTCTAGACTCAACTCTACCATATATCCCAGTGCCCCCCGATTCTCGGAAAAATAGGAGCACTTGGCCGGCCCCTCTGGGGGCGGTGTTAGAGTGGCCTAATAAATTCAAAGTCTTTGGTTGCCGGCCCACACACACACACACAACAGGGTGATAATGATGTGTGGAGGATGGTCTTGTGCGGTGGTTAGTGGCCTTTTGCAAGCAGTCAGATATAATAATAGCCCACAATGGGCCAAAGTTAAAAATATATAAAGAACAAAGTTTGATTTGATAGCAGGTTTATTTATGTTATTCTAAATCAAAAGCCAATTACGTTTGCTTTTGTATGAAGTTGGGAATTCATATTTTGTATTTATTATACCCTTGCAGAGGGTATTATAATTTTGACCAGATGTTTGTAACGCAGTGAAGGAGACGTCTCCGACCCTATAAAGTATATATATTCTTGATCAGCATCACCAGCCGAGTCGATCTAGCCATGTCCGTCTGTCTGTCTGTCCGTCTGTCTGTCCGTCTGTCTGTCCGTCTGTCTGTCCGTCTGTCTGTTGCTATGTAAACTAGTCTCTCAGTTTTGAAGCTATCGGACTGAAACTTTGCACCGACCCTTCAATCTGTTGCAGGTAGTATATAAGTCGGAACGGCCGGAATCGGAACACTACATCACATAGCTGCCATAGGAACGATTGGGAAAAAGTGCCATATATTAGCCATTTTTTAAAATATTTTATTTATTTCTTAGAAAACTCTTATTAATAGCAATTTTAACATATCCTGAAAGTTTCATCAAAATCGGACCACTATATCCTATAGCTGCCATAGGAACGATGTACGAAAATGGGCCATTCAGCATAACTCTGGTGTTTTTCAAAACAATTTATTCATTCTTGAGAAATAAAGTTTCCATAGTCATTAAAGCCGTTTTAGAAAATTAAAAAAAAAAAAA